>OY992540.1:89844887-90211197 GCA_963921195.1 Pegoplata infirma
TTTTTTCTTAGTTTTAAGAAAAAAAAAATTGTTTAAAGTGTTCTAGTGTGAAAAAATCATTGCAGATTCTGCTGCTGTTGAAAGTCCAGCTGCCGAGAAGAAGGCTAAAGATAATGCTGCCAACACCATAGCAAAGTAGCTATCCATCAACTGAAATAATGGTTGATGGTGCTATTAGTAACTTTAAAGAATGTGCGCTCAAAAATAGGCTACACAATTTTTAATATTTTTTACCATATTTTTTGCTAATTTTACCATTTTTTTTTGCTAATTTCATATGAAATTTTTTAAAATTTGGCACCTAAATTGTTAATAAAAAGTTGATAATTTTGAAAAATAAATTTTTTAAAATTTTAACACATACTTATATATCTAATCTTCAATATCCAAAAGTTTTTTTTTTATTTTTTTTAAATACATGTGAACAAAATTAAAAATTCGAAAAAAAAATTGTTAATTAATAATAAAAAAATGACGCAAAAAAAAATCATTTTGGATTTTGATGTTGTTGGAAGTCCAGTTACTGCAACTACAGCTGCTGAGAAGAAGGCAAAAGAGGATGCTATCAAGCCGAAGAAACCATCCAACAACTGAAGTAATAGTTGATGCTGCTATTACTACATTTAAAGAACGTGGTGCTCAAAAACAGGCTAATTTTTTTTTAGTATATTCACCAAATTTTAAATCAACTACTCTAAATCAGAGAAAAAAAAATACTAAATAAAACAGTTTTTTTTACCAAATTACAAATTTTTTTTATCTATTTCAATTTTACCATTTTTTTTGGTAATTTTACCATATTTTTTGATAATTTTACAAGGTTGATTTTTTACAAAAATAAAATGGTATTCTTGTAATCTTACCATTTTTTTGTCTAATTTTTTGATTAGCAAAATGGTTTTGCTAATATTACCAAAATTTTTGCAACGTCCAAAACTACAGTTTTTTTTTGCTAATTTTAACCATTTTTTTTGCTAGTTTTTTTTTGAGTGTAGGCAAAAACAAATGAAAAATATATTTTAAACAAGTGATAAAACAATGGAAAACCATCCCAGTAATTATTCATTTGTTTTAACAAACATCAACATTTATTTTTTACTGTTAATAAAATTTTCTAAAATAAATAACATTGAATATTACAAAATAACGTCACTTTAATTACACTGTGCTACACCAAAAATATGCAGGGGTTCTCATATAAAAATTCGGGTTGGTTGGAGTCCATAGAGTACTGATATACTCATAGTTTTTCTGGATCACTTCGCTAAGTACGTTTTTTATTGGCAAATGTGTTGAAAAACGGCAATTCTTAAATTACAATTTTAAAAAATTATTACTTTGTTAGTTTGCAACCGATTTTCGATTTTATGAATTTTTTTAAAAGGTATAAGTCTTACCTTTTAAACAAAACAAAAAAATTAAAAATCGATCAAGAATTGGCTGAGCTACGATCGTTTAAGTTAAAAAAAACCCAATTTTTTTAAAAATTTGCCATATTCTTTATACTCTAAGTTGAAAGTGCATCATTAAACCATTTTTTTTTGTATTTTTGTATAAAAGTATAGTAAAATAGCTTTCCAAAACACCAAAAAACATAACAATCGGTTAAAAAATTAATGAGTTATGCAAAGTTTTGTGATAGGACCATTGGCGTAGGAAGCCAACATTTCTTTAATGTTTTGGTATTTTCTTTTTAATAGAAAAACCCAGACCTATTCCTGAAGCGTTCCCTTTAACATGCGTCTAGGTGTCCTAGAAACGAATGCCCCCCGAAAGCGGTTAAAAATTCATATTATTTTTTTTTAATTTTGATTCTGTAGATTTTTCGGAACTTTAGAACTCCTAGATATGTTTTGAGAATGAAAGATTTTTAATGTTTTTCCTATAGTAAAATCATTATATTACTATGATTTTTTCCAGAAAAAGTTCTGATGATTGCAAAAGTTGATGATTATTAGTCAAAAATCTCAGATTCTTTCTTTCAATAACTTTTGTCTATAAAAAAAAACCCCCTTAAAATTTTGAAACTTTTTTAAATCAAAGAAGTTAAAATGTTTTCCTGAAGGTAAAACCCTAAGATTCGGTAAAGTTTTTATTACTGACAAAAACATCAGATTCATATAAAAACTTTTTTCAATAATTCAGACTATTTTTCAATGGGAAAACTATTAGATCTTATATAATAATCATTACGAGTCCTTAAGACTCATTGAATAATCATAACGAGTCCTAAAGACTCATTACATATTTTTATTTATTGTTGCAAAAATTAATGAAATCATTAAATTATTAAAAAAAAAAAATGTGAATGATTAAAATTCTGGGGTGGGGCTAAAATTATTCTGGGGGGGCTAAGCCCCCCCCAGACAGGGCTATCTACGCCTATGGATAGGACATTTTTAATTTTTTTTCAGAAATGCTTGTAATTCAGGTATTATTCATAAATCTTATTGCTAGTAGAAATTTTATGTGCCTATGCATATAAACAAGAGATGGCAACATAATTAGATTTGTGCGTGATTGACACATGATCACAAGTAAGCGTGAAAATCAATTTTACATTTTTGTAACGAAATTAGTAAAATTGTGGGATCATGTGATGGATATTATACCTATTTATAAATATACGTATGAGACATTCCACACCAAATGGCTAGAGAAAAAAAACACGTGTACCGTAAGTTTCTGAATATGTTGTATGGATAGCCCTATATGGAGCTAAGAAAATTGCGTTTTTGGTTTTTTAATTTTTCAAAAACTGGGCTTAGGAGGCGTGGTAAAATATTGGAAAAATGGTCAAATTTGTGTCGAGTTGCCTTGTTTAAATATTTATCAACTTAAAACGGAATGCACTACAATATCAAAAATTTACATTCTTGTATAGTTTTGTATGGGCTATTGATTAAACATTTTTTGGAAAATTTTCAGAATCCGTTCTGAAATTTTTCATTTTTTAAAAAAGTCAATTTATAAAAAATCCGGCCACTTTTGTTTTTTAAAATTTTTTTTTAATATTAGATTTTGTCAATTTTTACGGACGGATTGAAGATGGTGATAGGTACAGGTTCGGGGGTATAAATATTCTTATTTATACAAAAAAAAATACCAAAAACTGAAATTTCAAAAATCTTTTAGAAATTTTAGCAAAATGTAAAAACTCGATAAGCAACATTTCATTTTATGGTGGGTTTTGCTTTAAACTTTTGAAATAATGTAGAAAATATACTCTTAAAAAAAAAAACTGTAAAGCTAACAATTTTTTTTTAGTTAAGTTGAGTAAACTGGCTTTTTAGCAAATTTTTAGTTAAGTTCAATTTACGAGAACACTAGTTTTGAACAAATTTTGAATTAATTTTTTGTTGACTTTAAAACTAAGTTAACAAATTTTTACTAATTAATTTGCTGATTTTTCGTAACAACTATTTAAGAAATTTCTTGTGTAGCCTCCTATGCAAATCTCATAAGTTCTACTTAAGCTGAACTTAATGCTGTGAAAAAAAGAAAAAAATAAGTGAAGTGTTAGTGTTTAAAGTGTTCGACGAAATAAAAATAAAATTTCAACCTGAAAATGTAAAAAACAATATTACAAAATATTTTGTTAATTTTAGTTTCCGAAAAGTAACAAAAATTTTAGCTGAATTCAACTAATTTTTTTGTAAATATGTACATAAAAATGTTACGAAATTTTCAGCTAAATTTTAAGTTAAAGTTACAGTTTTTTTGCAACATTCATTCTACGAAAAGTTAGCTAAATATTTTTAGTTAAATTAACTAGAAATTTAGTAGGCTCAAAATCAGGTGCTAGTTAAATTTAATTAAATTTTTTGTTAACTTTACAGTTTTTTTTTTTAGTGTAACTTTTGCAGAACTTTTATTCTCAAAATACTTGTACAAAGGGTTACAAGACTTCTGCCAAAAATCTGTAAATGGAACATCAGCAGAAGGAGAAAAACACGAACAAATACAATATTGCTTATCAAGTTCTTGCATTAAGCCCTTCATTTGTTTTGATTTTTTCGGGACGAAAACTGAAGTTAATCAAAATTTTACATTTTTTTGTTGCTTTTTTGGTACGATAGGAAATATGAAGAGAAAATAAATCACGCAAACTCACGCAAAAAAATCAACTCACACACACTCATTCACGTAATAATCTTACTCACGCAAATTTTTTTTCCACTCACACTCACTCACAATCACGTGAGTAAAATTGAATTCAGTCACACTCACGCCTGATCACGCTCTAATCTGCTCATGTGCTCATCTCTAGTTTGTCTATCCACACAAAAGAATTCAGTAATGTGTTTTTCGTTTTTATTTTCGAGAAAATCGCATTTGAATTTTGAATTTCATAACAATTTAGTAATTTGCTTGTATTTTCTTGTTTCAACGTAGCGTATAAGTAACATTTATGCAAAAATTTAATACTCATTCGCTACGTTGAAGAAAATACAAGCAAATTACAAAATTGTTATGAAAATTAATATTCAAATGCGATTTTCTCAAAAAAACATATCGTCGAACTATATTCAATAAATGCCAACTCGAAAAAGCTTACTGTTCAGGAGAGCTAAAAAACTAGTTATTTCGCACATTATTGCAAAAATAAACAATGTACCTTCCACAAGATGGTTTAAATATTCTAAACAAGTTTTACCTATGCAAAAATTTTCATATTTTGCACTTGTTCGCGTATTTTTCAGAGATGGCATTTATTACTATTTCAAAAAACAAATATTTTTTTAGAGTTGGCATATTTTGTCGGAAAATAAAAATACATTTTTTTTGAAAAATTTTAAATTTTTTTTTTTTTTTGGTTTTTGTTATCCTTAGTACGGTAATTGCAAAAACTGAACAAAAAATTAAAAATCTTTGCATATTTTTAAAAGTTACTAGCTCCGAAAGCCTTTTAATCTCAGGGTGGTAAACTTTGGCACTCTGTAACTCACGCTGTATTGCAATAGGGTCACTCCAAACTAGCTATTTTGAAAGCTTATATCATTGACTTTATTTGCCCCATTCATTATGTTTCAATCTGATAAATAGTTTGAAAGTTACATAAATATAAGCAATTTTTTTTTTTGCAAACACTATTTACCGATATTTTCAAAATGGCAATATCTCGAGAACCAGTCATTAGATATCAAAATCTTTACAAGATTCGTGTTTAGCATGGCAAATGCAATAAGATATGTGGTCTAATTTTTTTTTTAAAATTTTTTGAAAAATTTTTGGAAATTTACAATGGGAGTTGGCATTTATTTCCACCAAAAAAATATGTACTTTGAGTTAGCAGATTAACAAAAATGGATGTAAAACGACAACAAATTATTTTTTTGCTCTGAAATTTTTATGGCAGATAGGTATTACATAGGGGAGCTATTTGCCATCGGAAACTCATTTCCGTCAAATTTGAGTTGGCATATTTTGAATATAGGTTCACGATATGTCTGAATTTATTTGTGTGTATAGACAAACATCTAAACTTAAAAAAAAAGTGGTCGGATTTTTGATTGACTTTTTTAAAAAATGGAAAATTTTAGAACGGGTTCTGAAAATTTTCCAAAAAAAAAAAAATTTAATCGATGTTTGAGATTGTGGTGCATTCCGTTTTAACAAATATTTAAAAAAGGTAACTCAACACAAATTTTACAATTTTTCCAATATTTGACCACGTTTCCTAAGCCAAGTTTTTGAAAAATATAAAAACCAAAAACGCAATTTTCCATATAGGGCTATTCATACAACCTATACACATGTTTTTTTTTGCTAGATATTTGGTGTGGAATGCCTCAGACGTTTATTTATAAATAGGTAAAATTTCCATCAAATGATCCCACAATTTTACCAATTTCGTTTCAAAAATGTTTGCAAACGCATAATATTTTCTGTCATAAAAATGTTGCCGGTATAACTTTTCAAAAAAGGTTTTTTACTTAAACGAGCCTATTTTCAACCTACTCTCAATATTTTTTTTTGTTTAAGAAGTAACAGTCATATTTTTCAAACAAAACCAAAACATTCTAAATGGGATTTAGAAGCAACTGATACGCCCATTTTTTTTATTCCACTCACACTGCCACTCACTTACAACCACGTGAGTAAAATTGATTTTCAATCACGCTCACTTGTGATCGTGTGTCAATCACGCACAAATCTAATTATGTTACCATCTCTTGTTTATATGCATAGGCACATAAAATTACTACTAGCAATAAGATTTATGAATAATACCTGAAATACAAGCATTTCTGAAAAAAAATTAGAAATGTCCTATCACAAAACTTAGCATAACTAATTCACTTTTTAACCGATTGTTATATTTTTTGGTGTTTTGGAAAGCTAGTTTACTATACTTTTATACAAAGATACAAAAAAAATTGTTTAATGATGCACCTTTAACTTAGAGTATAAAGAATATGGCAAATTTTTAAAAAAATTGGGTTTTTTTAACTTAAACGATCGTAGCTCAGCCAATTCTTGATCGATTTTTAATTTTTTTGTTTTGTTTAAAAGGTATGACTTATACGTTTCAAAAAAATCCATAAAATCCAAAATCGGTTGCACATTAACAAAGTAATAATTTTTTAAAATTGTAATTTAAGAATTGTCGTTTTTCAACACATTTGCCAATAAAAAACGTACTTAACGAAGTGATCCAGAAAAACTATGAGTATATCAGTACTCTATGGACTCCAACCAACCCGAATTTTCATATGAGAGCCCCTGCATATTTTATTTTTGGTCTTTTGTAGCACAGTGTTATTTTTACCAACAAATTCGAAAAAATAACCTACAAAAACATTAAAAATTAATAAGTATTGTGTTATTTTTACCATCAAATTCAAAAAAAAAAATTACCTACGAAAAAATTACAATTTTTCTATTAAATTATATTTTAAAAAATTTTTAATAAAATTTTGGGAAATCGATCTAGCAATTAATCATTTATTTTTACCACCAGAACATAAATAAATGACTTTAAAAATTGAATGCTAATGAAAGTCATTATTTTTATGTTGTTTTTTTTTGAAACAGAAACAGAAACAGAACAGAAATAGTCATTTTTTAATGAACTTTAAACAAATGTTTTTTTTTTAAACGACAAAATGTAAAACTTTTTAAATAAACTACCAACAGTTAATGACATAATTTTGTAAGTGTACCTTTTTTAGGAATCAAGTGTGTTGAGTCTCTCCTAGATACAGCTAGAATGGATAAAATTAATATATAGTTTTACGTTTTAAGCACTAAAAACATAAAAATATAAACATTATATAAATTTACATTTTAACCACTGAACACAGAAAAACACTAAAAAATTAGTTAAATGCAGGACTATAGTACTGTGTTAAAAACTCAAAATAAAGCAATGTACCTATTTCAAACAATGCATACAGTTTTCTGTTCATGTTATGTGGTCACTGATTGCGAGCTATTTTTGTTTTATATCACAAAACATATAGCTTGACAAATTATCGCATTTCCAGACAGTTTTGTGTGTAGATTGGCTTGTTTGGTTATTGGTTTTAACATAAAACCACCAATACTAATGCAATTGGTTGTATATTTTTAAATACATAACAGGCTATTCGTATCAAGTGAACGGGTTTTTGCTGGTGTTTCAGATTTGGCAGTTTTCTGCTCTGGATAGTTTATGGAGGAATAAATCATATGTAGATGTCACACAGTTGAATTATATAGGTCAGCTTGTGGTACGCAGATACAAATTTAGTGTAGGTCTACTTTTATTTTGTATAAAAACAGTAGTAAATTTTTATGTATGAATTTTATACCAAATGTACTAATTATGCAAACAAAATATGTAATTATAAAATGTTTATTTTGTTAGGGCTTTAACTGAAACATTTCTGAAAATGTTTTCCGTTTTTTTTATTTTCTAACAAAAATATTAAACAACTGGAAAATTTAAAATAAGATAAATTCTACTTGGTATAATTCAAGAATACTCTTTAAAATAAACAAATGAAGTAAAATAGAAACACAATTTTTAGCCTAAATAAATATTTGGAGTAGAAAATCATTTTTTAACATGATTATGTTTTAGGCTGGTGTCTAATTTTAAAAAAGTTGCAGGACGCCACCTCAGTTTGATTGTATAAGCTAACAATTAACGAAAAAGAAAACAAGAATTACTATTTTCATTTTCTTAAAACCAAAAATTTTAATACTTGGGTTTGTAACTTGGATAATAATTCACCTCGTGGTGAATAAAACGGTTTTTCACCAGCTGGCGAATAAAAAGTAACATAATTATTTTTCAACAAAAAAATTTTTTTTTTCATCAAATTTTTTTTCATAAATATTTTTTTTTTCATCAAATGTTTTTTTTTATAATTTTTTTTTTCATCAATTTTTTTTTTTTTCATAAAATTTGTTTTTTCATCAAACTTTTTTTTTCATAATTTTTTTATCAATTTTTTTTTATCAAATTTTTTTTTTTCATCAATTTTTTTTCATTAAATTTTTTTTTCATCAATTTTTTTTTTTCGTTATTTTTGTTTTTTTTTCATCAAATTTTTTTTTCATCAACATTTTTTTTAAAAATTTTTTTTCATTAAATTTTTTTTTTCATCAAAATTTTTTTTTTTTCATCAAAATATTTTTTTTATATTTTTTTTTTTTTTTATATTTTTTTTCATAAATTTTTTTCATCAAATTTTTTTATTAAATTTTTTATTATCAATTTTTTTCTTACCAACTTTTTTTTCATATTTTTTTTCATCAATTTTTTTTAACATCAAAAAATTTTTCTTTTCATTAAAAACTTTTTTTCATCAAAATTTTTTTCACGAAAAATTTTGGGTTCATTAAATTTTTTTTAACATAATTTTGTTTTTCGTGAAAAAAAAATCATTTTTTTACCAAAACTACTTTTTTCCAAGTCTAAGCTTTTCGCATAAAAATTTTCCATTTGTTTATCAAATGTACATAAAACAAGTGAGAGTGGTATATTATATTCCAAAATAAACCAAAAACACTTTTTTGCACTTATTTTTGCACTCACTTACGAAATGTACAGATCTGTTGGTTTTTTAATGGGGTCCTCGACTGATATTTCAATTCGTTTTGCATGGAATAGCAAGGTTAGGTTAGGGGTGGCAGAGCTCAAAATTTTGAACTCCTCTCATAGACCGGCTGGTCCATAGCAATACCACATGTTCCTTCAACGACGTGGATAAAACGCGTTAGTCCATGTTGCAAACAATTTAACGCGCATAAGGTCCATAACTGCGATTTCCTCCAGATTCTCGAGTTCAGCTTTGCCTAAAATTTGTTTGCGATGCCTGGCCAATGCGGGCATTTGCACAGGATATGTTCAACTGATTCATCCGTATTCGGTTCATCACATCTTTTACAATTGGATTCAGAGATGAGTCCAATTGTTCTTGCGTGGAAAGCAATTAGGCAGTGTCCCGTGACCACTCCCGTGAGTAAACGACATTCTCTTCTGTTGAGAGAAAGTAGGTAGCGAGTTCTTTTGAGGTTGTAACGCGGCCAGATTATTCTGGTAATTTTGATTGTACTTAACTCTCGCCATTTCCTGTTCGCCATGGATATACACTGACAATCACTTCTCGATCTGTAGTACTGCATTGGGGGATCAATATGAACAAAGTCCCCTACCCCATCTGCACCCAGTTTTGCAAGCTCATCAGCCTTCTCGTTCCCTTCTACTCCCTTATGTCCTGGAACCCATATTAGAGAGACGAGGTTATTGCTGGATAGTTTTTGAAGATTCTCGTAGCACTCAAAGACGACTTTTGATTTAATACAAAAGCCTCTTAGAGCTTTTAGTGCAGCTTGGCTGTCGACGTAAAAGTTTATTATTCTGTAAGGCTGCCTTATTAATAGCAACTATTTCAGCCTGGAGTATGCTACGGCTCAGAGGTAGATTAAAAGATTTTCGTATATCACAGACGTCCGTAGTAAATCCCGCTCCCACTCCCGTCGATTGTTTGGAGCCGTCTGTGAAAATATTTAAAGCGTCATTTTGAACGCAACGCCAGTTCGACCAAAATTCTCGAGTCGGAAATTCAACTTTAAATTTCCGATCGAAAAGTAGTTTTGGCACTCTGTAGTCAGTGACAACGTTATCCAAATTGTCCATGCTACTGTGTCCAAAATTTCGGCGTCTGAGCCAATTTGACTCTTTGAGTCTGAGGCATGCCTTATATGCCTCACCCTTAGCAAAGACGTCAATTGGCAGCAGATGCAATATCGTGTCGATGGATGCAGCTGATGTTGTTCTTAGGGCACCAGTGATACTCAGACCCATAAGCCGTTGGGCTTTTTGGAACTTACTACGAGTCACCTCCCTCTCCAGCGCTATGTGCCAGACCATAACTCCGTAAAGTAAGATTGGTCTTACGATGGAAGTATAGATCCAGTGCGTGGTCCTTGGCTCAAGTCCCCATGTCTTGCCGAACATTCTTTTGCTTGTATAATATGCATTATTCGCCTTTCTCAATCGTTCATCGGTATTTTGGTTCCATGATAATTTGCTATCCAGAATAATTCCTAAAAATTTCGCATGATTTGAAAGTGGGATTTCATTTCTTATTCTTTCGTGTAAACAATACCATCTCAGTTTTCCGCGGATTAACGTTAAGACCATTTTCACTAGCCCAATTCCATAACTGTTTCAGTGATCGCTCTAGCAACTCGGATATCGTGGTCAACAATTTTCCAGTTGACATTATTGCCACGTCATCAGCATAAGCAACTACTGCCACTCCTTGCGTCTCCATTTTTTTGAGAATGGGATCCACGACCAAGAGCCAGAGTAATGGTGATAATACTCCTTCCTGTGGTGTTCCCCTGGATGTATATCTTATGACTCTTTCAAGCCCCCATTCGGCTGTAACTTCTCTACAAGACAGCAGACAGCCAATCCATCTTTTGATGGTTGGATTTATGCCAGCCCTGTCCATTGCGTTTACTATTGCATCCATGCTTACATTGTTAAAAGCACCTTCTATGTCTAAAAAAGCGGCTAAGGTAAATTCTCTATATTCCAGAGATTCTCTCTACGAGGGAATGAAGAGCGGTTTCTATCGACTTGCCCTGCTGATAAGCATGTTGCGTAGCCGACAAAAAGTTTCCACCTAGGTTCTCTCTTATATAAAGATCCAGAATTCTCTCCAAAGTTTTCAGAAGGAAGGACGATAAAGTAATAGGAAAGTAATATAACATTATTTTTTCTAAAACAACTTTGCTTTGGCAAGTACACCCAAATCTTCCGCAAAACATTATCATGATTTAATGTTTTGGGCAAGAGTACAAAGTTCGTAGGCATTTTTTGAATAAAAAACTACTAATTGTAAGTTAGGTTGTAGGATGTAAGTGGCTGCTGAAGTTTTACGTCAATTTTGTAAGTTATTGTAAGTACTTGTAAGTTGTAAGTTAAAAATGTTTTTATCCTGGTGTTTTATTTTAAAAGTGACACAGGTCGCTACATTAGTTCGACTACATACATAAGATAACGACTAAAATAACAAGTAGAAAAATTAAATTCGACTTGGTCGAATCTATGAATACCCTCCACAATGTTATCTGATAGTAATTTTCTTAAAAAAATGCATTACAAATTTTTATTAGAAATATATTATTTTGAGTAAAATTTTTTTGTGAGTGTAAAATTTTTTTGACTGTCAACATTTTTTTGAGTGTGAATTTCATCAAAAAAAAGTAATTAAATTAAAAATTAAAAAAAAAAAAAATTTTTTTTTGAGTGTAAAATTTTTTTGAGTGTAAACATTTATTAGAAATATATCATTTTGAGTAAAACTTTTTTGTGAGTGTAAAATTTTTTTGACTGTCAACATTTTTTTGAGTGTGAATTTCATTACAAAAAAAAAATAATTAAATTAAAAATTAAAAAAAAAACATTTTTTTTTTGAGTGTAAAATTTTTTTGAGTGTAAATATTTTGTTTAGTGTACTATTTGTTTGAGTAACAAAATTAATTTGTAAAATATTTTTGTTGTTTTATACCTATACGTATACATATGTAAAAGAAATATATTTCACATATTTCCCTTATTTTATTTTACAATCCTCGTCTTTAAAAACCAAAAACAAACTCATATATGATTTTTTTCCAAAAATACTTACTATACACCGTTACATACAGTTACAAAAACAAAAACCATAACAAATATTTACTTGTCTAACAACTAAACTGCACCCCACGGCAGGAAAACAAACAACAACAAGTTTAAAAAAAACTGGTATTTCACCATGCTTTTAAAACTTGTTTAACGAGTTTTCAACAGTTTAAGGTGAAAAAAATCTGAAATTCAGAGCCTTGCTTATAACTTTTGAACCACTGAACCGATTTTGCTGAAATTCAAAACCAAATAGACTTGGGGAACGACAAAGATATGTAACACGTTTCAGCACCCTCAGAATTGTCTTTCGAAAGTTAGAGTGGTTTTAATCTCGTAAGTTCGCAAAATTCCCTTGCCGAAATTTACTCTTTTGCTCATAACTTTTGAACCACTGGACCGATTTGGCTGGATTGCAATACCAACCTGACCCGGTAAATACCCAACATATATGTCAAACTTCAGGAGCCTCCATAAGGTCTTTCAAAAGTTAGCGTGTTTTCAACGGACAGACAGACCGACGGACGGACGGACGGACGGACGGACATCGCTATATCGACTTAAAATCGATCAAGGATCATGAATATATATACTTTATGGGGTCCTAGACCAATATTTCGATGTGTTACAAACGGAATGACAAACTTATATATACCCTCTATCACTAGAGTGGAGGGTATAATAAATTTACCTTCTTAAAAAATAAAAAATTTCAGAACAAGTTTTGAAAATTTTCCAAAATAAAAGTCTTCAATCGATAGCCCATAACAAAATTATCAAAAATGAAAAATTTTTGAGATTGTGGTGCATTCCGTTATAATTTTATAAATATTTAGTCCAGGGAACTCGACACAAATTTGACCATTTTGCCAATATTTAACCACGCCCAGTTTTTGAAAAATTGAAAAATTAACAACGCAATTTTATTACTATTCAGACATTTCACCTAACCTTAATATATAAAATGTTTTAATTCGGCTGCTGGGTGACATATGTATGAGAATAGCAATAAATATCGAATGGTATTTGAACAAAAACAAACCTATTTCTTTACCAAAAAAAAAAAAAATAAATTCTCGAAATTTTTTTTCGCCGAGTTTTTTTTAAGAACTTTTTGTTTTACTATTTTGAAAATAATCTTTCTACACTGTGGAGTGTATCAATAGACTGGCATTTTTTTGTCATCTTTTGATTTTCCCAAGTGTCCGGGCAAATTTTTATTGTCCTAGGTCTAAAACTTATGTGGTACAAAATTGAGGTCAATCGGATTAAATTAACCCGTGGCGCCCGGCGGTCAAAGTTTTGGATTTTTGAAAAAACTTTTAAAAATAAAATTAAAAAAAAATTATCTTTCGACACATCATATTTGTTAATTTCGATGCGCTGAGCACGAATATCAAAAAAGATTAAAATCGCTCGATCGGTTTTCGAGATATAGCCATTTCAAATTTGTAAAAAATGGCGGTTTTTTCCTACGTTCAAGAAATTGTTTAAAAAAAGTCTGAAAATTTCATTCCGCCGACCCTTTTGTAGAGCTTGAGATAATCTTTCATTTAAAACTAATTCGAGCCAAATCCGATCATTTTTAAGCCGTGGCGCCCTTCGATCAAAGTTTTGGCTTTTTAGAAACTTTTTACCAAAAACCCTAAACATTGATCAAAGGCTGCCACGGGTTAAATTGATCGGATTTGGCTCCAATTAAGCTTAAATAAAAGATTGCATTAAGCTCTATAAAAGGGTTAAAATAAAGAAATTTTTAGAGTTTAAAAAAAAAAATCTTAAAAACACCCCATTGTGCAATTTTTTGAAAAATTTTAAATGTCGATATCTGGAAAACCGTTTGACCGATTTTATAAATTTTTTTATATTCGCATTCAGCATGCTAAAATTAATAAAAATAATGTATCGCTTGATATTTTTTTGTTTATTTTTTCATTTTCAAAAATCCAAAATTTTGGTGAAAAAATCCAAAACTTAAATCGAAGGCCGCCACGAGTTGAAATGATTGAATTTGGCTCAAATTAGTTTTAAATGAAAGATTGCCTCAAGCTCTACAAATGGGTCGGCGGAATGAAATTTTAAGACTCTTTTTAAAAAATTTCTTGAACGTAGCAAAAAAACCGTAATTTTTAGCAAATTTCAAATAGCGATATCTCGAAAGCTGTTCGACCGATTTTAAGTTTTTTTTTTATATTCGTGCTCAGCACATCAAAATTAACAAATATGATATGTCGAAAGATACATTTATTTTTTATTTATTTTTTTAATTTTTCAAAAATCCAAAACTTTGACCACGGGTTAAATTAATCCGATTGGCCTCAAACCACATGAGGTTTAGGCCTAGTAGAATAAAAAAATGCCCGGACTTTGAAAATCGGAGAAGAAAAAATTTAGCTATACAGAAAAATGCCAGCCTAGTGTGTCAATATATTCGGCAATGAGAAATACAATATTTTACTTGTTTTTTTGTACATTATATTACGGAGCCCCAGTGTGGCATGGTGTAGCAAATTGTCATATTCAAAAACTTCAAATAAATCAGAATAAATTGCTAAAAATGATATATAACCTACCATGCTACTATTCCACACGACGATTGCATTCTATTAACGATATTGCTATGGTTAAAGACAGAATTTAAAAACTCACAAGTAACTATGATCTCAGGTGCCAAATGTCTGAATATAATCACATCAACCAATTGACGGTCTCAACGTAGCCTTAAGTTTTATCTTAACAAAAAACTTTTTTTTTTTTTTTTGCTTCATTAGGTTTTTGTTACTTTTTGCCTAAAAATTTATAAATTTTATATATATTGTATAACAATTTTATTATTTGTAAAAATTTCTAAGTAGAAAAGGTTTAAGTATATATTGCCTGAACTCTTTATGAAACAATATTTTGTTTAATGTAAATATTTTCTCATGTTATGTAAATAAAATTGAATTGAATTGAATTTTGTACATTAAAACAATACAATTACTAAAAAAGTGTTTTATTTTTATTTATTTTTTTTATTTTATTTATTCGGCCAAGATGAATTAAACTTTTTGACTTGTTTTTAACAATTTGGCTAAATTTATGTTAAATACTTTCATTCCTAATTATTTAAATATCTAGAGCTTTTATACACTTTCATTTATACAACAAAAGTCTTGAATTAAATTTCATTCACAACAATAGCCTTGAGACCTATTTGGAATTTCCCCTTTTGTTTATCAAATCAAATAATTGTCACCACCTAAACATTAAATCTAAATCGTACACCAACACAATAACAATAATTGTTATTTGGAAGTTAAGCACTTTTTTAACCCATTGTATACTGACAATGAGTTTTAATATATGACAAGATTTCTTAAATTTCTTTAATTTGAAATATATAATATCAAAATCTATCAAAATGAACTCAGTTACTCAAGATAATATCAAAAACAACTCAAGATTTGTCTGGTGTGTTTTGGCTTACTGAATTGAATTCCTGAGAAGAAACTTTATCATCTTATCAAGTCATCATTAAAGGGTTAAACTCAATGCTGCAGCGAGTACAGAAAGTTGTGAGCACTCGACGAAGTTAGTGTTTTCTATTGTCATATCAATAATAATAATTGTTTGTGTTTGTTATTTGCTGTAATGCCGACGGAAATTTGCTGCCTTCATATATACAAATTTCAATAAACATTTTATATACACTTACATACAGATATACATAAATTCGTGTGACAATAAGTTGCAATAGATTAAGTCGATATTAAAAAATAAGCATTTATTTATTAGAGTGACATTTTTTCTTTATCTTTTTTTTTTAACTTCTGATTTTTCGAAATGTAGGGGTAAATTTTTATTCTTGTTTTGAATTTCATTCTATATTTTCAAATTTTTTTAGGGTACACCCTCAAAAACAATGCTTTTTCATGAGCTGATTACGGGACAAAAAACTAAAAAAAAAAAAGACCATCCTCTGCAGAGCGCAACCAGTGCTTAAAGTTTGCATCCATAATGCAAAAAAAATATTTGTTTTTTATTTTAAAAATTGGCGTCAAGAGTTTTGTTATGTAAAGTACATCGAGGAAAAAATATTTAAAAAATTTTTATGGAGCAATTTTGGTCCAACACAAAGTTTTTTTTTTCGAAAATGTGAAATTTATTATTTTTTTTTTAGTTTTTGTATAATACGGAGTTTGTTACAGTTCGTTTTATATAAGACACCAATACCAAAAAAAAAAAAAAAAATCAAAAAAGTCGAACGGTTTTCGAGATATCGCTATTTAAAATATGAATAATATGAGGCTTTTTCTACGATCAGGAAACTAAAAACAAATTATTTTTTTTCCTTGACCCTTTTATAAATCTTGACACAAACCTGCATTTAAAATTATTTTAAGCCAAATCCGATCATTTAAACCCGTCAAATCATTTAAACAATCAAAGTTTTGGTTTTTAAGAAAATGTTCACCAAAAAGTTAAACCTTTGATCGACGGACGCCATGGGTTAAAGGATCTGATTTGACTCAATTTTAGTTTATACTCAAGTGTGTCTCATGTTCTATAAAATTGTATATGTAAACAAATTTGAAATTTTTTAAAAAAAATTCTTGAACGTAGAAAAAAAAACGCGTTTGTAGGAAATTTTATGACAAAATTCAAAATGCGATATCTTGAATGGGAGCGTGAGTAAAGATGGGAGCGTGAGTAGAGATGAGAGCGTGAGTGAATTTGACCAACTCAAGCTCACGAAAATTTTTTTTTTTCACGCAGGAAATTTTTTAAGTTTTGCATACATTTTACGCAGGATCACGTGAGTGAAACATATTAAACTCGTTCACGCTGTAATCACGCTCACGAAAACTCAACACAACTATATTTTGACGTGTTTTATTTTTCTGTCAGCATAAAAAAATCATGCAAACTCACGAAATTTCACCCACGTTTACGAGTGATTCGTGAAATTTGTGCCACGTGTGCATTTGTACAAATTATATTTTTAATGCAAAATAAAAAAGTGATCCATATATTTTATTTAAACAAGTTTATATATTATTTCCCGTTTAAATGCACCCACCCCGAAAGCATTATCCCCTTAAATGCCAGAATGCAGTAAGTAAATATTCTATTGAAATTATTCAGCAATATTCTTGTTTAAATGTGAATTACTTTTTGTGTCAAATATAAATAAATGGTTAATGGTGGGTACGGAAAAAGCTTTAAGGGTGGGTGCATTTAAGCGGGAATACTATTTGAATGCTATTTGAAATTTTTTTGTTTCATTTGCATTAAAAATATAATTTTTAAAATTGCACTGTTAAACGTGAGTAAAATTTCGTGAGTTTGCATGCATTTTTATGGTGACAGAAAAATGAAACGCATCAAAATTCAGCTTGAGTGAGATTAAAATGTGACACTCATGTAACCCTGCGTAAAATGTATGCAAAATTCAAAAATTTCTTGAGTGAGAATTTTTTTTCCTTCGTGAGCGTGAGTTGGTCGAATTCACTCACGCTCCCATCTCTACTCACGCTCCCATTTTTACTCACACTCCCATTTTTAATTGAAAAAATATGTTCCCAATGTCTAGTCGCCCGCCAAAAAAGGTTTATTTCTAGATTCATTTGTTCATCATGGGTCATTTAGGGCCCAAAGCTGTTTTGGGTTAAAGAATTTCTTAAAATCCAACATTTCTATATTAAGTTTTATAATTTATAATCAATCTAGTGTAAAATGAAAAGTTTTTAACTAAAAATGTTGAGTTTTAAAAAAAAATGCAATTTTCCCAAAATGTCCTGGAAACAGACCGTTACACGCGCTGTTTAAGAATCTCGTATTTTTTCAAAAAAAATTTTTTTCAAACGAACTTATATATACTTGAAATAAATGCAATAAAAACTTTAGATTGTGCAACTTAAAATCAAAAAAAAAATTTTTTTTAAATTTTGTGGGTTTGAGTTAAGGCAAAATGTATGGGTCATTTTCGGCAACCGTTTTAGAGGGGTTAACAATGTCCTATTAAGCTGAAATTTTTTTCTGAGAAAATATGATCGAATTGAAAAGATTGACTGAAATAAAAAAGAAGATTATGTGATTTTTATAATTTTGGCAATTTTTTAAAATAAATGCTATTTTTTAAGAAATCGCGAATTTTCAACGTCATTTCGGCAGCGGAAGATGACCACCGATCTGCATGAAAATTTAACCACATTGTTTTTATGTCTATTCCAACACATCTGTCGGTGAGCCGGAACGAAATTCGCCGAAAAGCCAAATTCGATCCACCCTAATGTATATGTATATTAGGGATATAACCATTTGCATTTTTTTGCAAATACCAAAAAGGACCTATCATAGTGAGAAAGTACATAAAAAATCAATAAGAAATGTGTGTTCATTTTTTCGCGAATGTTAAAAAAGGTTCGGCACCGATCGCGATGAAGTTTTCGCTAATATTTTTTATTTTTTTTTTTTCAATTAATTAGGCAACCGATATTTCTAATGTTCAAAATCATACTGTTATTATGTTCTTGTTTTATTTTTGTTGTAAAAGGACAAAAAACCAAAAAACGGTGGTGGAGAAGGATTCCCACAAAAAAAAAAAATAAAAAAAAAAATTTGTGGTGTTTTGGAAATTGCTATCGGTGCCGAAGGTTTTTGGACCAAAATGACCCCGGATAAGGTTTTTTGTTATCAGTATAACATTGCCCATACCGCTATGATAGGTTCTTATTTTGGTTATATCCCTAATGTATATATGCCATTCCGTTTGTTAGGACCCCATAAAGTATGTATCTTCATGATTCTCGATCGATTTTAAGACGATCAAGCGATGACCGTCCGTCCGTCTGTATGTCTGTTGAATGACTGAAGAAAGACTGCTGAAATATATATTTTTCGTTTCCTGGCTTGGTTCGTATTGAATTTCATCCAAATCGGTTCAGTAGTTCAAAAGTTATTAGCAAAACCGTAAATTTCGGATTAGGTTCACCCTAAATTCACGTATTGAAAACCCGTTAAATATGTTTTTAAAACATTGGTAAGTCACAAAAATATTTTACAATTTATTTTTGTCACTCAAAAATATTTTCAAACTAAAAAAAATACACTCGAAAAAAATTTTACAATTAAAAAAATATTTAGTAATATATATATTTTTTTTTTTTAATACTAAAAAAAGTTTTTACACAAAACAAAATACTTCTAATCAAAATTGTTATTTTTTCACGTTAGAAAATTTACTATAACCTAAAAAGTGCATTGTGGAGGGTATTCATAGATTCGGCCAAGTCGGATTTAACTTTTCTACTTGTTTTATTTTATTCTGTTGATGACATAAGCTGCTAGCGCTCACATGGATCCTCCTAAAGAGGTAAAATGTATGACCGACCAGCATTACTCCCCCCCAAGATATTTTCGGAACATATCAACCCCTTTCCACCACTTTTTAAAGGGCTCCCATGTAAATTAAAAATTTTTAAAAACATTGGTCGAAATTTTAACACATAAATTTTTAATATGCAATAAAATTGAAACTTAAAGCTATAATTTGTGTTAAAAATGGACTTTTGGTGGCAAAATTAAATATTTTATCATGCTAGTTTTTTAAACTCATCTGCGTGATGTTCCGTTGTTAACAAGTCCAAATTCATGTTATTCAACGGGTGCCCGTTAAAAACCTCTCTAGTCAGTTATTTTGAACTACTGGCGCACATCTATATTTTTTTTTTTACTTAAAAAAAATAAATCACAACTTTTGTTGACATAACCCACTGTTACTTATAAGCTTGCAAGTACTAAATGTTAGAAACACAGAAACCGAATGGCACTACATACAATGATTTAAAAACTTATTAGAAATGTCGCTGAAAATCTTCTTATATAAAACACACTATCTGTTTTGAGAAAAACGTTTATAAATTTAGAAAGAATACAAACCAAATGTAAAAACAACAAAACATTTAAAATTATTCACTCCATTGAAACAAAATTGTAAAATCTAAAAATTATTTTGATTTGTTCTGACATTATTCTGTACGCAAAAATTCTCGGAATCTGAATTCACTCCTACATATATGCGATTTTTTTTAGGACCAATCTAAAAAAATCTAGGAAAATGTCTCATAATTTTTCTTTAGGCAAAATATCTGAGAATTTTTCCATAGCAAAATTATGTATGGGGAAAATATCTGGCAATATTAAAATTTTTTTATCGTAAAAATCTCAGATTTTTTTTTTTAAAGAATGAGACTAAACTTTTTATACAACGAATCTTTTATCCAGCCTCAAAAATTTATTTTGGCCACCAGTGCGTATGATTATTATTTTTTATAAATTTATCAAAATAATTGTCCAACACTGCGTATGATTCATATTTTCAGTGTAGGGTAAGTATAATAAGTATACGCCTAAAGGTACAAATGACTAATTGTAAAATAAAATAATTTCCATAAAAACAACAACAACAGCAACATTAAGTTTTTACTTAAATAACAATCAAGAAGTGGCAAGTAGAAATAAAGACTACAGAAAAGAGCATTGTGAATGTTTACTCACAATTCCCTAAGTATTTAATGGATGTTGATGTTCTTTCGTATTGTTTTTCTTTTCTTAGTTGTGTTTTTGTACTTTACAACATAATAATGTCTACAGTAATTTTATTGTTTGGGTTAGCTGTTATTGTTGTCGTCATCGTTCTCTATGTCTTTGCCATTACTGTTGACGTTGTTGAGTTCAGAGTCCTCTGCATTGTGGTCTATATCAGTTTGTCATGATGTATGTAACACAACGAAATATTCGATATGAAACGTTTTGCAGAAAATAATCAAATTTTGTTTGTGTTATTGTCAGTTTGTCATGATGTATGTAATACAACGAAATATTCGATATGAAACGTTTTGCAGAAAATAATCAAATTTTGTTTGTTTCATTGAATAAATATTTTTACCAATATAAAATGAGAAAGATTTAGAAAAATTCTCAAAAAAAATTACAAAATAACAAAAAAATGAGAGAATTAAAAAAAAGTCTAATCAGGAAAATAAAAAAAATAAATAAAAAAAATAGAAAAAAGAATAGAAAAAAACGATTTGGGACCACAACGAATGGCTTGTACATAGAGTAGTCTGAACCTCCAGTTTCAAAAAATGTTCTGGTTTTACTACGAAGTTCTTGTCTTTTACCTTTAAAAATTAAATTTTTAAATTTCTTTAATATAAAAATTTACAAAAATTTAAGTGTTCAAAGCTTATACAATTTTGAAAAAGATTCAAAATGCTTAAAATTTAAATTTTATAAGGGAAAAATATGAGAATCTCGTAGTTAAAACAGAATGTTTTTTGATCCCATGAAGATCCCACTCTGAATTTTGAATATGTTATACAAAACATTCTTATTTTGTTATTTTTCACAACAATTTTTTTTTCATCAATTTTCAATTCTTTTTTTCTTAAATTTTTTAATAATTTTTTTTTTCATCAAAAATTTTTTTTTCATCAATTTTTATTTTTTTTTTTTTATAATTATTTTTTTTTTTACATCTAAAAATTTTTTTTATCAACATTTTTGTTTTTGATCAATTTTTTTATAAAATTTTTGTTTTCATCAAATATTTTTTTTCATCCAATTTTTTTTTAATAAAAATTTTTTTTAATAACATTTTTTTTTGAATAATATTTTTTTTATCAAATTTTTATTATCAAAATGTTTTTTTCGTCATTTTTTTTTCATTAGTTTTTTTCATATTTTCTTTTTTTCATCAAAATAAAAATTTTTTCATCAAATTTTCTTTACCAAAAAATATTTAATTAGTCAACATTTTTGTTTTTTATCAATTTATTTTTTCATCAAATTTTTTACATCAAATATTTTTGTTACATCTACTTTTTTTCATAAACATTTTTTTCATCAATATTTTTCTTTTTCATCAATATATTTTTTTTTATCAAAAATTTGCTTTTTTTTTGTCAATTTTTTTTTAACAAACATTTTTTTTCAAAATTTTTTTTTCGTCAAATTTTTTTTTTATCAAAAACTTTTTTTTTTTTAATGTTCAATTTAATCTGAAAACTCCATTTCCAAAAATGACTAAAATTTTAGCTAAATTTTTTGGAATAGCCCTATATAAGCTAAAGAATAAAGAATAAGAAAATAAAAATTACTATTTTCATTTTCATAAAACCAATCAGGTTTGTAACTTTAATTTGTAACTAGGATAAAAATTCACCAACTGGTGAATAAAAACATTTTTCACCTGCTGGTGTGAATAACAAGTAAAATAATAATTTTTCAACAACAATTTCTTTGTCATCAATTTTCAATTCTTTTTTCATAAATTTTTTTATAAAATTATTATCATCAAAAAAATTTTTTTTATCAATTTTTATTTTTTTCATCAAAAAAAAAAAATTTTTTTACCTAAAAATATATTCTTTATTATTTATATTCAGCAGCATTTGTGTTTTTATCAATTTATTTTTTTCATAAAATTTTTTTCCATTAAAAATTTTTTTTACATCGAAATTTTTTTTTTCATCATCGTTTTTGTCTTTCATCAATTCTTTTTTTCATAATTTTTTTTTTCATAATTTTTTTTTTCATCAAATTCTCTTTTTTCATACAATTTTTTTGAATAAAATTATTATTTTTTTTTTCAATAATTTTTTTTTTTCAAAATGTTTTTTCGACAATTTTATTTTTTCATATTTTGTTTTTCTCAAAAAAATTTTTTTTTGTCAAAAAAAAATTTTTTTTTATCAATTTTTTTTTACCTAAAAATATATTCATTAATATTTATATTCATCAGCATTTTCGTTTTTTATCAATTAACCTACCCTTCGAACTACCCTTCTTTTAATAGTTAGCGTGTTTTCAACAGACAGACAGACGGACAGACGGACAGACGGACGGACATCGCTAGATCGTCTTAAAATAGATCGAGGATCATGAATATATATGGGGCATTCCAAGCCAAATCACTCAGTTTTAGACCCGACCCCTTTCGATTTATTTTATTTTTGGATATGTTTTTGTACTTATTAAATGCAACCTGCACACCAATTTTCAGCCTTTTATTACAAGATGGTGTTGAGTAATCAATTTTTCAAAATGGCGATTTTTTCAAAAATTTTTGTTTTTCATCAATTCTTTTTTTCATACTACTATTTTTTTTCTCATAATTTTTTTTTTTGCATCAAATATTTTTTTTTCACACAAATTTTTTATAATAAAATTATTATTTCTTTTTTTCAACAAATTTTTTTTATCAAAATGTTTTTTCGACAATTTTATTTTTTCATATTTTGTTTTTATCAAAAATTTTTTTTTTTGTCAAAAAAAAAAATTTTTTACCAATTTTTTTTTACCTAAAAATATATTCATTATTATTATTTATATTCATCAGCATTTTCGTTTTTTATCAATTTATTTTTTTCATCAAATTTTTTGTTTCATCTAATATTTTTTTTTTACATCAAAATTTTTTTTAACATCAAAAAAATTTGTTTTTTTATCAATTTTTTTTTTTCATAAATTTATTTTTTTTTACAAAAAAATTTGTTTTTTTTCATAAATTTTTTTTTATCAAAAATTTTTTTCAACATTTTTTTTTTTACATATATTTTTTTTTTATCAAAATTTCTTTTTTAAATTTTGTTGTTCATAAATTTTTTTTAATTTTTTTTTTACCTACACTACTTTGGTAATGGGTAGTGATTATATAACACATTACCAGGTAATGTATATACCTTATTTGTAGCATTATTTTAGGATGTCTTACCAAACATTTGTTCCACAACGTATTATTTTAAAGTGAAAAATAATGCATTACTAATAATTTGTTACGTAATGCATGATAATTGGAAAAAATTTATTTCATATTTATTATTTCTAAACATTAAATCATGGATGACTTTTATTTGGTTACATTATGTATTATTTCAAAGTTTGAAATAATGCATTATTTATAATTGGATGCATAATGCATTACAATAACATAAAAAATAATTATTTTATAAAAAAAATGCATAAGTTTAAACTAGAGATGGGCTCACGACAGGAAATTTCTAACGACACACACTCACGAGCATATTTTATCTACTTACACTCACTTACAATCACGTGAGTAAATTTAATACCAAATTACTTTTTCACTACTCGTAACACCTTATATATTATCTTCTGGTATGCTATATTATTTCATTTCTCGTAACCTATAAAATATCATATATTTTACACCTTACTCGTATTCTTCGTTATAAATTTATGACTTATTTTATACCTTACTGGTATTCTTTGTGATAATGTGGATGCATTACTTTGAGTCTCATCGCCTGTTAAAATCATCAATGCTGCAATGTACAAAATAAGAGATCATATACCTTATTTTATACCTTATTTGGTAATCTAAGTTTTGCTGGGAACTTCTAAACTTCAGATATAAAAATGTTTAATTTGTTTAACAAATGTACAAAAAACAAGTGAGAGTGTTAAATTATTCTGTTCCAAATCTTTTTACTCTCTAAAATGTAAAAATACTTTTTTGCACATGAATTTGCACCTCTTTTAGTTTGAGTGTATCTTGCTTTTCAAAGAGAGATGGACGGATGTATATAGCTAGAGTGTCTTAGAAATGGATCAATAGTACATAATAACTTAATGGGGTTTCCTTGACCGATACTTCAATTCGTTTTGCATGGAATGGCAAATTAATGTAACATTATTTTTTCAAAAAAGAAACTTTACTTGGGCAATTACTCCCAAATCTTCAGCAAAACATTATCATGATTTAATTCGCAGGAATTTTTTTGTTAAGAAATATATTTTGTGAATTTGAGTCAAATCGTACCAATAAAATATCACGACAATAGCGCCACCTATCGGGATTGAACTTAAGAAAATTCTTACTCCAAACTTTACTAATATATTGTTTAAGTGTAGGGTGTAAATTTGTGTAGCGGATCTTACGTTTTACAATAACGTACCCGAAACAAACAATTTCTATATATTTTCAAAAATGTATCCTTCAATATCATTCAAATTTTTCAACAAAATATTTTGATAAAGCTTTTAAATGACTTTATTTATATCCCTTTATCCTAGGGTTGCCATCCGTCCTCTTTTCACCGGACACCGTCCTCTTTTTTAGGGCGTCCGGGGCAGTCCTACTTCTTTTTTAGAAAGTGTCCGGGGTTGTCCTACTTTTTGCACTTTTCCCCATACATTTTTTTTTTGTTAATTCTTAACTTTTGAATTATTGGAATCGCTGTATTTTCGCTTACCAGCAGTAATATCAACTTTTTGAGAGCAAAACGAGCACAAAAATAAAAAAAAAACACTTTATGTAGTGCGAAAATAACTATGTTGACATCACTTCTTATCAGCTGCCGTGTTTTAAAGATTGCTCTCCGAAAAAAGATTTAGTATCAAACAAAATTTTCTAAATGGTTTAAAGCAAATTCCCTTTGAATTTACAAAAATTGTTTTTCAGAAAATCCCCATTGTATTTCAAAATTTTTTATTTGTAATTTTCTAAATGCTTTTTAAAAATTCCATTTGATAAACTTCCAATAGTATTTCAAAAATTTCCATTTATATTTCAAAATTTTCAAAATGCTTTTCGGAAAATTCGAATTAAGTATATTTCAAAAATTTCGATGTGTATATCAAAATTTTTCAAATGCTTTTTAAAAAATTTTGATATACAAATAAATTTTTTTGAAAACCATTTGCATAATTTTTAAATCCAAATAGAAATTTTTGAAATACAATTAAAAAATCTAATTTTATTTAAATTAAAAAGTAATTTTCATAAAATTTTTTAGAAAATTTTGAAATGAAAATGGAAATTTTTGAAAAACAAATGGAGTTTTCTGAAAAGCATTTAGAAAATTTTGAAGTACAAATAAATAGAAAACTCTGATATACAATAGAAAATTTTTGACTTATATTTCGAATTTTTTGAAATATATGTAACTGGAAATTTTTGAGTTATAAAGGAAAATTTTAAAAATAAAATTGAATAGATATTTCCAAAAAATTTAAATATAATTGGAAATATATTTTTTTAGTGGAAAAAAAGGTTTTCTTAATAAAAATTATTTGTTTTTGCATATTGTATTGCTTTGTTGACTTGTTTTAAATAAATTTATTATTAAAAAAAAATTGTCCTCTTTTTTGGGTCAAATGTCCTCCTTTTTTAAGGTTGACGTCCTCTTTTTCTCAAAATGCAAATGGTAACCCTACTTTATCCAGATATGGCAAAATCTAAAAATGGAAAATTTAGTGGAGATCCTCCTCTTTTATTTGCCATCACCACTGCCAACTTAGGACAAGTAGAAATATTTCAAAAATATTTTACAAAATGTATCCTTTCAAAACTTTAAAGTTCTTTTAAAAGGAAACAGGATCTCGAAATGAAAAACTGTTAATGCAGTTTTAGTCCATTTGATCTCTACTTTTAGAGGTATATCATCCGGTACATGTTTAATATTGGCTGTCGGACGGTGTAATTAGACAAATTACAAAAAAATCTAAAAAAAAATCATAATAAAATGAAAAATTAAGGACAGGTTTAACTCAATCTAAAAAACAAGAAATATAAGTGTGTAGGGTATCTGTGCTTCGTTTCAGCCGAATATCGCATTCATACTTTTTTTTTTATTATTTCCTAAAGAATAAAGAAAAATAAATAAAAACACTGAATGAGTAAAATAATGAATGAAATACGTAGAAATATAAGAAAAACTTATGTGAAAGTGCAATAAAGTTAATGATATATCATTAAATATTCCTTCAATGTCAAAGTAAAATTAATACAAATAAACTTTGACAAGAAAAAACAACAATGACGACAAAGAATTTTTTTCGTTCAAAAAAAAAAAAAAAAAAAAAACAACAATAAAGACATCAACAATGACAAACTACAATAATAACACAGCAAAGTTTTTAAAATTTAACAAGAGATTTAAGATTTTTTAAAGTTACACAACTCAAGTGCTTTTTATGAGAAAATATTTAAACTTTTAATTTTTTTTTTTAAGAAAATTATTTAAAAAATTATTGCAGAGTTTGCACTCTTGCCCAAATAAAACCATTGAATCATGATAATGTTTTGATGTATAAATAGGTTGATGATAAAAAGTTTTTAATTAAAAAAAAAAAAATTATAAAAAAAATATTTGATGAAAAAAATATTGTTAAAAACAAAAAAAAAATGATGAAAAAAAAATAATAATGAAAAAACCATTGATAAAAAAAAATTAATACCCGAGTAAAAATAAACATATATTACAATATATAACTTGATACAAACATAGCAAATTATATATGATTATACATCCGTGAGATATTTTCTAAATTTTTCTAATGCAGTCATATGTAGTAATATATAATTTAATCATGAGTCGGATTAAAAGGTGTACGATTGATATAACTGTATGAAATAATATGAGGGTCAATACAAAATTTGTTTTTCTGTATAATTTAATATAAAATAATATATATCTTCTTCTGTTTCATATATATCTTTAAATGTTTCCAATTAACCAAAAATTTTCTAAGTTTTTAAGGCAAAGTATAAGAAACTTTTTAAATGTTCCTAAACATATTCTTTTTAGGGTTATGTATATCACCTATCTGGTTCGAAGCGTACCCAAACAATTTTCTTGTTTAGAAAATTATATGTTTGGTGAATGTATCGTTGACCTGTGGTGTATCTCACCCAAACCAAAAAAAACACCAAGATTTTATATGTTTTTATACAATTAGATCTAATTGGGTCCACTGAAATATGGCAATGTCTGGTCAAAACTCGGATGAAATCGAATCATATTTTATACACGTTGATCTTTTTTAATGCAAAAACATCCACCATTATTCGGATTAAATTGCGTATAAATATATATTGTGTTATATATCATTATATATTGCACCATATAAAAGTTTTTACTCGGGTAAAAAAAAAAAAATATTGATGGAAAAAAATATTGCTGAAAAAAAAAATATTTATAAAAAAAAATTGATTAAAAATATTGATAAAAAAATTTTAATGCAAAAAGAAATATTGACGAAAAAAATATTGATGAAAAAAATATTGATGAATAAAATATTGATAAAAAATATTGATTAAAAAAAATATATTGATGAAAAAATATATATTGATGAAAAAAAAAATATTTATGAAAAAAAAATTTAATGAAAAAAATATTGATAAAAAGAAAAGAAAATTATAAAAAAAAAAATATTGATGAAAAAAGAAATATTGATGAAAATAAGAAATATTAATAAAAAAAAAATATGGATGAAAAAAAAAAAATATTATAAGGGTTCAAGTTGAAAAAATGCAGAAGAAAAATTAAAATTCTAAAAATTATAGATATTTCTGGTATTTCCCATACCGGTTTCAAACATCCCAGTTAGTGTTATCATCAGTAGGATTTTAAATGTCGGTTGGTCTTGTTAATGAAAACTGTTTTTTATATATGTGAATATTTATAGTTTCAACAAAATAAATTTTGACAGTTTTCAACACTACAATTCTATTTCTAGCAATCTCAATCTCACTTCATACTTTCTTTCAACTTTTTTGTCTCTTACATTATTTCGCAGGAAACAGAATTGAAGTGTTGAAAACTGTCAAAATTTATTCTGTAGAAACTATAAATATTCACATATACAAAAACAGTTTTCATTAATAAGACAAATCGACATTTAAAATCCTACAGATGAAAACACTAACTGCGGTATTTAAAACCGGTATTGAAAATACCAGGATTCCCAGCAAAACTTAGATTACCAAATAAGGTATAAAATAAGGTATAGGATCTCTTATTTTATACATTGCAGCATTGATGATTTTAACAGGCGATGAGACTCAAAGTAATGCATCCACATTATCACAAAGAATACCAGTAAGGTATAAAATAAGTCATAAATTTATAACGAAGAATACGAGTAAGGTGTAAAATATATGATATTTTATAGGTTACGAGAAATGAAATAATATAGCATACCAGAAGATAATATATAAGGTGTTACGAGTAGTGAAAAAGTAATTTTGTATTAAATTTACTCACGTGATTGTAAGTGAGTCTAAGTAGATAAAATATGCTCGTGAGTGTGTGTCGTTAGAAATTTCCTGTCGTGAGCCCATCCCAAGTTTAAACTTATGCATTTTTTTATAAAATAATTATTTTTTATGTTATTGTAATGCATTATGCATCTAATTATATAATTAATACATTATTTCAAACATTCAAAGAATACATAATGTAACCAAATATAAGTCATCCATTATTTAATATTTAGAAATAACAAATATGAAATACATTTTTTCCAATAATCATGCATTACGTAGCAAATTATTAGTAATGCATTATTTTTCACTTGAAAATAATACGTTGTGGAAAAAATTTTTGGTAAGACATCCTAAAGTAATGCTACAAATAAGGTATATACATTACCTGGTAATGTGTTATATAATCACTACCCATTACCAAAGTTTTGCTGGGATGTGTATAATTTTTAGAAATTTCATTTTTCTTCTGCATTTTTTCAACTTGAACCCTTATAACAAATATAATAAGAGCCAATGCTCGATCTGTACTTACAGAAAAAATCAAAGAAAAAAAATATTGATGAACAAAAATATTGATGAAAAAAATATTGATGAAAAAAACAATATTGATTAAAAAAAATTTGATTAAAAACAAGTAGAAAAGCTAAATTCGATTTGGCCGAATCTATCAATAACCTCCACGATGCCCTTTTTAAGTGATAGTAAATTTTCTTACGTGAAAAAATAACATTTTCGATAAGAAATATTTTATTTTGTGTAAAAAAACTTTTTTTTAAGTAATTTAAAAAAAAAAAAATACTAAATTTTTTTGAGTGTAAAATTTTTTTCGAACGTATTTTTTTTTTCTTTTAGTGCAAAAATATTTTTGAGTGACAAAAAATTTTTCAAAATATTTTTGTGACTTACCGATGTTTTTAAAACAGATTTAACGGGGTTTCAACACGTGAATATAAGGTGAAACTAATCTGAAATTCACGGTTTTGCTAATAACTTTTGAACCACTGGACCGATTTGAAATTCAAAACGAACCAGGCCAGGGGAACGACAAATATATATGCCAAGCGTCAGCATCCTCAGAACTACCCTTCGTGTTTTTAATCTCGCAAATTCACGAAAAACCCTTGCCGAAATTCAGTCTTGCCCAACATTTATGCCAAACTTCAGGAGCCTCCGTAAAGTCTTTCAAAAGTTAGCGTGTTTTCAACAGACTGACAGACGGACGGACATCGCTAGATCGTCTTAAAATCGATCGAGGATCATGAATATATGTATATACTTTATGGGGTCTTAGAATAATATTTCGAGGTGTTAAACACGGAATGACAAACTTATATATACCCTCTATCATTAAAGTGGAGCGTATAAAAATATTAATTAAAAAATATGCTGAAGAAAAAAAAAAAAATTATGAAATAATAATTATTTTACGTTTTTTTCACCAGCTGGTGAATATTTTTTTATTCACCACGAGGTGAATTATAAAATTTACAAACCCAAGTCACTTAAATTTTTGGTTTTAAGAAACAGTAATTCTTATTTTATTTTAATAATTTCTCTCTAGATTATTAAAAAAATCTTTGCTGGGTTATTCATATATGACGGCAATAAATGCAGAGAATGGCACCATTCAATTTTATGACAAATTAACTTAATTAATGATATAGTAAAATGAGAGAAAAAAAGTTAAAGTTTTTGTTATAACACACATATATTTGATGTGCGTGGTTGTATTCGAAGAAAAATCAACGAAACACAGTGGGGGAGCCGATTATCATATTTATTTAATAAATGATTTTATGCACATGATGGATAAATACATATGAGAAAAAAAAAATTAATTGGGGAAAATAATAGAGGGTGTATGTTATTGATAAACCTGTAGTAAATTAATTTATTTCTTATAATTAATTCTAGTAAATTGAAAGGAATAAGTTTAATTTCTCAAACATAATTATATTCATTTTAATTGAAAATTATTCAAAGAATAAAATATGCATAAAGCTGTAGTAGGGTGGGTCGAAAAATGTGATTAACTCGTTTTAGGGGAAGGTAAAATAAACAGCTTTCAGTTAATATAATGATAAATAACACTATGCTATTACAAAAATTAAGTGAGAACGTGGATACCCATAAATTTTTTAATATTTAGTTTTTATGATGAACAGTAGGAAAAATGAAAATAATTCAACCGTTCAATAGTACTAGATCGATAGCCATGAAATTTTAAATGGTCATAGTTAACGTATTTTCGAGCTTGAGTGTGGAAGTTGGAGTCCAGTGGTTAAACGGTGGAGGCAGCAGAACCCCCCAAAGTAGGACACCTTTTGCATATGAACACTTTAAATACTTGCCATTTTTTTGTTTGATATCAGATTTTTTAAAAATAATATGTGAAGGTCATAAAAATCTTGCTTAGTGGGTGCGGTTATCTCGTATACTTTCCAAGATAGAGTCATGTTAAAAAGTTAAATTTTCAAATTCTGACCGATCCGACTCCAATTTTTTGGTATTAGCACTTCTGCTTTTATTCCGATTTTTTCAAACTTATTTCATTAGAACACAAGATTTATTTCTGATTGTATCAAAAAACAAGTATAAAAGCTAAACTCGAATTGGCCAAATCTATGAATATCCTCCACACACGGTGAGCCTCAGCTATGTTTAGGTTGAACTTTAGTGTCGACGGAAAGATTAAATGTCACAAAACTGTTAACAGCGAAATCGTAGCTGCTCGCATTCGCGAGATAACGCGAAATTAGTGTTTTTGTATATTTTAAAATTTTGACATTGAAGTTTTTTGAATATTTTCAAAAAATTGTACTTATTTCAAGGTCACAAAACAGTTAACATCAAAATCTTATCTTCTTTAGTTCGCGAGAAATCTCAAAATTAATTTTTTGCTGTTTTTGTTTTCGTTTTTTATCTTAGATAGGTTTTTTTAAATTTCGAAAAAACATGGTATGTAGTTTTACTTGTGCTTGATCAAAAGTCACACAGCTGTTGACATCGAAATTGTAGATGTTTAAATTCGCGAGATATCGCGTAATTTAATAATATTTTTTTATTATTAATTTATATTTTAAAACCGGTTCTTTAGTAATAATAAAAAAGTGGTATGCAGTTGGATTTGAGCATGTTGGAAGAAATTAAAACTGACCACAAAAAAATTATAGCTGCTCACTTTCGCGAGAAATACCGAAAAACACCTTTTTGGGGGTATTTCTTGTTTTGATTAATAACTGTTTTGTGACTAGTAAATAAATACAATCAAATTTGCATATTCAGTTTTTGAAGAAATTTAAAAAACTTCATTGTCAAAATTATATAAAATACAAAAACACTAATTTCGCAATATTTCGCGAATGCGAGCAGCTACGATTTCGCTGTTTTGTGACATTTAATCAAGTAGAAATCGAACTGCGTTTACACTTTTCGTCGACACTAAAGTTCAACCTAATCGTTGAGGCTCACCATGCACAATGCCCTTTTAAAAGGCTTGTAAATTTTTTAACGTGAAAAAAATGGACAATTTTGATTAAACCCATGTGACGCTGTGTTTTTTAAAATCTTTTTCTTGTCTTTTTGTATGGCTTTTCTACAAAATTTTGAAAATTACTTCAAACAAATTTAAAATTTTTAAATTTTTTGTATAAAACCCCTACAAAAAACCAAGAAAAAGATTCTACAAAAGACTGTGTTAAGAAATCTCTTATTTTAAGTAAAAAACTTTTTTTTATAATTTTTGTAAAAAAAAAAAAAAATATTTTTTTTTTTTTTGAGTGTAAAAATTTTTTTTGAGTGTAAATATATATTTTAGTGTTAAAGTATTATTTCTGATTAAAGAAAATATTTTGTAAAGTAATTTTGTGGCTTACCAATGATGTTAAAGGTGTTTTTAAAGCTCGGTTTTTCAACACGAGAACTTAATAACTTTTGAACCATTTGACCAATTTGTCTGGATTTCAAGTCGAACCAGACCAGGGGAACGACAAATATATATGCCAAGCTTCTGGATCCTCAGAATTGTCGTCCAAAAGTTAGCGTGTTTTTTATCTCGTAACTTCGTAAAAAACCCTTGCATTCACTCTTTTGCTTATAACTTTTGAACCACTAGACCAATTTTGCTGAATTGCAATACCAGCCTGACTAGGTAAATGAACAACATATATGCCAAACTTTTGTTTATAAAGTCTTTCAAAAGGCAGACAGGCGGACGGACATCGCTAGATCGTCTTAAAATCTATCAAAGACCATGAATATATAAACTTTATTGGTTCCTAGACCAATATTTGGAAGTGCTACAAACGGAATGATAAACTTATATAAACCCTCTATCAGTAGAGCAGAGGGAAATAAAAAACTATGAATATTTCGGTATTACATGGACTCTAACCAACTTCAATTTTTATATGAAAAATCTTGCATTTTTTATGCTGTACCATAGTGTTTTTTTTTTCGTATTCTAAACTGTTTTAATTTTAAATAATGATTAATAAAAATAGTCACAGTCGTTTAAAAATGTTTTCCTTTTTAAATTATGTTAACTAAAGCAAATGCATTTTAAACCACAATTTGATTTAATGCAATAAACATGATAGAAGTATTAAAATAAACTTTAGTTAGTTATTTAGTTTTTTGTTTGGGTAAAGCACTGAACACAGAACAACAACAAAACTTGCTGGACAGATAAACTTTTTTAATAGGTTTGTGGTGAGCACATAACCTTACTACAAAAATAAACATAAGACACATAATCCTTGATTTTTCAATATTAAATGGATTTATGATTTGTAAATAAAAATATAAATTTAAAATTTGCTGTAAAGATTTATTTTAAAAAAAAAATGTTAAGTTTATGTTTACAGGTTTGTTTTACGGAAACAAATTTGATTGTCAAACGAGGGACAGTTGCATAAATACCGGCAAATAATGTTTTTAGTATAAATTTTATACACAGACGGAGGAACCGAGAGCACATGCATAAATTTATATTGACCTAAAACAAACTCACGAAACTATTAACACAAATAAGGAATCCTTTAATACTTGCTTTGAAAGGGGAAAGATAGAGAGTAAAAGTTTCAAACAACATTTATTATATGTATATGTGTATTAGAGTGGCATTTTTTTTTAATGTGCACACAAAAAAATTGCTAATGAACGCCTTTCATAGTATTTATGAACAAATTCATAAAAATTTATTAACTTTTTTATAACACTGTTAAATTTGTCATAGTATTTATGAATTAATCAAAACATGTGAAATTTAAATTTTTCAATTAGTGTTTTTTTCTGTAAGTACAGATCGAACTCGGTCTCTAATTATATTTGTTATAAGGGTTCAAGTTGAAAAAATGTAGAAGAAAAATTTAGTTTCTAAAAATTATAGACATTTCTGGTATTCCCATACCGGTTTTCAAATTTATAATTTTTTCATAAAAAATCTGAAAAGTTCCAAAATTTAATGAAAAAGTTCATAGTCTTTATATATAAATTCTGATTAATTTTTTTTAAAAAATAAAAATTGTTTTATTCGACCTTTCAAATATTATATTTTAAGAATGTTTATTCTGGCTCGCGGTCATTATTTCCTTTACTAATTAAAACCATGATATTCTCATAGCATAATTTTCAAAAAAATAATTTTTCTGTTTCAAATTTATTTATGTTGGTCATTTTTGCAAGACTTAATCGACACGTGTTTCGGAATTTGTCAGATTCCATTGTCAAGACTATTTAGCAAAAATAGAAAAGATTTACTACAAGTAGCAAAGGGTCTTTAATGACAACCGTTTTAAAGAAATTTTGGAAGACGTATTTCTACATCCAAATAAATATATCTAAGTGGAGTTGCGGTCAATATCGAACAGCCTTATTTTTTCGGACACCTTGTTAAATACATTAGTAATAGTAAAAAAACGTAAAATTTTAAAAATTTGGAAAAAATAGAACGAATTTTGATCACATCTCGAATTATGACTTAAAAGTTGCGTAATTAAGAGTACAATTTTTGGAGTTAAAAAAAAATCGAAGGTTTCGGACTTTTTCAAAAAGTCGGTTAAAGTTAAATTCGATATGGCCGAATCTCCAGAATGCCCTTTTTAAAGGATAGTAAATTTTTTAATGTAAAAAAAAAATTAACAATTTTGATTAGAAATATTTTATTCTGAGTAAAAAACTTTTTTTTGTCATTTTTGTAAAAAAAAATAATTGACTATTTTTTTTTTTTTGAGTGTAAAATTTTTTTTGAGTGTAATTTTTTTGTTGTGTCAAAATATTTCTGAGTGACAAAAATGCTCTGTAAAGTAATTTTGTGGCTAACAATTGTTTTTTAAGCTTGTTTTTTTAAAACTCGGGTTTTTCAACACGTGAATTTTAGGTGAAACCAATCTGAAATTGAGGGTTTTGCTTATAACGTTTGAACCACTGGATCGATTTGGCTGAGGTTTGGAACGAAACGGGATAGAAGGACGAAAAAATATATGCCACACTTCAGTACTCTCAGAACTGTTGTTCGAAAGTTACCGTGTGTTTTATCTTGTAAATTCACGAAAAACCAAGTCTTTTGCTCATAACTTTTGAACCACTGTACTGGTTTGCTGGATTGCGATACCAACCTGACCAGGTAAATGCCCAACATATATGCCAAACTTCAGGAGCCTCCGAAAAGTCTTTCAAAAGTTAGCGTGTTTTTAACAGACAGACGGACGGACGGACATTGCTAGATCGTCTTAAAATAAATCGAGGATCATGAATATATATGTATACTTCATGTGGTCTTAGACCAATATTTCGAGCTGTTACAAACGGAATGACAATCTTATAAATATTCTCTATCACTAGAGTGGAGGGTATAACAAAATAAGTGATCATTACTTAGAATATTTTTTTCATATTTGTTTTCTTAAACTGCATTTAAATACCAACAAAATGATGTCCAACTTTTTTTAAGACATCGATATTTTTTTCAAAAAATCACAATTTTGAAAAATTGATAACTCAACATCTTCTTGGAATAGGGGGCTGAAAATTAGTGTGCAAAGTAATGAATTAGAAATTGGATGGAGCTGCTATGAAAGCTCCGCAGGCGAAAAGTTTTAACAACAAATTTTAGCAAATCGCGCGATTTTTTGTCAAAATTTCTTGTTAAAATTTTTCGCCTGCGGAGCTTTCATCGTAGCTCCATCCAATTTTTAATTCATTACTTTTGATTTTCTTTTCATGTTTAAAAAAATATTTAAAAGTTTTAGTTGTACCATTCTATAGGGAATTTAATTTTTCTAGGGACTGTTTTATTGCGACTTATTTCAGTTTTGACATTTTAATATTATAACAAAAATTAAAACCTAAATAAAAATAAAAGTTGACAATTTTTTATATTTTATTTTTGGGCAATTTTTCGTGTTTTAAATTTATTTATGTTGGTCATTTTTGCAAGACTTAATCGACACGTGTTTCGGAATTTGTCAGATTCCATTGTCAAGATTATTTAGCAAAAATAGAAACGATTTACTACAAAGTAACAAACGAGTCTAATGACAAATCGTTAGCGCACAAACTAAAATATTAATACATATTTGACTCTATCCACAATGGGAATTAGAAAGACGAAGAAATTGTACTACATAGTTAGGGTATTTAATTTTTATAGTGACTGTTTTGTTGCAACTTATTTCGGATGGTACATATTAAGATTTTTTCACTTTGTTCGAAAAATATATTGATGAAAAAACAATTATGACAAAAAAATATTGATGAAATGAAAAAAATTTACAAAAACAAGTGGAAAAGTTAAATTCAACTTTGCCGAATCTATGAATACCATCCACAATGCCCTTTTTAAGTGATAGTAAATTTTTTAACTTAAAAAAAAAAACATTTTTTATTATAAATATTTTATTTTGTGTAAAACATCTTTTTTTTTAACTAATTTTTGAAAAAAAAAAAAAAAATAATTTACTAAATTTTTTTTTGAGTGTAAATTTTTTTTCGAGTGTATATTATTTTTTTGTGTAAAAATATTTTTAAGTGACAAAAATACGTTGTAAAATATTTTTGTGACTTACAAATGTTTTAAAACGGGTTTTCAACACGTGGATTTAAGATGAAACTAATCTGAAATTCACGGTTTTCCTAATTACTTTTGAACCACTAAACCGATTTGGCTGAAATTCAACACGAACCAGGCCAGAGGAATGAAAAATATATACGCCAATTTTTTGTCTTGCGAAAGTTATCGTGTTTTTTATCTCATAAATTCAAGAAAAACCCTTGCCGAAATTCAGTGTTTTTCTCATAACTTTTGAACCACTTAACCGATTTCGCTGGATTGCAATACCAACCTGACCAGGCAAATTTTCACCATATATGCCAAACTTCAGGAGCCTCGGTAAAGTCTTTCAAAAGTAAGCGTGTTTTCAACAGATAGACAGACGGACAGACGGACAGACGGACAGACGGACAGACGGACAGACGGACAGACGGACAGACGGACAGACGGACAGACGGACAGACGGACAGACGGACAGACGGACAGACGGACAGACGGACAGACGGACAGACGGACAGACGGACAGACGGACAGACGGACAGACGGACAGACGGACAGACGGACAGACGGACAGACGGACAGACGGACAGACGGACAGACGGACAGACGGACAGACGGACAGACGGACAGACGGACAGACGGACAGACGGACAGACGGACAGACGGACAGACGGACAGACGGACAGACGGACAGACGGACAGACGGACAGACGGACAGACGGACAGACGGACAGACGGACAGACGGACAGACGGACAGACGGACAGACGGACAGACGGACAGACGGACAGACGGACAGACGGACAGACGGACAGACGGACAGACGGACAGACGGACAGACGGACAGACGGACAGACGGACAGACGGACAGACGGACAGACGGACAGACGGACAGACGGACAGACGGACAGACGGACAGACGGACAGACGGACAGACGGACAGACGGACAGACGGACAGACGGACAGACGGACAGACGGACAGACGGACAGACGGACAGACGGACAGACGGACAGACGGACAGACGGACAGACGGACAGACGGACAGACGGACAGACGGACACACGGACAGACGGACAGACGGACAGACGGACAGACGGACAGACGGACAGACGGACAGACGGACAGACGGACAGACGGACAGACGGACAGACGGACAGACGGACAGACGGACAGACGGACAGACGGACAGACGGACAGACGGACAGACGGACAGACGGACAGACGGACAGACGGACAGACGGACAGACGGACAGACGGACAGACGGACAGACGGACAGACGGACAGACGGACAGACGGACAGACGGACAGACGGACAGACGGACAGACGGACAGACGGACAGACGGACAGACGGACAGACGGACAGACGGACAGACGGACAGACGGACAGACGGACAGACGGACAGACGGACAGACGGACAGACGGACAGACGGACAGACGGACAGACGGACAGACGGACAGACGGACAGACGGACAGACGGACAGACGGACAGACGGACAGACGGACAGACGGACAGACGGACAGACGGACAGACGGACAGACGGACAGACGGACAGACGGACAGACGGACAGACGGACAGACGGACAGACGGACAGACGGACAGACGGACAGACGGACAGACGGACAGACGGACAGACGGACAGACGGACAGACGGACAGACGGACAGACGGACAGACGGACAGACGGACAGACGGACAGACGGACAGACGGACAGACGGACAGACGGACAGACGGACAGACGGACAGACGGACAGACGGACAGACGGACAGACGGACAGACGGACAGACGGACAGACGGACAGACGGACAGACGGACAGACGGACAGACGGACAGACGGACAGACGGACAGACGGACAGACGGACAGACGGACAGACGGACAGACGGACAGACGGACAGACGGACAGACGGACAGACGGACAGACGGACAGACGACAGACGGACAGACGGACAGACGGACAGACGGACAGACGGACAGACGGAAAGACGGACAGACGGACAGACGGACAGACGGACAGACGGACAGACGGGCAGACGGACAGACGGACAGACGGACATCGGTAGGTCGTCTTAAAATCGATCGTGGATTATGAATATATATACTTTTAGGGTTCTAGAACAATATTTCGAGGTGTTACAAACGGAATGACAAACTTATATATACCCTCTATCACTAGAGTGGAGGGTATAAAAAATATTGACGAAAAAATGGAAATATTGATGAAAAAAATATTGAAAAACACAAAATAATATTGAAAAATATGAATGAAAAAAAATAATGATGAAAAAAATATTGATAAAAATAAATATTAATGAAAAATAATTATGTTACGTTTTATTCACCAGCTGGTGAATATTTTAGTTATTCACCAAAAAAGTGGTTATATTCTAAATAAAAGAATTTTCGAATTTTAAATGGAAACTCGAATTTTAAATGAAATCTTCTAATTTAAAAAAGTATTTAAACTTGGTTAAAGCCAAGCAGCATAAAAAAATTTCCATAAATCTTTAAATTGGCAGAATAATTTTACCCCATTCAAAAACTGCCAGTCTTATGTTGGTGCATATGTTTTTATTCACAAATTTATTTCGAAAACCACATAATAACAAAAAAATCATATGTATTGAAGAAAAAAATTTAAAATAAGTTACGTGCAGGACAATAAACAACAGAAACTAAAAGTGATAAAAAAAAATGGAGAACTTATAGATAACTCTAAAAACATAAACAAGAAAATAGTGCAAATATGGAAAATGTGTTTTTGATTTATTAGCCTACAAAAAAAGGATATTACACATAAAAGGCATTCCACAACAAAAGTCGTAGTAATAAAACAAAAAAAAATATATACTGACTACTAGTAGTCCAAGACCGTCGAAAGGTCTTAAAACTGATCTCAATTTCTTTTGAATCCCAGTGTAGGCTTTTATTTTTATTATTTGTAAAAAAAAAATATTTTTATCCAAATTCTGATTAATTTTTATTAAAAATAAAAATTGTTTTATTCGAACTTTAAAATATTTTATTTTGAGTTGGTTTATTTTAGCTCGAGGTCATTATTTCCTTTACTTATTAAAACTATGATATTCTCACGGAAGTAAAGTTGTAATTCTTCGAACTTTCCAATTTAAAAAAATAAAAATTCTTTTAGCTCGAGGCCAGTTTTTTCTTGTAAATAAATGTTCTATTATTCCATTCCTATATTTCGTTTCTCTTTGAGAATCGTCATCAGGGAATTTAGTGAATTTTTATGCACACAATATGTTGTAAACGTTTCGACATCTAAAACTGCACTCACAGGGAAGTCTCCCTGGTGTCACCCTCCGATCTTTATGAAATTTGGATATGTTGTTAAGAACGAAAATCAATTCGACACGTATTTTTTTATAGCGGCCCAAACTCATTTTTAAGGGGGGTCGATTTGTATGGGGGGAAATTGACCTTTTTCACTTTTTTACGATTTACGCCTATTTAAACAAAATTAATATAGGCATGTGTGGTATCAGATTAAAGGTATTAAAAATACCTATCTCGTGGTGCTAACAACGGGCCGATACAGTTAATATTTTTCGACTTATTAACAAAAATGTCCTAAAATTTTGGTATTTTACTCAATATGTCAAAAATTTGTGCATGTTTGGACACGTTCTTAGCACACGTAGATAGGTTTTCCAAAGACCTTTCATTTGATATGTAACATGACTAGGTTTCTTTGCATAATATAGGAGATAAACGAAAAAAACTGAAAAATGGTCTTCTCATCCCCCCTCCTTTTTACCCCCTAAATATGAATTTGGGCCGCTAAAAAAAAAATACGTGTCCCTTTATTTTTTCTGCTCTACAAAATGAAACCAATTCCATAAAGATCCGCTGGTGACACTAGGGAGACTTCCCTTGTCAGTTTTAGTTTTAGATGTCGATAGGTTCACAACATATTGTGTGCATAAAAATTCAATAAATCCCCTGATGATGATTCTCAAAGAGAATCGAAATATTGGAATGGAATAAAATAATATTTATTTACAAGAAAAAACTGGCCTGGAGCTCGAAGAATTTTTATTTATTCTCATAGACTAATTTTCAAGAATATTTGAAAAATATTCTATTTATTCATATTATTATTGGTAGTCGACACGTGTTTCGGAATTTGTCAGATTCCATTTTCTAATATAAAAACTCTATACTACAAGAATCAAGGGAAATTTAAATGACAAATCGATAATGTTAAAATAAAAATATTAATGCATATTTTACTCTACATTCATTGAGAATTAGAAGAAGAAAACTGTACCATCGTAGTAAGATCATGATCATCAAAAAACTAACACACAAATATTAAAAACAGACTAACATATGATTCCCCTTGGTACTTTTTATACCCTCCACTCTAGTGATAGAGGGTATATAAAAGTTTGTCATTCCGTTTGTAACACCTAGAAATATTAGTCTAAGACCCCATAAAGTATATATATTCATGATCCTCGATCGATTTTATGACAATTTAGCGATGTCCGTCCGTTCGTCTGTCCGTCCGTCTGTTGAAAACACGCTAACTTTTAAAAGAATTTACAGAGGGTAGCACTTTCCTGGTCAGGTTGGTATTGCAATTCAGCGAAATCGGTCCAGTGCACTATAGGGAATTTTCTGGTATTTTCTGGCCAAAACTCCAAAAGTTGGGATATTGCCTCAAAATTTGGCAAGTTTATTTGGCGGTAAGTTTTAAGGCTCTGTATAAAAAATTGGCATGATCTGGCCTAATAAATCGTGTTTTTAATGCAATTTTATAATATAATATTGTCAATAATTTTTACATCCACGCCCACAAAAGGGGGCGGGCAAAAAATAATTTTCCTAGTGCCTTTGGTCCAAGTGCAGGGCTTTGAACTTCTTGTGGCGTATTTTTTTTTAATTTTTAAGCAAATGTACAAAAAAAATGTAAAATATGGGATTTTGCGTAGCTAGACTAAGTTATTTAAGGGGGAGCTTTTTTTACATGTTTCAATTTTGCTCATTTACGAACTTGAACATCGTAAGACTATAAGACATATTCGTGCCAAACATCAGGTGGCTAGCTCTTTTGGTTTGGACAGCATAGTGCATTCCCCAGACAGTCAGACCGACAGACGGTCGGACGGACATCACTAAATTTTTTTTCCCCATGGAGCCGCATGGCTTAGCGGATGAATACATCTTACTCACAAAGAGTTTCCCAATATCTCATAGAGATATGGGAGTATGCAATTATATGCAAAAAAAGTAGCAGTCCACAAATAAATTTGGTTTAAAAAAGAAAAAAATTAATTAAATAGAAAAATTAAAAAAATATATAAATCAACATTTTAAACCTGTACTTTGTACAAAATATATTTATTTGCCCTATTGATAATTGAAATTAATTTCAAAAGATTTTAATACAGGATTTTAAGTACGTTAATTTTGTAATAAGTTATGTTCTCCAAAATTAAAAAAAAATAATAAAAAATTAAATTTTGTTTTTGACGCCTCCGTACTAGCGGTAAAAGAGTTTGGTGTACAAAAATATGTGTGCTAGCCTACTTTAATATAGTTTACTGTATAATGGCATCCGAAAAAAGTTTTTTTGAACACATCAAAAATGGACTTTTGGCCAACAATTCCTTATAAATTCCCTATAGTGCAGTGGTTCAAAGGTTATGAGTTATGAATTTCGACAATGGTTTTTCGTGAATTTACGATATAAAAAACATACTAACTTTTGAAAGGCAATTCTGAGGATGCTAAAGAGGATGCTTGGCATATATATTTGTCGTTTCTCTGGCCTGGTTTGTATTGAATTTCAGTCAAATCGGTCCAGTGGTTCAAAAGTTATTTTCAAAACCGTGAATTTCAGATTAGTTTCACCTTAATTCACATGTTGAAATGAAAACCCGATAAACACGTTTTAAAAACATTGGTAAGTCAAAAAATATTTACTACGTATTTTTGTCACCCAAAAAGATTTTTACACTAAAAAAAATACAATTGAAAAAAAAACTTTACACTCAAAAAAAAATATTAGTATATTATTTTTTTTTTTTTCAAAAATTACTAAAAAAAAGTTGTTTTACGCAAAATAAAATATTTTTAATCAAAAATGTTATTTTTTTCACGTTAGAAAATTTACTATCACTTAAAAAGGGCATTGTGGAGGGTATTCATAGATTCGGCCAAGTCGAATTTAACTTTTCTACTTGTTTGTTGTTGCGGTTCCGAAACACGTGTCGATTCAGTATCGCAAAAATGACCAACATAAATAAATTTAAATCAGAAAATAAAAAAATTCTTGAAAATTATTCTATTAGAATATCATAGTTTTAATTAGTAAAGGTAAAAATGACATCGATCTAGATTAAACCTACTCAAAGAAAAAAAAATTAAATAATTTTTATTTAAAAATCATTTGTGGACCAAAATCACCATTATGCATGCACCGGATTTTTTTTTTTTTTTGTTTTTATCATATATATTTATTGTAGAATTTAAATAAAATGTAAATTTAAAAAAAAAAAAAACAAAATAAATATCTATTTTAAAATATTTTTCGTGATGAAAATTATAACCGAAAAAAAAAAAAAAATAATAAGTATAAAAAATATTCAGCTTTACCACAAGAAAATAAAATAAATTTTAAATGAGCTTTTAATTTTATTTCCATACAAATTGTTTTTGTTTTTAAAATCGACTTTCAAAAAATGTATTGAAATTTTTAAATTTAAAATTAAACTTTTGTTAAAATAGACTTTTTGTTTTCTTGTGGTAAGGGCCATTGTTTTCAATATTTGGGATTTGAAAAAATAATATAAAATGATTTTGATTTAGTTCTCCTTAAGGTCGTTAGTTAAAGAAAAATATTGTTAAATAAAAACAATGTTTTTAACTTTTAAATATTCACTAGAATTTTTGTATATTTTCCGATATTTTGGTCAAACATTGTTGGCCATCATCAGGGATTGTAAAAAATCAAGAGTTTTTCTGTGAGTTAAAAAAGCTCTTAGCTGTTGTGTAAGTTTTTGTCAACTCTACTAAATATAATATATAATATATATATTAGAGTTCGTTTCGTGACTATGTCACTTCATCTGTTTATCGGATATCATCATTTTTTTAAAGGATTTAGGGGAGCTAAAAAGAATGCCGGTATTTTTTTGGAAAAATTTTCACTCCTTGGGGTGGTTCAAGGCATCTGAAAACGCGGATTTTGAGCTGATATTTTTGCAGAGAAAAAACGGCTAAATATATTGCAAATCTGATTCCACCAGTCGATTCTACACCAAAAATTAAAATAATAGCAGTTTTTTAAACTCTTAAAAAAAGTTCCAATAACCCACAACAGGGGGCGTAAAAATCGATTTTTTAAAAAAAAAAATTAAATTATTTTTTTAATCATGCACGATGAAGAGGCAGATTTTGCTAAGAAATTTGGTACCAAAAGCACCTTTCTATCACAACCCATTAAAAAGTTATAAGGTTTAAAAGTTTTTTTTTCTAATGGCAAAATTATAAAACACTGACCGAAATTTGAAAATTTTTTGGATGGGTCCGCGGTCTGGACACTCGTTTTCGATTTTCATCTCAATGCTGATTCCAAATCTGGTTTCCAAAATGTTCCGTAACGTCAGGTTTTTGAGATAATTGAGGTCAAAGTTCACAAAAAACGCATTTTCTGTGCATTATTAAGAGCATTTTTTTGTGATATTTTAGGACGATATTCTGGGATCATAAAACTTGTTTTCGATTAACATTTCGATGCTGATTCTTAATCTAGATTTAAAATTTTTCTATCACGTCATGTTTTCGAGAAAATTGAGGTCAAAGTTCTAAAAAAACGTGTTTTTGTCCATTTTTGAAAATTGATAACTTTTTAACGGGTTGTGATAGAACGGAAAATTTAGTACCATTTTGTCAAGCTGAAAATGCCCTTTAATTGTGCATATTTAATTTAAAAATAAAATGGAAAAACCTTATATTTCCGCCCTCTGTGGTGGGTTTTTGGAACTTTTTTTAAGAGTTCGAAAAATGACTATTGTATTATTTTTTGCTGTAGAATCGACTGATGAAATCAGATTTGCGATATATTCAGCCATTTTAGCTCTGAAAATCCAAAATCCGCGATTTGAGTCGCCTATAGGCACGGGAAGGAGTTGGAATTTAAAACAAAAAAATACGCCATTATTTTTATTGATACAAAAACCTTCTAAAAAGTGATGATATCCAAAAATCTATTTTTCAAAATTAACTCTAATATACTATATATATATAAAATTTGTTAACAAAAATAACAACAACATTTATTTCAAATTTTACTTTAAAAAAAATATTTTTGTTTTTGAAAAATATCATTTAAACTATTTTTGGAAAAATTTTCTTTTGTTACTTTTTGTTTTTTTTTTTAAGAAAAATATATTTCAAACTTTCGATGAAAATAAAAAAATTATTGAAGAAAAACACTTTAAAAACAAAAATATCTAATTTTGGTGAAAACTTTCAATTTTCAGCCTTACCACATAAAATAAATTTAAAATCGACTTTTGATTTTATTTCCATACAAATTGTTTTTATACCCTCCAACCAGAGTATGGGGGTGTACTCACTTCGTCATTCCGTTTGTAACGCATAAAAATATCGGTCGGGGACCCCATAAAGTATAAATATTATTGATCTGTCATCGATTCTAAGTCATTCTATGAATGTCCGTCCGTCCGTCTGTTCAAAACACGATTCAGTCCAAAATAAAAGAGCTAGACTCCTGAAAATTGGCACGAATGTGTCTCATGGTCATAGGCCGGTCAAGTTAAGAACTAAAAAAAAGTCTCAAAAAACGCAATTTTTTACAGCTTTTTTTGCATTTTTGTTAAAAAAATGGAACGTTTTTATGTAAGAAGGTGTTCGAAGTACCTTAGATCTCAGGGGCTACAAAATTAAGTTACTAAATTTTAAAGAGCATAATAAATACGTAAACATTTATCGAGATGGGGAAGGTATTCGCAACCACCCCCACAGAGTCTCCCCCAAAAAACGGTTCTGAATTTTGTTTTACATATTTTAACATGTTGGAGGGTATCAAAGATTTGGCACAGCCGTATCACTTGTTGTTTTTAAAATCGACTTTCAAAAAATGTGTGGAAAATTTCAAATAAAACTTTTCTTACAATAGAATTTTTATTTTTACGGGCCTTTGTGTTTTCGGTTTTTAAAATCCGGTTTCTGCTATTTTGGAATTTTTTAAATATTTTCCCCATAAAGTACTACCAAACACACAAACTTTGGTAGTAAAACGTAATTTTTTCAAACTTTGACCACTCGTTGCCGACTTAACACATCCTAGCAAAAATTTGTTCCTAAATTTTTCCACATTACGCCACGAAATTCGAAAGTTTTGAATTGACGGGACGCCCTATTCCTAAGATTAACAAAAAATCTTTCGACTAATATACAATTTTTTTTTCGATTCGATTTTTCCATTCAACACTTTTAATGTATCATAAAAATACCTTGTAAAATTAAAGGACCTTTCTTAAATCCTTTGTTATACCTAAGACAAATAATTATATATGCACTGTATTATATTGAGTTATAGGAAAGAAAACAAAATATTTTTTCAAGTTTGGTTAATATTTTGTTATGTTTTTAAGTAAGCTTTAAAATCATAAAAACATTTATTTTAAACTTTATTTTTTAATACAGAAAATAAGGAATAAAAATATACTTCATAGAAAATAATTATATGTGCAAAAAGGAAAATTCATATATTTTCTTTATGATATACAATATAATTAGGTTATATGAATATTTAATGATTATTTATACTTGTTTTAGACTACGAGGCATAAAACCAATCAAGTTTTTTAATGTGCCAATACCATTTTTCCCTCGATTCGTCAATACCGCAAATTTAAGTCCTTAGGGCGTAGTGTACCGCTTTGACTTTGAAATAACCTTGGCAGAAAGGGTCCTAAGGAAGAATTTAGTTAGGTTTATGTCAGGACTATTGGCTGGCCACTTCAATACTGATATGCTGAGCGCATTAAACAAGTCTTTTGTCAAACCAGTGACATGGATTGGAGCGTTTTCTTGGTGGAATGTCCAATTATCTCCACACAGTTCGGTAGCAAAGTCTATTAAATGTTCCCGAACAAGTAAAAATATATTATTGCATTGTTTTTAGTATGGGCAAATCATATTCGGAACCGTCCTCCTGATCCAAATGCATCCCATACCATAACGGATTCGCAACCGTGATTTTACAATTAGCACGTTTGGCGCGGCTGTCTTAAATCTCTCCAATATTGGTGTTGACGATCATTGCCATCCAAATTAAACTTTTTTTATCACTAAATATGACGAAAAAAATTAAACTAAGACGGTGCTGATGATACCACTTCTCTTGTAGAAATTTAACACATTTCCGCCAAACGTGCTATTTTCGAAAGCACAGTTTCGAATCCGTCATGGTATAGGATGCATTTGGATCATGAGGAAGGGTTTGAATATGATTTTTTTCCAATAAAAATAATGCAAAAATGTATTCTTACTTGTTGGGGACCATTTAATAGACTTTGCTACCGAACTGTATGGATATAATTGGACATTCTCACAAGATAACGCTGTAATCCATGTCACTCGTTTGACAAAAACTTTCTATATGCGCACAACATACCATTATTGAAGTGGCCAGCCATAAGTCCGGACGTACACCGAATTAAATTCCTCCTTAGGACCTTTTCTGCCAAGGTCATTTCAAAGTCAAAGCCGTACAAGACCATTAAAGGACTTTAAATTTAAATACTGACAAAACAGGGGACAAGGGGTATTGTTACATTACAAAGCTTGGCGGGTTTTATGCCTCCTAGGTTTAAAAAAGTTTAAATACACAAGGCGAACACAAATTTTCACAAAATACTCAATTATATTGCAAATCAAAAAGAATATATAGGAATTTTCATTTATGCACATATAATTATTTTCTATAGAAAATATATGAAGTATTTCCTTTTTCGTTATTTTCAGTATTAAAAAATAAGGTATAAAATTAAAATGTTTATGATTTTAATGCTTATATATAAACATAATAAAATATTAACCAAACATGAAAAAAAAAATTTCTTTTCTTTCCTAGAACCCAATATAAAAAAATGCACATATAATTATTTGTCTTAGGTATACATATCTACTTCGTCTTCTTCTGCTTATTTTAAACATATGCTATAAATCTTTGACCCAATATCAATAGCGTATGTTTTGTTTACTGTTTGGGGTTTTGTAATATTGATGTTATTGTAAAAATAACATTGACTCTAACTCATACAAAAACATAAACTTATACACACGCACACACATACAACCACATATAAATAAAACCATAAATAATATGACCCAGTGTATATGTATGTCTGTAGTTGTATACTGCTGTAGGACAATTTATATGTTTGGGTCTTTCTGTTTGCAATGGAGAGTGTGTTTTCCAGTAGCTAGTACATACATATATATATTTTTTTTGTTTGGCACCTCCCTATTTATTTGTTCTGTTGTTTATTGTCACATTTCACATGTTTTTTTTTTCTATACATTATAACCCATTCATTGTTGTTTCTTTATTTTTTTGTCTATGTATTGTTGTTTGTATTGTCATCCTTTCCCTGGCGTTTACAAAAAAAATGGTCACTTTTGATGGCTTATAAACAAAACGTATGTTTAAATATGTTTTGGTGTGAATTTTTATTAGGGTAGACCCTCATTGTATGGGAGATTTGGAAACTCATCTGCTTGAAATCAGAGGCCAATTTTGAGTGAGGTAAGAAAAACAAAATGGCTGCGAATTTTGTACTTCGATAAAAAAAAATTTTTTTGATGAAAGAAAAAGTTTTTTTTTAAATTCATTTATTAATGCAATCTATCATAAATTGATATTAATCATTACACGTGACTTAAAATTGTTTGACTATGACGTGGTGATGATCCAGTGATCATCCCACAGACAACTTAAAACTAAAACAAGTAGAAAAGTTAAATTCGACTTGGCCGAATCTGTGAAAACCCTCCACAATACCCTTTCTTAGTGATAGTAAATTTTTTAACGTGAAAAAAATAACATGTTTGATTTGAAATATTTTATTTTATGTAAAAAAACATTTTTTTAAGTAATTTTTGAAAAAAAAAAAAAAATTAACTAAATTTTTTTTTTGAGTGTACATTTTTTTTCGATTGTATTTACTTTTGTTTTTTTAGTGTAAAAATATTTTTGAGTGACAAAAATACGTTGTAAAATATTTTTGTGACTTGCCAATGTTTTTAAAACATGTTTAACTGGGATTCAACACGTGAATTTAAGGTGAAGCTAATCTGAAATTCACGGTTTTGCTAAACTTTTGAACCACTGAACTGATTTGGCTGAAATTCAACACCAACTAGTCCAGGGAAACGGAAAATATATGCCCAGTTTCAGCATCCTCAGAATTGCCTTTCGAAAGTTATCTCGTAAATTTACAAAAAACCCGTGCCGAAATTCAGTCTTTTGCTCATAACTTTAGAACCACTGGACCGATTTCGCTGAATTGCAATACCAACCTGACCAGGTAAATGACCAACATATATGCCAATCTTCAGGAGCCTCCGTAAGGATTTCCAAAAGTTAGCGTGTTTTCAACAGATAGACATACAGACGGACGGACATCGCTAGATCGTCTTAAAATCGATCGAGGATCATGAATATATATACTTTACTCGGTGAGCCTCAGCGATATTTAGGTTGAACTTAAGTGTCGACGAAAAGTGTAAACGCAGTTCGATTTCTACTTGATTAAATGTAACAAAACTGTTAACAGCGAAATCGTAGCTGCTCGCTGTCGCGAGATATCGCGGAATGAGTGTTTTTGTATTTTCTAAAATTTTGACAATGAAGTTTTTAAATATCTTCAAAAACTGAGTTTGCAGATTTAATTGTATTTATTAACAGGTCACAAAACAGTTAACATCGAAATCACATCTTCTCATTTTCGCGAGAAATCGCAAAATTAAAAAAAAAAAAAATTAAAAATTGGAAAAAATTTTACTTTTCGCGTAAATTAGCAGTCAAGATATTGATATGAGCAGTTTTGCCACCCTTAACCACATAAAATTTAAACTGCATACAATATATTTGCCATTTCTTGATTGTTTTCCTTTATTTTAGACACGAAAGAAAAAATAAATTAATTAATAAAAAAGCTTGAAAAGTAATTTTGAAATTTTTCGGGAAATTGATCATCTATAATTTTTATGGTTGCAGTTTTGTCAACTTTAATAACCTCGAATACAAACTCTGCATACCACATTTTTGTCATTAATTGAAGTAAATGTTTTTACAGACCAAAATTAACACAAAGTAATGAATAAATAGTAGTTCAGCGAGTTTTTTAGTGATATCTCTAAGAAATGAGCAGCTAGAATTTAAATATTAACTACCTTATCACCTTTAATCAATAGCAAATCAAACTGCATTTCGTGTTAAAGAAACTTCTTTTATTAGTACCAAGAAATACTCCCAAAAAGCTGTTTTTCGCCATTTCTCGCGAAAGTGAGCACCTATAATCTTTTTTTGGGCAGTTTTAATTTCTTCCAACATGCTCAAATCAAACTGCATACCACTTTTTTTTATTATTTCTAAAGAACCGGTTTTAAAAAATAAATAAATAATAAATAAAAAATATATAAATATATATTACGCGATATCTCGCGAAATTTAAAACCTACAATTTCGATGTCAACAGCTGTGTGATCTTTGATCAAGCACAAGTAAAACTGCATACCATGTTTGTACGAAATTTTAAAGAAACCTATCTAAAGATAAAAACGAAAACAAAAACAGCAAAAAATTAATTTCGCGATTTCTCGCGAACTAAAAAAGATAGGATTTTGGTGTTTACTGTTCTGTGACCTGTAAGTAAGTACAATTAAAACTGTATACTCAGTTTTTGAAAATATTTAAAAAACTTCAATGTCAAAATTTTAAAAATACAAAAACACTGTTTTCGCGTTATCTCGCGAATGCGAGCAGCTACGATTTCGCTGTTAACAGTTTTGTGACATTGAATCTTGTAGAAACCGAACTGCACTTACACTTTTCGTCGACACTAAAGTTCAACCTAAACATCGCTGAGGCTCACCGTGTTTATGGGGCCTTAGACCAATATTTCGAGGTGTTACAAACGAAATGACAATCTTATATATACCCTCTATCACTAGAGTGCAGGGTATACCAAAAAACTGATATAAAAATAATTCCTATACTATGGGCCATTTTAGGGGGTTCATCTTAGTAGGTCCTTAGGAGCTCTTCTGCGGAGTCGGGTAAAAGTAGTTGTGTTTGCCATTAAAGTTGACACCAAAGGATTTGGGTGGTTTTGAACTCTTGATTGATAGGACATCAATTCATTTTTTATTTATTCGATTACTGCCGGAATTTTAAGTTCTCTGTGAAGCTGGTTATTTGGTATGTACCAAGGAGCTGTTGTTAGTTGTTTAAGGATTTTCGATTGGAAGTTTTTGAAAAAAAAAAAATATTAAAAACCAAGTAAGTTTATGAAAAAAACAAAAATTGTTGAAAAAAATTATTAGACGAAAAAAAAAAAATTGTGAAAAGAGTTTTTTAAAAAAACTCTAAAAATATTTTGAGTAGGTTTATTCTAGCTCGAGGTCATTATTTCCTTTACTAATTAAAACTATGATATTCTCATAGAATAATTTTCAAGAAAATCATTTTTCTGTTTTAAATTTATTTATGTTGGTCATTTTTTGTAAGACTTAATCGACACGTGTTTCGGGATTTGTCAGATCCCATTGTCAAGATTATTAAGCAAAAATAAAAACCCTATACTACAAGTAGCAAAGGGTCTTTAATGACAATCGTTTTTATTTTTGCTAGGAGCTTTCATCGTAGCTCCATCCAATTTTTAATTCATTACTTTTGATTTTCTACTGTAATGCGGTAGATTAATATGTGGCATGATAATCTGAAAGTTAGTGCTGTTTAAAAAAAAAAGTTAAGAACCTTTTTTTAGGTTGTACCATTCTTTGGGGTATTTAATTTTCCTAGGGACTGTTTCATTGCGACTTATTTTTTTTTTTTTTTTTTTTTTTTTTTTTTTTTTGCAACTACATATATAGCTGCATATTTTATTTGGACAAAATTCATTATTACAAATTTCAATTTGGCCTCAGCGCCATAAAGGCATTATTGAGGCAAGTTGGCAAAATTATTTAAAAGATAACTGTACAAATAAAATATATGTTAAAAAAAAAAAAAGCTTATCATATATATTACAAATTTTATAAAAGTTTAATAAAAATTACATTAAAAGCGTTTCAATTTTATTAAGTAAGTATTCCTTACAAGAGGACTTAAAAATGGAAATTCGATCTACTTGTTTTAAAGCTGGCGGCAAGTTATTAAATTTAATTCCACCAATATAATCGATTCGCTGCTTGGTTGTTTCTAACCTGCATCTAGGAATTCTAAAATTTGTTCTGTTTCGGGTATTAAAAGTTATTTGATTTTGCGTAAAGGGTATAGTGTGGTAACCAATATTATTTATACATTTAAAAACAAACATTAAAACTTGGTATTCATGCAACCCATAAATTGGTAATATTGTTTTGCTTACTTCCTTATATAAAGGAATAGTTGAATACAACAGCGGTAAATTATATATAATTTTTAACGCTCTGTTTTGCATACATTGAAGAGATTTAAGTAGTGTATTATTTTGATTGTGAGCATATATAATGGCCAAATAATTTAAGTGAGATTGAATCAAGGATTGATATATCATCAGTTTTGATCTTTTTTCCAGTTTGTTTTTCATTTTATATAAAATTTCAATTGCTGGAGCTATCTTTCTTTTTACATCATTTATATGCAGATCCCACGATAAGTTACTTTGAAGAGTAATTCCTAAATACTTAACCGAATGGGTTTCATGCACGATTTTCCCGTCTACATACACATTAAAATTGTTGTTAATACTTAAAGAATGTGGTCTAAAGCGAATTAGACTGGTCTTATTAGGATTGAGCAATAATCGATTCAACCTCGCAAATTCGAAAATTAGTGAAGCATCTCTTTCAATTTGTGTTTTGAGTACCAAATCATACTTATATGGATATAACACACACACATCATCAGCAAACATACACAGCTGACCACTTAAGTTAAGATTTTTTATATCATTTAAATATATTGAGAATAATAGCGGCCCTAGTCCACTTCCCTGCGGCACACCATATTCAACCGAACCAACAAAACTCTTTGAATTGTTTATATTTACATATTGCTTTCTGTTTGTAAAATAACTTTCAAACAACAAAAGTTCACGATCCTCAACACCATAACACTTTAACTTATGTAGCATTATCTGATGATCTACCAGGTCAAAAGCCTTAGTAAAATCAAAAAATATTCCAGCAACTCCAGAAAAACCATCATCAAGACCCTTACAAACATTTTTAACAACATTAAGGACAGCATCCTCGGTACCACATCCTCGCCTAAATCCAAATTGAAAATCGTACAAAAAATTATTTTCCTCCAGGTAAAATAGCAGTTTGTCATACAATATTTTCTCAAAAATTTTATCAATTGAAGATAGAACTGCAATCGGACGATATTTATCTACAGTATTCACATTTATTCCTTTTGGTATTGGTACTAACTTATGAACTTTTAAAACATCAGGATAAACTGAATTATTTATCATTTTGTTAAAAATATCGCATAAAATTGGAGCAATTTCTACCCGACATTCCTTGACAAATTTTGGTGAAATATTGTCATAACCTGGACTTTTATTAATATCTATACCTAATATTACCTCAATTACATCATCAATATCAATGTTATCAAGGGTGAAACGATTCAGTGAATGAGAAAGCGTCCGTAGCGAATTACAACTGTCTCCAGGATAAATTTCAATTTCTCTCTTGAGGTCCTTTAAGGCCGTTAAAAAATAGTTGTTAAAACAATCAACCTTAATTTGATCACATGTAATTCTCTGCCCTTGATCATTATTTAGGTGAACTTCATTATTTTTCTTACGACCCAGAGTAGTATTAATAAAATTCCAAGATTTCTTTGGATCATTTCCGATTTTAGATAAACTGTCCGAATAATAATTATCTCTACAGTTCTTTGTCGCAATTTTTATTACCTTACTTATCCGCTTCAAAAAATCATCTAAACACTGTTTGCTTCTAGATTTCCTTCTTTTCCTTAGTATTTTTTCTTTTAATAAAATTAATTCTTGAAGATTTTTGTTAATCCACGGAGTAAGTTCAAACCTTAACTGTTTTTTGCATTTACTCACTATGGTTGAATCATTTATAGCAGCTTTCATGCACGAAACTAAAGTATTTGTCAATTCTGACGCATTAATTGAAGAATAATTCTCAGGTAAACTATTTTGTAAAATTTCTCTTGCTTTTAAATAATCATAGTGTTTTTTTGTTATTTCCGCATATTCCATATTCATCATATTGCTAATAAACTTGCAGCAGACAATATTATGATCTGACAGATTGCATTCAATAGAATCAACGTAAATTTTATCTGTAAAGTTGCTGAACACCTGATCAATACTTGTTTTACTTTGGGGCCTCGTTATCAAACTATGCGCACTATCACAATCATAATTTTGAAACATTGCAAGTAAATCAATATAATGAGCATTGTGAAACAAATCTACATTTGAATCACCAACTACAATAATTGGATTACGTGCATGAACACTTAATATAGAATCAAGGATATTTATAAAATCATCTACGTTGCATTTTTGGGAACGATAAAAAGACATAAGTTTCAAGGGTTTACGATCAACTTTAAAATTGCAAAAAGTAACGACAATGCGTTCAACAAATTTTTCACTTACGCAAGTATCTACTTCATAATGAATGTTTTTATTTATATATAACGATGTACCACCATAACCATCCCCTCTACAACAGTGAACATTAGTAAAACCGGGAATTTCGTAAATTTGTGTAATTTCATTATAAAACCAAGTTTCCTGAATTGCAATTACATCTGGCAACTTTGGTAACTTAGCTATTAACTCTTTAAATTGATCGAATTTTCCAATAGACGAAACGCTTCTAATGTTAAAACTAATTATATTAAAAAAATTAGAATTCAATTTACAAATATAATTTTTAAAATTTGAAAATTGTTTAAAATATTGATTTTTAATCATAACAATTAAAGAAAATAAAAAAAATATAACAAATTATTTCAAATACATATCCTTTTTACGGGGAAACATAAGCAGCACCATCATCGACATCATCATCACTCGTATTTACATCATCAACTTCTCTGTTGTTTATCATCGATCTCCTTTTATATTGTTTATTTGTTGTTGCTTCCAATAACATTTGATCCACATCGTCTTCACATCTGATCAGTTGCTGCTTTCCCAGATCACTCTTTTTGCAATAAACTCTTCCATTCCGGGCATAAATATGTTGAAAACCAATTGACTTTAACGATTTTGCATAAAAGAATAGGTTTAAAGTCTCCTTGCTGTGAAAATCATGCACATACACCTCTTTCGTATTCTCATTTTCTTTTAACTTAGATTTGGATGCCATCAATTGATCCTTATGCATTTTAGAAGAAAATTTTACCACCACAGTTTTTTTACCATCCTCAGATTTTTTTTTTGTTTTAAGAAAATAAGCAGTATCAAAAGCATTTGGTTCAAAAACAACACCCACATCCTTAGATAAATTTACAACAGCATCCATAGCATTAACTTTATCATCAACTTTTAAATTACTTATAACACAATCATTTTTTACTCTGTAATCGTTTAATATTTTCATTGAAGTTTTAAGATTTTGTACTTCAGATTTCAATTTTTTTATTTTCTTTTTGTATTTCAGTAATCTTCTTCTTATTCTCTGCAACGTCTTTAAAAACTTCATCAAACTTTGCTGACATAAAATTTATTGATTCAGTCAGCTGATCTAACTTTTCTAGTTTTTCTAATTTTTTTAGTTCTGTTTTTATTGTGTTGAGTTCCTTTCTTATTTCTCCACCTCCTTCCTTACACAAGTGACAGATGAACAATTCATTCTCATTTTTTAAAAGTCTCTCAAATTCTCTTTTACTCAATTTTGTACATTGAGAGTGAAAGTTTTTCCCGCATTTATCACATTCAATAAAGTTATCAGATTCTTCTTTAATTTCATATTCGCAAATAAAACAATTTAATATTTTTTTATTTGCCATACTGCGACGTGCAGTTTTTTTAGACATATTTCACTTTATTTGAATACCGTATGAAACACTTTATTTGTTTACAAATTTGCAACAATTGTAATGCAGTTTTTAATATAAAATTTAACAATTTATTAGGAGCTATTTTAGCACAGTAAAAAAGTACGTTTTAACGCAAGGGTTGCCAACTTATTGTTTGTTTCAGTTTTGAAATTTTGATATTATTACAAAAATTAAAACCTAAATAAAAATAAAAGTATACAATATTTTATATTTTATTTTGGGCAATTTTTCGTAATGCAAATTGACCCAATTTTTTATTTCGAAATTTTTCTCAAAAACTATGAAAAATGTGCCCAAAAATGTTGGGTTACTTTTGCCTACAGCCAACTTTTCTACTTGTTTTCTTTACATTTTGCCATAATTTTGTTCTCATAAACTTCAATGTCCATTTTTTCTACTCTTGTGTTCTAATTTTGAAAATTCGAAAAGAAAAAAGGACAACCTTAATGTGTTTTTATGTGAATGTGTATTGGTGTGAAGATATATTGGTGTGAATGTGTTTTTGTGTTAATTTGTACTGGTGTGAATGTTTATTGTTGTGAATGATAGTACGAGCGTGTATTTTATGTGTTTTTTATTGTTTTTTTTTTTAACATTTTTTTTTATATTTTATATGCTTATTGCTTTCAATTTATGTGTTTACTTTTTTGCTATAACTCATAAATAAGAAATAAATATTAAAAAAAAAAACTCCCAAAAAATAATCTTACACTTTTCTCTTATAAAACGAGGAGGGTATACAATTTTTGTACCTTTCAATTACAAGGGGAATCTCCATAGCGCTACAATCTGAACCTCACTTTCACTAATTTTTCTGTTTTTTTTACGATTTATGTCTATTTTCAAACGTGTCCAAACATGATGAACATTTCTTTATATAAACTAATATTACACTGTGCAACATGATTATGTATCTTGAATGAGACCAAAAAAAAAAGTTTTTTATATCCCACTACGTATCCCATACGTACCCTTTGAAAGCTCCTTCGTGGTAAATTTTCAGATATTTGATGACCCGTTCAAAAGTTATCAAGTTTTTAAAAATTGCAAGTTTTTTTCCTTTACTCAAACTTCTTTAACTCAAAACTTCTTTAAAAATCTCAAATTCTATTTTTTTAAATTTTTGTTTTTTACGTAAAAAAAAATTATAAAAAATCTTAAAAATGTTCAAGTATGCGATTTTTAAGTTTATTTGAATTTCATTTTGAAAATGTGTTTACTCCTTGATTTTTTTGAATTTTTTTTTCGTCTAAAACTTCTATCTAATCTACAAATTTTCTGCCAAGTAGGATCGTGGGATAACGATATTAGTATTTTTTAAGTTTTTTAAAAAAATTGCATTGTAAAACTCTAAAAAATATTCAATATTTAGAAAAACAAAAAAAAAAAATCAAAAATATTATGGAAAATTTAAAAAAACTAAGAATGAAAAAATCAAAACGCATAAATAAATTGACAGAAACTAATAACTAGGGATGAGATTTTCATGTACTAAAAAATCGAAAATATGCGCTTAAAATATGCACTAAAAAATTAAAAATATGCACTAAAAAATAAACTGTGTACAATAAAATTCTTGTTTTCTTAGGAAAAACTTCTTAAAATGCAAAAAATAACGCTGGGTTTAAATAATAACATTAAAAACTTTATAAAAGCAAGATTTTTTTTATAAATTAAGAAAATCTATAAAAAAATAAGGAAGAAAAAATTTTTTTTTCTTATTTTCAAAAAACAAAAAAAATAAATTTAAAATAGTTTTGAAAAAAATAAATTTCAATTTATGTTTTTTGCTAATTTATGCCAAAATATGCAAAAATATGCACTTAAAAGTTGAAGATATGCACAAAATATGCATTTAAAATCAAAATATGCAAAAATATGCCTTTTTGCAAAAATATGCAAACACAAATCGATGCCATTTTAACGCAAATTTCTTGATTCGGAAAGATAATTGGTCGATATCGTTTTTAGACTATCGACAAAAAACATGCATTTGCATGCAAATCTCATCCCTACTAATAACTAATCGAAAAATACCAGGGTTGGCAACCGAAACGAATAACGGTATTGGTAACGGTATTGGTATTACATATTTTTTATATCGGTAACGGTAAAGGTAACGGTATTTTTGATTATTTAGGTAACGGTTAACCGTTACCGAAACAACGATACCGGTACGTACCGGTATAATTAATAAAATTTACCAATTATGTTAAAAAGTCACAAATTTGTAAAAAAAACACGTAAAAACTCAATAATTTATTTAATAAAATTCAACAAATAAATTATTGATTTTTTACGTGATGCCTCTATCCAATCAACAGAAATCTCTGCATTTTGAGCCATTTAGAAATCTGCTGATTTTAACTGAATCGGTTTGCTAAATTTCTGTCTGGATAAACCAGGAAGAGTTTACAGAAAAATATGTCAAGACTGCAGACAAATCTACTGATTTTAGTTGAAATATCCTCTGATTTCAGATAAACAGCCTGAACATCGAAATTGTATTGTATTTAAGTAAAAAATACTTTTTTTGTTAAAAACTGTTACAAAAGAAGCGAATTTTTTCAATAAACTTTGAAATAATAATCTGCTAAATTTTTAACATTTTTTTTTTTTTTAATTAGCATTTTTTTAAAATTAAATGAAAGAAATTTAAGTTAAAGTATTCATTTTAGCAGAAAAATCTGGTAAAAGTTTTCCAATTTGAACTGAAAGTTGTTTTACAGATTTTTCGACAGCGTTTTTCTTTAGACTGCACGACTTGGGCTCATTATGTATTTAACTCCAGAGAATCACCTCTCCACGCTTACCTGCGCGGATGATAACGCCAGGCTTGTCTCTTTTTTTATATTCCAGCTGGAAAATGCTTTTGTGGCACTTAATTTTCTCTTGGACCGATTTCCATATAATTTTGTAAATTGCTAATGTGATCATTGGTTGGACAGATTTTTTCATTGTTTTTGCCCAAATAACAATCCGATTTACAAGAACAAAAATTTGTTTTTTTTATGTTAAGTACATTTAAAATATTTAACTTTGTTTTTTATCTGCAAAAATTTAAAATAAGTAATATTAAGACAACCGAAACAAAACCGATGTAATACCGGTAAAAATCCGAATAAAGATAATGGTTTTATATCGGTAATGGTATTTAAAATTTTTTATTTCGGTATTGTTAACGGTAACGGTAGTCAATATTAAAGGGTTTTTAATCGGTAACGGTATTGAAAGGATAACGGTAGCCAACACTGAAAAATACACGATGTGTTAAATTAAAACAGAGTGTATTTTTGAATCTTTACAGCGGGATCTTCATGATTAGTTTACTTGTCTAGACCCTCCTTCCTTTAAATATCCTGGAAAACTAGTTCAACCAACATTTGTTATACTTACATTTTTTGCTATACAAATAAAATTTTAATAAAACTCCTTAAACTTCTTTTCTATTTGTTGATCTTTCCGTTTTAATTTATTTCTCAAAAATGTATTAATAAAATCCTTACTTTGTATACAATTCCTTTAATTTGTAAAATTTTCAAGATAAACACTTCATTTCTTAATGCCATTAAGGTTAAGTAACTAAATTATAATGAATTCCCTTTGTAAAATATAAATAAACATCTATTTATTTGGAAAACTTTATCTTTATTTTATTACAAACTGTTTTTTTAAAAATGAAATTGTTTCTTCTTCTTTATTTACAGATTTATAATGGAGATACTTTAAAGGTCAGTTTAAATATTCCTAAAAATTTACTCAAATTAAAAACAAAAATTTAAAACAATTTTATGTAAGAGCAAAAAAGAAAATGTTACAAAACTTTTTTGTTTGTTTAACACTTAAAAAAGGTAGACTAAAAATAAAAAAGGTAAACAAAATATTATAAATATTTACATTAGCAATCACTGAAAACAATGTTTTAAAGTTGTTTTTCATTTTGGTATTAAGAAGAGAACGGTTTTTGATAAGGTTGAATACTTTAAGAAACTTTTTAAACAATTTTAAGATATTAAGTGTGTTTTAATTTTATTACAAATAATAAAAATTAGTATTTGACCTATTAAGTGTGCAATAAAAATGGAGTTAAGATAAATAATTGTTAATTGAATTTATATAAAGTAACAAAAAATTACCTCGAACCAGAAAAATAATTTTTTCAATGCACAATAAAAATTTCGAATAACTTATATGTTTTATTAAAAAAATTTAAGAAAAAATTAAGAAAACTTGATAGCACTACTCTCAGTTCTACAGAATGTGTCTTCTTTATAAAGGAAAAACAGACAAAAAATGCATTGAACATTAGCCGACGGCAAATATGCATAAATTAACCAACCTGCTTTTAATTTATATTTGGGTGTAATGCTGATCAAGTTTTGAAATCATAGATTTCCATTATTTCTTTCCTAGTAACTGTGAGTTTAAATTTTTGCTTTACATTTATATTCATGATAAAGTTTTTTCAAAATAAAACTTTAGAAATAAAAAAATCTATTTGGTGATACCCTAATTTATGTTTAAAACTAAAGGATGTTTTTTTGTTAAAAATAAACATATTCTCCATTTATGCTTGTGTTGGTGCCACATTAATTATTCATTGATTTTCGAAGAAAATTTATTTTCATTTGGATTAAATTTCTGTTTTTACTTATAAATATATTTGGAAAAGTAAATCAAACATAAGTTAAAAATTTATATACCCTCCGTCATATTATAAAATAGTACGAAAATCAAAACAAATAGAATAAATTGGCGCGAAGGGGCCTACCAACCATCTAGAAAAAAAAGTGATTTGTGAAAAATAAGGGTTTGTAAGAGGAATTTGGAAGAGCTTATATTAAAATTAAAAAAAAAAAAATCCGAAAAAAATATTAAAATTCAAGAAACACTAATAAAATCAGAGAATTTCATAAAATTTTATAAACCCGAGGAAAAAAATAAAATTCTAATATGATCTTAAAATTGGCTGTATCATGGATCAGATAATATCTAATTTAATTATTTTATGGCTATCATGGATCAGATAATATCGAATTTTATTATTTTACATCCATAAATATGACACAATTTTATCCGAATTTTGGTCACAACCACACGACTAAAAAAAAATAATTCGGCGCCATATATCATTTGATCCTAAAAATGGAGGATCCAAAAATATTTGATTATATCTTAGTAGACCAAATTTGATACAATTAGATATAATTAGATCCCAAAAATGGAACGGTAAATATTATCTAATTTGATATTATTAAAAATGAAATCTAATAAGATATAATAAATATAATTATATCTTATTAGATCTAATATGGTCTTAAATATCAAATTAGATCAAATTTGCCGTTCCATTTTTGGGATATAATTATATCCAATTATATAATATTTTATCTAATTAGATATTATCATATATTTTTGGATCGTCAACCTTAGTAAAAAAGTTTTGATATAATGATATATAATTTGATACAATCATATTAAAATATATATATGAATTTTTATATGTTCAGATCTAATTATATCTAAGATATAATGTGGCTCCATTTTCTGATCTGAGGTTATACATTAATATATATGACTTTATATAATTACATAAATCTATATTTCTATATATAAAAATGAATGTGTGTATGTATGTATTAGAGTTAATTTTGAAAATTTGATCTGCGGGTATCATAATTTTTTTGAAGGATTTAGGGGAACTAAAAAGAATGGCTGTATTTTTTTGAAAAAAATATCGCTCCTTGGGGTGGTTCAACGCATCTGAAAACGCGAGTTTTGAGCTGATTTTTCTGCAGAGCAAAAACGGCTGAATATATCGCAAATCTGATTTCACCAGTCGATTCTACAGCAAAAAATAATACAACGGTCGTTTTTCAAACTCTTAAAAAAAGTTCCAAAAACCCACCACAGAGGGCGGAAATATAACTTTTTTCCATCTTCAATTTAAATTAATTTTTTAAATATGAACAATTAAAGGGCATTTTCAGCTTAACAAAATGGTACCAAATTTTCCGTTCTATCACAACCCGTTAAAAAGTTATAAGCTCTCAAAAATGGACAAAAACACGTTTTTTGAGAACTTTGACCTCAATTTTTTCGAAAATATGACGTGACAGAAAAATTTGAAAACTAGATTCAGAATCATCATCGAAATGTTAATAGAAAACAAGTTTTATGATCCCAGAATATCATCCAAAAACATCACAAAAAAATGCTCTCAATAATGCACAAAAATGCGTTTTTTGTGAACTTTGACCTCAATTATCTCAAAAACCTGACGTTAGGGAACATTTTGGAAACCTGATTTGGAATCAGCATTGAGAGGAAAATCGAAAACGACTGTTCACACCGCTGACCCATCCAAAAAATTTTCAAATTTCGGTCAGTGTTTTATAATTTTGCCATTAGAAAAAAAACTTTGAAGCCTTATAACTTTTTAATGGGTTGTGATAGAAAGGTGCTTTTTGTACCAATTTTCTTAGCAAAAACTGCATCTTCATCGTGCATGATTAAAAAAATAATTAAAAATTTTTTTGAAAAAAATCGATTTTTCCGCCCCCTGCTGTGGGTTATTGGAACTTTTTTAAGAGTTCAAAAAAACTGCTATTGTATTAATTTTTGCTGTAGAATCGACTGGTGAAATCAGATTTGCAATATATTCAGCCGTTTTCTCTCTGCAAAAAAATCCGCTCAAAATCCGCGTTTTCAGATGCTTTGAACCACCCCAAGGAGTGAAAATTTTTTCAAAAAAATACCGCCATTCTTTTTAGCTTCCCTAAATCCTTTAAAAAAATGATGATGTCCGATTAACAGATGAAGTGACATAGTCACCAAACGAACTCTAGTATGTATGTATGTATGTTCCGTATGGACTCGAAAACGGCTGGACCGATCTTGATGAAATTTTCAGGGAATATTCAGAATAGCCTGGCGAGTAACACTGTCATGGGCGTGGCAAAATCCAATTTTTACATTCCACCACTAATGACATCAATATATAAAAAATGGATGGACCGATTTTGATGAAACTTAAACCCAAGATAGTACTAAGCAATTACTAACTACGTGCCAAATTAGAGCTTTATCCGACAAAGGGGCGTAAAATGCCACGCCCCAATTTATTGAATTGAAAATATTTCTGCATGCTTTGCAATAATGCAAAAACGGCTGATACGATTTTAACTAAATGTTTAGCACTGATAGTACCAACGGAGTGCGGAACAACAGGACATGTTACACTACGATTGGAAAAAGAGGCCTAAAATGCCACGCCTCTTTGGCACTATACTCCTGAAGTTTGGCACGTTTATGTCTTCTGGTCATAGGCTGGTGAAGTTCCGAGACAAAATCGGACGGGAAAAATGTCCCCCTTAAAGAACTAAAACACCACCAAAAAAACAATATTTTTTTTCTATATTTGTTAAGCAAATGAAATATTTTTATGCCATATGAAGTTCATTGACCTACATTTGGACCAAGATGATTAGGAAATGATATTTTTCGGCCCGCCTACTTTTAATAGCGTGGTTATTGAAAATAATACACAATAATGACAAAAGTGTGTTTTTAGGCGTAAATATCATAATAAATGTCTTTGTTAACATTTATGTGAAGAGGGAGAAGGTGTCGTCCAACGTCCCCCGCCGAATCCCCCCCCCCCACACACAAAAAACTTTAAACTTAATAAAAATATTTTTTTATACCCACTTTTTTATTCGTTATTCTCATCGAATAATCGAATTATTTTGTTGCTTTAATCGTTTGATCGAATGAACAAAAACAATTATTTGAATTATTCGAACAAAGTTAAAAGTCGAATAATTGACAACCCTAGTGCTTACTCTAAAAATTAAAAAAAAAATCGTTTTGTAAATCATTCATTAAAGATTTGTTGTTGATCTTAATAATAGATTTAATTTCTTTTTTTCGGTGACATCGTATTTTGGTCTAAAATTGGGGTCCAAATTGCAAAAATGGAGTTTTTGCCCCAATTTTAGATCAAAATAAGATGTCACCAAAAAAAAAAAAAAATTAAGTCTTTTTTAAGAGCAACAACAAATCTTTAATGGATTCTTATATTCTTATCAAAACTAAAAAAAATATTGTTTAAAAAAATTTTAGAGTAAGCACCCAACCAGACTCAAATTTTTTTCGAACTCCATTTGGGTAATAAGGTAATATAGCTCACTAACCTTTTAAACTTTGACCTCAAAGGGGCATTGCTTAAGGTTATCCGATTTTTCTACATCAGTTTAAGACCACGTGGCGCAATATTCCGCCCCGACGATATTCAATTTCCAAAAAATTACTTTTATTTTACAATAATGGGATATATAACTTATGCTTATGAGTAATAAAAACTCTTAAGATACATTTAAAATAGAGATGGGATCGGATTTTTCTGTTTGATGATCACGAACGTTCACGAAGGAACATACATACATACATTTTTTTAAAAGTCGATTTTTAAAAGAAAATGAACTTGTATGGAAATAAAATTTAAAGTCGATTTTAAATTTTTTTTTTTTGTGGTAAGGCTGTATATTTTTCTTATTTTTATTTGGAAAAAAATTTGGAAATTTTTAGAAAAAATAGAAAAAATAGAAGACCTTTGTGTCCCATGAAAATGATGGCTGATTTTTGATAATATGTCGAAAATGCTCTCAAAAAATGCATTTGCATTTAAAATGCGTTTTTTAATTACATATTTTTTTTTAAATTTTACGTTTTAAGAATAGGAGTTTAGGTTTTAATTTCAATTTTTATTATCAAAATCCGATATTTACTTAAGAAGTTATAGCTCCTCTAACTACATCACTTTTTAAATTTTTTTGTGACTTTTAAAAAAATGAAAATTGCAGATTAAATCGCGTCTATTTTAACAAAAAGTCAATTTTAACAAAAGTTTTATTATAAATTTCAAATTTTCTATACATTTTTTGAAAGTCGATCTTAAAAACAAAAACTATTTGTATGGAATTAAAATTTAAAGTCGATTTTAAATTTTATATTTCTGTGGCAAGGCTGTATATGTTTTTCATTTTTATATGGAAAAAAATTTGGAAATTTTTAGAAAAAAATATTAAAAATAGAAAACCTCTGTGTGCCATGAAAATGATGCTGATTTTTTTTTTTAAATTTTACTTTTAAAGAAAAGGAGTTTAGCTTTTAATTTCAATTTTGATTATAAAAATCCAACATTTACTTAAAAATTTATAGCTCCTCAAACTAAATCACTTTTTAAATTTTTTGTTATTTAAAAAAAAAAAAATAAAATCGCGGATTAAATTGCAAGTTTTTGGAATTTAAGTAAACTGTAAATGAGAATCTCTAAACAGCTCCATAGAGCATCTGTATTCATAATATTAAACTAACCTGAAGACCCACGTCGAGATTTGTGGTTTTGTATCGTATTTTTGACCGATATTATAAAATAGACAATATAGCATGAGTTTAAAATATGTAGTTTATTTAGTTCAAAATAAAGAAAATTAAAAAAAAAATTAAAAATAATTTTATTTTAAAAAATCAACATAACACATGGATATGAGGAGTTCCGGCTAAGACTTAAATTTTGAGGTAAAAAAGATGTGATTTTTGTTTTGATGGCACATCGATGAAAGTTTGCATAAATATTAGAAGCTATTTAAGAATAAGAAATTCGTTCGCGTCAATTAAATCGCGCTATGGGGTCAAAAGTTATGGCGGTTTTAAGATTTATCGATTTTAAAAAATCTTAAAAATATTTTAACGATTTTTTTTCTATACATTTGTTGCATGCGTTATTAAAAGATGCCAGGATATATCATTTCTTCTAAAATATATAATATAAATTTAACCCTTTAATGACCAAACGATTTAAAAAAAATATCTAAGTACCTAAAATCGCGATTAATTCGCTGTAAAAGAAAAGTTTCACAATTTTTTATAATTTATTTAGGCAATGCGCGTTGGTATTACTGAAAAAAAATCACGGAAAATCGTTTCATTGTACCAGTGTTTAAAAAAATCGGTGATGCTTTTTTATAACAAGAAAATTTAATATGGTCCAAAAAATCTATAATCATCAAAATTTTTTAACCAGCCTCTGATTTTATGATGACACATCAAGTGGGCTTTCATTTAAAAAAAATTTCATCCGATTTCGTGTAAAGCCTTGGATGTGCCAGATCAAAACAGGTTTAGATAAAATCATCGCGCTTTCCGCTCAGAATGGCTTAAAGTAAAAAGTCAAAAAGCAAATCAGTTCTACTCGTTAAGGCACGTCCTTTGGTGTATTAAAATGAACATGATGCATTAATTGCTGCTAAAAAAAAAATGGAAACAGATTTGCAAATTTCTCACAATTTTCAAAAACGCCATAAAATTTTTGAAATTTATTTTTTATAAACCCGCCAGTGATTTTTTTATTTAAACTCCTAAAAAACTCGGTTTACGCAAGAGTCCACCAAATTTCGAATGAAACCGCGAATGTGCCCCGCGAAAAACTGGTATTTTAAAAAATTACGTTTTTTCTTTCGAACTTTGATCTGCTGAAACTCCTTAACTATTCGTGGCACATTAACGGGATTAATTCCAAAATATTAAGAATTACAACAGCTACCAACTCTAGTTCAACTTTTTTCATTTTATAGAGGGGGCCGAAATCCCTAATCAAAAAACCTCGAAAATTTAAAAACTCATAATTTTTGGTTTCAAAACTTAACCGTCTTATAACTTCTTACCAAGCGATGAAGCATCTATTAAGCTAACATTAAAATAATCTCTTATATGTACTGACTTTGTGTTATGCCGGAAAAGATTGAAGTATAAGGAGAACTTAAAAAAAAAGCGAAAGAAGGTAAAAACTATGGATTATTTCAAGCCATTTTTATCGATTTTTAACTTTAACCCTCTGTAACTTTTACGGATAAAGTGGGGTAATCCTTAAACATTGCTCAGTGATGGTTCAAGGTCTTGTTTACACAACTGCATTTACAGTTTTTCTAAATTCCAAAAACTGCTGGTTTTGTTAAAGATTTATTTTAGTTTCACTGAGTTGAAATTTAAAAAAGATTTCATGATATACATTATTTAATAAAAGCAAATACCATAAATTTGTAAAAAATTCAAAATTAAATTTTTTTTCTACAAAAACAAAAATATTCTAAGTTATTTTATCATAAAATAAGACGACTTAAAAAAAAAAACAAATACATAAATATTTATATTGACATGCAAAACAAGATGGAATGAGTTTCAACACAGTATTCAAACATAAAATTTCCATATAAAATTTTTTGCACCTGCTGTGTACGAGTGACGAGTGTTTACACAGAAAAAAAATATGATTGATTTATTTAAAAAAAAAAAAAACTGTAAGTGCAAGTTCATTCGATATCAACTAAACATTTAATAAAACTGGAAGTCCGGTAGTTTAAGATCACAAATTCTGAGATATTTTTTTTTAAATATACAGATTCTGATATATTTTTCCTATAACAAGTTTCGACAAGAATAACACCGCTCTACAAATCAGAGGTTTGTCGCTGCGTTTTGGATAAAACCAAAAAATCTTGATATGTTTTCGTGGTCCGATTCCAATACAGTCACTCAAATTTTTCTATCACGTCACAATTGTGAGGAAATCGCGGTTAAAGTATCAAAAAATTTCCATTTTGACCATTTTTAAACGCCTATAAAATAAGATCCTGACATGCAAATGACTTGGTATCAAGCTCATTCGAAAGTGAGTAATTTTCTCATTCAGATAAGATTAAATTTCCTTGGAATTTAATTTTCTTAAATAGTAAAAAAATCATTAGCAACAAGTGCTTTAATTCAAAAATTTTGTATGAATTTGTATGGAAATTTGTTAAAAAACACTGTGTAAATAAACTAAATATTTAAAAAATTTAAGGTTTTTTATAGACTTTCGAATGAGCTTGGTACCAAGTCAATTGAATGTCAGGACATTATTTTATAAGCTTTTAAAATGGGTCATAAATGCACTTTTTCGGCATTTTAACCACGAATTACTCAAAATCCTGTCGTGATAGACAAATTTGGGCTATGGATTTGGAATCAGTGCAACAAACACTATCTTAATTACTAACCAGAATTAAATACGCATTTTCTTGTTGAGCTGTTTAATTTTCTTAAATCTAAGATTTTTCCAAAAAAATTTCCTATCGAAAAATTCTCAGATTCGGAGATATTTTTCTATAAAAAATTATTAACATTCAAAGACCATTTTCTTTGTATTATAAAAATTTTTATATCTTATTCCATTTTTCTAATAAGAAAATTTCATAAATGCTAAAACATTTTTTTCTGTGTTTCTATCTACCAATGTTATTTACTGTTTTTTACGATTTGTATGTCATGTGCTCGGAAACGAGAACAGCAAATGCAAACAAAATTCTTTTGTATGCAAGTATTTTTGATATTTGTGTTATTATTTAAAAATTATTCTGTTTATTTCCATTTTTTTTATACGAATAAGTATTTGTTTGCCACAGCAGGAATAGGGAATAAGAGCAGGAATACAAGCAGCAGCACCAGCTTCTGTATTGAAATGTTAGTTGTCGTATTAGCGTCAGCTGTTCAAACTAAAATAAAAAACAAATAACAAATATTCATTCATTTGTTTGAATCATTTTAGATTCAAACATAGATTCATTTTATTTAATATTTGAAATCTTTAACACAGTAAAATGCAAATAAATTTTCTTATTTTTTTTATTCCCATACAATTTGACTGACTTTAGCATCTTAGTATTCCTGGTGGTTTAGCAATCACCAAGTGAAATTTTATTTTTTAAAGGTGTGACTTTTCATCACTTGAAAAGTGAAATCATGTTTAGAATTAGAAGTGATGAAATATATTCTTCATTTGAAATGATAAAATCTATTCTCCGTTCAAGTTTTTTTTTATTAAAAATAGAAAGTAGGTTAGAGATTTAACAAGAATCTTAATTAAAATCTCAAACCACAGGCAAAAAAAATTCAGCTCACTTTTAATTTTTTTTAACTTTACTAAAATTTGTTTTAACTAAAAAATAAAATGAAAACCATAAAAAAAATATTTTTTTCCCAATATGTATTTTAAAACATTCATAAAAAATTGCGTTCAGCAGAGTCAACTAATCAAAACATGCTACATCTCAACTGTTGAGTAGCAGGTTTTTCTGCTGAAAACGCCCAATTTCTAAATTAAAAAAGAAAAAAAAAAATTGATAAATTTATGTTGACAAGTATTTTTGCTCTAAACGATATTTGAGTTAGTTTTGGAGTTATCGGAATTTTCCTAAAGTACCATATTTTAAACATTTATATGGCCATTACGCGTTTTTTGTTTCTGACAAATCGATATATAACGGATGGGGTACCTCCCTTGTAAGTGAAAATCAAAATAGCTTGAATATAAGTGGACCATTCCCTTAAGATTTTAAAAATTTAGCATTGTAATATTTACACAAATTGCATTTAACATAAAACTCTTAGGCTCAACTATATTTACTTTGTATAAATTTTAAATTGTTTTTATTTTTTTTTTTTAACTTTTACCCTTATTTTTAAAGTTTAATTTTTTTTATATGCATAAATGTAATTCAGTTTATATTGCATATATAAAAATTCAGGTCAAAGTCATTATGTTTTCATTAAATTCACTAGTTTATTAAAAAATAAAAACTGTATAAGTACATTTAGCTTTAATATTTTGCATATGGTATGAGTTTTCTATATAATAAATGTTATCATTTGCATTTTGATACCTTCTATGGTGAAATTTAAATAATACACATATGTATATACATTTTTTGAAAAGCACCTGTCACTAGATAAACTGAGATGTTTTTGCAAATTCATACTGTAGGTGCATTTTAAGAACGGATCACCTATTTAGTTTATTTTTGGTTATTTGATAGAGCTTTGTAAATGATTAAAAACCATATTTTTTTTTGGATCAATACTTTGGAAGATATGTGCGTTTAAAAAAGCGTTTTTTGACAATATTGACTTATAGACTGTTTTTTTAACAATTTTGTGCTCGGAGACCGTAAGTCGTACGATTTTTTTTTTTTTAAATCTCAAAAAAAAAAAATGTTGAAAACCATATTTGAATGTCCTTTTTTCCCGGGAAGGACACCATGGATTTGCAAAATCTAAATTTTATATTAAATTTTAGAATGTAATTTTAATGCTTTTAAAATTTCAGAGAGGTGTTTTTTCGTATTGTTGAGCAATTAATTTTTTTAAATTTGTTAGATAGCCATATATTAGATTTTTTTTCAAAATTTTGGCAAAAAATCAAAAATTTAGCTTTATTACTAATCTTAAAAACATACTGCTCGATAACACGAAAAAACACCTCCCTTAATAAAAAATTTTGGTTTTGGAAATCTATGGTGTCCTTGATAGGAGAAACGGACATTCCAATATTGTTTGTTCAATTTATCTTCAATTTTTTCTTAATTTTTTTTTGTTTCTAAATTTAAAATTTTCATAATTTTATCAACAATATTCTCACAGAAAGTTTTTTCGTACAACATACGGTTTCCGAGTAGAAAAGCACAAAAAAATGTCTAGAGCCAACTATTTTATTTTTTGCCAAAAATTTAAAAAAAAAATTAAAAAATCTCTAAAAAACTTTAAAAATTTATTGCTCAACAATACAAAACAACAACTCTCTGAAATTTTAACAGCGTTAAAAAGACATTCTATGCGTTAAAAAAAAAAATTTTGCTTTTGGAAATCCATGGTGCGCTTCCCAAGAAAAAAGGACATTTAAATATTGTTTTCAAAATTTTATTTTTAAATTTTTGAAAAAATATATATTTTTTTAAAAATTTGAAATCTTCATAATTTTATCTACAATATTGATTTTATGAGTTATTTCGTACGCCTTTCGGTTTCCGAGTACAAAAATATAAAAAACTGTCTACAAGACAATATTGTCAAAAAACCGCCTTTTCTAATGCCAACATCTTCCAAAGTATTGATAAAAAAATGTGGTTTTAATCATTTACAAAGATAACCAAAAATAAACAAAATCGGCGATCCGTCAGTTAAATTTCCCATGGAGTTGCTCTTATTTAATTCAACTGTGATGTTGAGAAATTCATAATTTTTATTTGCTTAAATATTTTTCCAAACAAAAAGTTTTGGATTCTTAGACACTTCAAAACAGTTGTAATGACGTAAGACTATCAAATTTATTTTTGCTTTTGCCACTCAAACAAATTTTTTCACTCAAAAAAATACTAAAAACAAATTTAATAAAAATAATGGTAAAAATGTTACAATCACTAAAAGTGTAAAGAAAAAAAAAACCGTAAACGAGGATTAGGTGCATTCAATTATGTTGAAGATACACGAGTTGATTATGTAGCTTTTGTTTTCAACACAATTATAATAAATGTATACATTCTATGCTGGAAGGTAAATTAAGTTAAAGTGTTAAGGTTTTATTTAAAAACACAATTTAAGGCAATTTAATTTTTTTTTATGTAAATTTATATAAATACTCAAAACAGTTTAAATATGGATTAACAAAAAAACTATTATATCAAATTGTAACTTCCAGATAAGCCTGTAAACGGGGCTGTAGACTATATTATCGAAAAAACGACGATTAAAATATGAAAAGCAATTACATTTTATCATAAAAATATTAAACGCTGATGTCTAATTTAAAAAGTGACCAAGGACACCACCTCAGTATGTGACTAAATAATCTAACGACTACTACTGTTTCCATTTTCTTAAAACCAAAACGGTTTTTCACTTGTATCATAATTCACATGCTGGTGAACAAAAGAGTTTTTCACCACCTGGCAAAAAAACCCGTAACATAATTATTCAGAAACATTTTCTTTTTTATAATTTTTTTTCACAAGTTTTTTATTTATAATTTTTTTTTAAATTCTTTTTCTTGATTTTTTTTAAATACCCTTTCTTAATTTTTTTTTTGTCATCAAATTTTTAACATGATAATTTTTTTAGGCTGGTGTGTAATTTTAAAATAGAATCTTTACGCCACCTCAATTTGACTATATCAGCTAATGATTAACAAAACAGAAAATAAGAATTACTGTTTTCATTTTCTTAAAACCAAATAATTTTAGTAACTTGGGTTTGTATCTTGGATAATAATTTACCTCGTGGTGAATAGAAAAATATTCACTTGTTGGTGAAAAAACGTAACATAATTATTTTTCATAAATTTTTTTATCAATACTTTTTTTCAACAATATTTTTTTTATCAATATTTTTTTCATAAATTTTTTTTTCATCAATTTATCAATATTTTCAAAATATTTGATAGATAGATAGATATTTTCTTTATTTGTTATTTTTTAAAAACATTACAATAGTAAATCTTAATTGTAAAAATTATTAAATAATAAACATAAAGAGATTTACAGCTTGGTTTTTTTAAAACCGTCAGCTGGAAGATAGAGTGATTTTATTTTTCTTTTTTTCCTATATTTCAAAGCAACTCTAACATAGTTATAAAGGTTTGACCAATCAGCAACTTCATCACCATTTAAAATATTAATCATTTGTTCTTCTGTTAAAAATGTATTACAGAAGTACCGCAATCTTATTTCCTTTAATTTTCAAAATATTTTTATCAATATTTTTCTTCCATCAATATTTTTTTTTCATCAATACTTTTTTCACCAATATTTTTTTCATCAATGTGATTTATTTCATCAATATTTTTTCTCAACACTTTCTTATCAACACTTTTTTTTTCATTAAATATTTTTGTTTATTAATAATCATTTTTCATTAAAAACTTTTTTTCATTAAAAACTTTTTTTCATCAAAAACTTTTTTTATCGACAAACACAGACAAGCAGATAGATTGGATGTCACTAGAATGTCTTAGAAACCCTTACGGATCAATAACATATAAATACTAGCTGAAGCGCCCGGCGTTGTCCGGATTGACTTAGATATTAATATATAAATAGCTTCTCCCCGGCGCCATCTATTGGGTCCATTCGTACTAGTTTTCTCATGACGAAACATACATACATTCTGAAGTGCCGTAAAATTTCACTGAAATGAAGAATTTTGTTAATTACTTCACCTCAACGCTATCTACCGGGTCAAAATTTTATCAGGAAACTCATTTTTATTTAATAAATATATCTTGTGAATTGTGGCCAAATTGTACCATAAATACAAAAAATAAAGTTATGACAACAGCAGCGCCATCTATTTTATCAGGAAACTTATTTTAGTTTAAAAAATATATTTTGTAAATTTAAACCAAATCGTACCATAAACACCGAAAATTTCAATATTGCGACAACAGCGCTACCTATCGGAATGAAACTTAAAAGAAACCTGGCTCCAGACATAGATAACATATTGTCCAAGTTTAGCGTCAATCGGTCCAGCCCTTCATGGGTTTTAGTAACAGGTACCCAGCACAAACGCTTTTATATATTAAGATAATGGGGTCCTTGACCGATATTTTAATGCGTTTTGCATGAAATGTCAAGTAAATATAAAGTTTTATTTTTTAAAAAAAATTTACTTTGGAAAGAACACGTATTTATACAGCAAAACATTATCATGATTCAATGGTTTGGGCAAGAGTAAAAACATCGGAAACATTTTTTTTTTAAGGTTAAAGTTGAAAAATGTAGAAGAAATTTTAATTTCTAAAAGAAGAAATTTTAATTTCTAAAAGAAGAAATTTTAATTTCTAATTTCTAATTTTACAAGAATTTCATACACGGTGCAGCCCGAACGAAACAAAACTAGACCCATGAAGTTTGGCACGATTTTCTTTTATGGTCATAGGCTGCTTAAGTTCGTGAATGGGCAAAATCGAACACGAGGGGAAACAGCTCCCCCTTAAAGAACTAAAACAACACATGAAAAAAACATTTATGTTAAGAGCATGATCGTGCATCCTCAAAAAAATAAAATCGTGTTTATGGACAGAAAAACCAATGGTGGGTTTTCATGTAGTCAGTTTAGTGTACATTTTTCGAGAATTCTGTCCAGTTGTGATACTCCAATGAACTCGAAAATGGTTTCATTCGATTCAGAGAATGTTCGTTATAGCTATAGTATTCATGGTCCTCTTTTTTTGATTTTTTGCCCTAAAAATAAGATATAACACACCAAAGGCAAACTTGATCTGGCCAGACCAAGTCGACTATCCTAGGGTTAAGTTGCGAAAAAAAATTTGAACATTTTCTAAATCCCAGACTCACAAATTTTTTTGACACTGTCCTAAGAAAAAACACGGTGAATGGAAGGCTTCAGCCAAGTTTTATGGATGACCAGGATTTACAATTCCCGGGTAAAAATGAAATATATATGATCATATATGAAGATATATGGATTATATATGGATTTATATAACCATATATTATCATATATGAACATATATGGAGGCATATATGATAATATATGGTTATATAAATCCATATATAATCCATATATCTTCATATATGATCATATATATTTCATTTTTACCCGGGTTATTTAAAATAATTGTCTGCCTTAGTCCAGCACTTTCTGATATAATATTTGTTGTGTTTTTTCTAAAAAACTAAACCAATATTACTAGTTTGTGTCATATATGTATGAATTAAAATGTATAAAATTATAATTTATCAACTACTGCAACTACTAGAAACAACTTTTATATCATTATATGGAAAATAAAGCCATAATACGTTGTACATTACACGGTAAGCCTCAGCGATGTTTAGGTTCAACTTTTGTGTCGACAAAAAGTGTAAACGCAGTTCGATTTCTACTTGAGTAAATGTCACAAAAATCGCATTCGCGAGATATCGCAAAATTTTTGTTTTTGTATTTTTTAAAATTTTGACAACGAAGTTTTTTTAAATATCGTTAAAAACCGAGATTTAATTGTATTTTTTTACAGGTCACAAAACAGTTTACATCGAAATCATACCTTCTCAACTTCGCAAGAAATCGCAAAATTTAATAAAAAAAAAAAAAAAAAAATTGAAAAAAAAATATTTTTCGCGTAAATTAGCATTCAAGATATTGATTTGAGCAGTTTTACCACCTTTAACCACATAAAATTAAACTGCATACAACATATTTGTCATTTCTTGATTTTTTTCCTTTATTTTAGACACTAAAGAAAAAATAAATTAATTAATATAAAAGCTTGAACAGTAATTTTGAAATTTTTCGGGAAATTGATCATCTATAACCCAGCAAAAAATAAACGAAGTGGTTCAAAAAGAATTAGTAGTTTCACTACATACAAAGTAGCGATAGGTGCCGAACTTCATATTCCGTAGGAAGTACTTTTAAAATCACTTCCAAAAATGCTACAAAATAACAATAAAAACATCTTTTAGCATTTCTTTGCTTAATGATTTTGAAGTACCTCTTTCATATGTTCTTAGGAATTAAATCAAATCAAATTAAATCAAATCACAATAACATATGAACTTCTTTTTCAACTGAAAAACTTAGAATGGGGGTGACACACGAAGTATGCAATTTTTTCTACATCCAGCTTGGAATAGATTTAGGTTTTGCAAAAATGGTGACAAAACTTTGTAATGGCATTTCATTTCTCTTTATTTAGAGCTTAAAAAATCGAAATGACGAAAATCGATTATTGATAAATTTTTCACATTTCATACAAGCAATTTGACGTTGAACTACCATTCTATATCTTAAATCGAAAAAAGTTGGTCATAAATTAAATAAATACATTTACAAGATTGTTTAAGCTTTTTAGAAAATTGAGGTCTAGGCTTGTAGTCAGAACAAACTGGAGGCTAATCACGTAAAACGAAAACGATAGACGATGCATAAACGACATCATAATACATATCGTTTTGAAGGGAAATTTGAAAGTTTTTTTTTATTAAATTATTAAAGATTGTTGTCTTATCCAGAATAATTAAAAAATTTGGAAACATTTTGATTAGTTTAGGAGCAACAAGGCTCCAAAAATCGACGATAGTCAACTATCGTTTTACATGATTACAGTCCTGGTGAATCGATTCGCCGTGAATTTTTATAGTTTTGTGATGTTTATAATTACTCCTTTTTTAATTCGAATTATATACGTTTGATTACACAGGGCAACACTTTTTTTTGCCCCAGGGAAACACTTTTGTTTTGCCCCAGGGCAACACTTTTTTTTGCGATTTGCTGGCGAACGCGAGCTGATGGAAACAATTGGATAACAGATTCGGAATCAGCACACTAAAATCTATATAAATCAGTTGTCAAAGGTCAGGCAAATTGAAAAAGTTCAAATTTTGTAAACCTGGGTTATCAATGAAATTAATTTTTCTATCTCGTAAGGTTTTTAAGATATTCGCGTTTGAATATTGAAATATTTTAAGGGTCTCCTCTGTAACGTATTCTTAAGTTGCGTACTGTTTTTGAAATATTGGCGTTTAAAAAACTCAAACTCCACTGTTGCGCACTTTTATATTCTTTATAAATCACACTAAAATTTTCAAACGCGAATATCTCAAAAACAGAACATGCTTAACAAATTTGGATTGCAGTTTTGGAATCAGGAAGTCCATTTTATATGAAATCAAATCCTATTTGGTGGGAGCAACGTAAGAATACGTAACAGTGGACCCCTAAAAGTGCTAAAATATTGTTTATTTTTTTTTTTACTTTTTAACAGCGAATATCTCAAAAACGGTACTTGCTAGAAAAATTTGGACGGTAGATTTGGAAGAGCAGGAGACCAAAATCTACAAGGACCAGTTAGAAATTTAACTGGGAGGTTTTTGCTGTCGAACAGTGTTTTTAGTGTAAATATTACAAAAAAATACTCTTTCAATCAATCTAACAAAAATAAGTGAAAAAAGAACTAATTTAGAAGTTCTAAATCACCAAATAAAAATTACATAATCACACCCAAAATGCCAAGAAATATGTACTTCTAAAGAAGTGATGAAAAAAGCGCTTCCAAAAAGTCAAGTTATATTAACATCCGGATCTCCACTTCAGAAGTTGTGATAAAAATGTTAATATATATGTACATAATAAACACAAGTGATATATGTTATACTTAAGTGTCAATCTTTCGCCACTGAAAAGTGGCGAAAAAAAGAACATACTTTGTGTGTCACGCCCATATTAAATTCATCAATGTTTCAGTTGAAGAAGAAGTACATCTGGTTCATAAGTTGTGGTGAATTTTGTAGTGAATGGTAAGCTCTTTTTTTGCTGGGAATTTTTATGCTTGCACTTTTGTCAACTTTAATAACCTCGAATACAAACTTTGCATACCACATTTTTGTCATTAATTGAATTAATGTTTTTAAAGACCAAAAATAACACAAAGTAATGAATAAATATTAGTTAAGCGAGTGTTTTAGCAATATCTCGAAGAATTGAGCAGCTAGAATTTAAATATTAACATCCTTATCACCTTTTATCAATAGCAAATCAAACTGCATTTCATGTTCTTCAATAATGTTAAAGAAACTTATTTTTTTAATCAAAACAATAAATACTCCCAAAAAAGCTGTTTTTCGCAATTTCTCGTAGCTATAATTCTTTTGTAGGCAGTTTTAATTTCTTCCAACATGCTCAAATCAAACTGCATACCACTTTTTTTTATTATTTCTAAAGAACCGGGTTTAAGATATAAATAAATAATAAAAAAAAATTATATAATAACGTGATATCTCGCGAAATTTAACACCTACAATTTCGATGTCAACAGCTGTGTGACCTTTGATCAAGCACAAGTAAAACTGCATACCATGTTTTTACGAAATTTTAAAGAAACCTATCTAAAGAAAAAAAAAAACAAAACAAAAACAGCAAAAAAATAATTTCGCGATTTCTCGCGTACTAAAGACTATAGGATTTTGATGTTTACTGGTTTGTGACCTTTAAATAAGTACACTTAAAACTATATACTCAGTTTTTGAAAATATTTAAAAAACTTCAATGTCAAAATTTTAAAAATACAAAATCACTAATTTCGCGTTATCTCGCGAATGCTACCAGCAACGATTTCGCTGTTAACAGTTTTGTGACTTATAATCTTCTAGAAATCGAACTGCGCTTACACTTTTCGTCGACACTAAAGTTCAACCTAAACATCGCTGAGGCTCACCGTGATTAATTTGTATGGAAATATGCACACATGCTTAGTTATATACTAAGTACATACAAATGAGTGATATCTGTTCGCAATTTGTTTGTTCAATGCACACATAAGTTAAGATGATGTTGATGATGATGAATTTGTCGTTTAGCTGCCGCTGTATATACTATATGTGGATATCATATGTGCATATCATATGTGCATTAGCCTGTCCCGAAAGAAAATAAGTTAACACAAGTTAACACAAAAAACGATACTCGTTCGAGAGCTGACAATGGGGGAAGAAAAAATCCCAACACATCTCTATGGACTGAGTTGAGTACAGTTATATATAAACTTTCAAAATGTCCTCACTCAAAGTCAGGGCATGCTGTCTTTTTGGGGATATGTCACCTAAGACTTCTTTGGGGAAATGTCTGATATAGGTTATACGCAAATGCAAAACAATTTCGTATTTCCTTTAGGTTTTACTTTTATCCATTTTCCTTTATAAATTATCTTTCTCATATTTAGAAAAAACTTTTCGCCTTTTTTAGTCCCAACGGGATTTGAACTTGGAACGTCCAGTTTATTAGTCCCACACCTAACTACTTCTTACAAACTTTAATTTCAAAATTGTTTGACTATTTATTACTTTTTTACTACTTGTAAGATTTTGATTTTATTTTAACCTTTATGTGCTCGGGATTGTAAACTTACGTTGGCGGTCGGAAGTCTACATTTGTAGCAAATATGTTTTTGTGTGGAAAACATATAAAAAAACACTAGCACGCAGTGTGTTCTACTTAAATACATAATTATTAAGAAATATATGATTTTTAGATAAAAAGATAAGGTGAGAATGTTTTAATTTTAACTTTACAATACGGACAACGATCAGGATGCATGGGCTGTATTTTGTTAGAAATATAAGGCGAGTGGTTCATACACGTGCCAGAAGTAGGAGAACTACCGAGCGCCATTTCAATAGCCAGGCGTGTTGAAGCATAGCCTAATACCCTTGCATTTTCAGAGCGCTGTTCGATTGCTGGCATGAAAGGATGTTTTGCAAAGCTTTGCAGGAACTTTCGTCGTTTGACTGTTTGGTGGATATAGTCGTTGTTTTCCGAATATATAATGAATGCGGCAAGATATAGCGCATATATCTAGCATGTTAAAAAACATTGCCAAAGGCCAGTTTCGATTTTTTGAAAGTTTGATTTTTTGACATCAAATGATTAAATGATATGAAAAAATTGTCACAGACTATGGTTCTTTAGTTGGTTTGCCAAGGGTAGACTAGTCTTTGCACGACACCCTCTCCTACATTGGTTGCACGGCTTGCATTTGAGGCCTTCTTTCCTTTCAACAGGAATCTCGCTGTTTAGAGAAAAGAATGACTTTGCATCTCATGCGAACCAGACTTTTAGGCCATACTTTGCAGGCTTGGATGTATTGCGTAAATCTAGTTCTTCCGCGATATGCAAATAGTTGTTCGTCAACTGAAATTTCTCCCGATGGTTGATAGTACCGGCGAAAATTGTTGCTCATTATAGCCCATAATGCAGAAATTGGAGCATTTTTGTTAACCAGTCCAGCAGGTCTAGTACTCTCACTATCAAACCGAAAAAAACCCAAAAATGTCCTTGAACCGAGATTTCGGCATTACTGCACGGTAATAACAAACTGCTTCCGTACTCCACAATACATGTGTATCTTCATCGTTTGATTTATTAACGCCTTCGAAAAATAAAATCTCAAAGTGATGTAAATTTCCATACATTTTATATGATGTCTACATTTGTAGACTATCCGCCAGGAGATGGTCATTTTGAAAAGTAGGGTGTGGGGGGTGCTGCACATTTTTTTTTAAGTCTTAGTGGCTTAAACTGCTAAGAATTGATTTTTAGGAAGCTACTGAAAATATCGGACCCTGTTGTTGTGGACAGATTTTTTTTATTCAACTTTTTCTGCAAAAATGCTACAAATGTAGACTACTGAGCACATAAAGGTTAAATAAATCGATAATATTGCCATCTTTTTCTTGGAAATTGAAGACTTGCTAAATTTGATATACTGCGATCCTTAAGTCATTTCCTTATCCATGTTTTATTTTTAAGGAATTGTCCACACACTTAAAACAAACGTTCATTTTTGACAATGTAAGGACATGTCATCAAGAATTATCGATGATTTGTCAGAACCTAAAGAGATTTCCTCAAGGAATCACTGTGGAAATTTCCTCAGTAACACATTTTTCAACTGGGCTTTACACAAACGCAATTCCAAAAAAAAAAAAATTCGGGACAGGTTAATGTACATAGCTGCTGTTGTGATATTAAAATATTTGAATATTCATTAAAACTGTATAAACATGCTAAATATGAAAAAAAAAATTATGCATTTTTTTTTTTGATAATAAATTATAATTAAAACAAGTGAGAGTGTTAAATTCGGCTGTGCCGAATCTATTATACCCTCCAAAATGTAAAATAATTAAAAACAAAAATTTGTCGGGGGCGTTTCTTTTTTTTTTGGGGGGGGGTTGATAAGGTCAGTGGGGGACGTTGAGAGCACCTTCTAATCGCGATAAATATACCAAATGTTTCGTTTAATTAACAAAAATACAAAAAAAACATGTAAAAAAGTGTATTTTTTTTGAGGTTGGTTTAGTTCTTCAAGGGGGAACTTTTTTCCCCCTGGTCCGATTTGGCCAATTTCCGAACTTAACCTGCCTAGGAACATAAGACATATTTGTGCCAAACTTGAAGGGTCTAGCTATTTTATTTTGGACTGCATCGTGTTAACTACAGACGGACGGACGGACAGACGGACGGACGGACATCGCTAAAATGTCTTAGAATAGATCACTGATCAATAATATATATACTTTATGGGGTCCCCGACCGATATTTCGATGCGTTACACACGGAATGACAAAGTGAGTATACCCCCATACTGTAGTTGGAGGGTATAAAAATGTAAATAAAAGTGGAAACACACACAATGCGTCAAAAATCATAATTTTTTTAACACGTGTATATGTTTGTAATTTTGTCAACTCAATGAGATTTTTACTTATTACACGATATTCTTATACTTTAAGAGTTTGTTATGTCTATTTACATAAGTATAGGAATAAGAGTCACTGAATATTTCATCATTGCACAGCACAAAACACTGAAATTCGGAAGTTTGACCTACCGAAAAAATAAATCCACAAGGGTCGGGTTTTTGAAAATTCCGATTTCAAAGAGAACAAGTAGAAAAGTTAAATTCGACTTTGCCGAATCTATGAATACCCTCCACAATGCATTTTTTTAAGGGTAGAACATTTTTTAACGTGAAAAAATTAACAATTTTGATTAGAAATATTTTATTTTGAGTAAAAAACTCTTTTTTTGTATTTTTTTTTTTTTTAAAAAAGAAAAATTACTATTTTTTTTTTTTGAGTGTAAAATTTTTTTCGAGTGTAATATTTTTTTTACTGTTTAAATATTTCTGAGTGAATGCACGTACGTATGTACACAAAATATTCTCATTTTTGTAAAAAAAAAAAATAAATTTTTTTTGTGTAAATTTTTTTTGAGTGTAAAATTTTTTTTGAGTGTAAAATTTTTTTCGAGTGTAATTTTTAAGTTACCAATGTTTTTAAAACTAAACAAGTTTAAAAAGCATTGCTTTAAAATTAAACAAGTTTGAAAAGCATTGTTTAGTTACCACCAATGCTTTTAAAACTTGTAAAAACACGTGGCATTTTAGATGAAACAAATCTGAAATTCAGTGCTTTGCTTATAACTTTTGAACCACTTAACCGATTTTGCTGAAATTCAAAACCAAACAGCCTTGGGGAACGACAAATATATATGCTAAGCTTCATTCCCCTCAGAATTGTCTTTCGAAAGTTATAGTGGTTTTATTATTGTAAATTCGAAAAATACCCTTGCCGAAATTTACTCTTTTGCTCATAACTTTTGAACCACTTGACCGATTTCGCTGGATTGCAATACCAACCTGACCCGGTAAATGGAGAACATATATGTCAAACTTCAGGAGCCTCCGTAAAGTCTTTCAAAAGTTAGCGTGTTTTCAACGGACAGACAGACAGACAGACGGACGGACGGACGGACGGACGGACATCGCTAGATCGACTTAAAATCGATCAAGGATCATGAATATATATACTTTATGGGGTCTTAGACCAATATTTCGATGTGTTACAAACGGAATGACAAACTTATATATACCCTCTATCACTAGAGTGGAGGGTATAAAAACAGAAATTTCTAATTTCGGAAAAAACGTTTTAAAAAAGTACTTTTAGAAATTCCGATTGAAAAGGTAGAAAAAGGGGTAGAATATTGTTCTTTGCAACTTTTTTTCTTCTAAAATAATTTTTTCTTAACAAAAAAAATAAAAAAAAAAGTTAAAATTCAGGTATTTTGGAGTTTGATTTAGTTCTGTAAGGGGAAACTGTTTACTTTCTGGTCTGATTTTGTCCATTAACGAACTTAACCTGTCTACGACCATAGACCAAAACTCAGGAGCCATATGAAAAAATGTTTTAAAAATCTGAAAATGTTTCTATTGAAAAAACTTTTCAGATTCTGAGAAATTTTTTATAGAAATTTATTTTCTTGATCCAGATACATAACACTGTGCAACAAATTTTGGGTCTTCGATTTTATCTAAAACGGGACCAAAAAAAAATTAGAGTATACTAATAGAAGAACAAAACCTCTGAAGGGTTTTAAAAACTTAGCTTAGTTCTTTTTTATGGCCCACTGAAGTTGATTATTTTTTAAATTAAGGGCCTAATTTTGTAAAACGCAACGCGCCTTTTCACCTAGCGTTGGACAGTTTTCTATTTTGTAAAACGCTGGGACTGAGCAGCTGTTATTTTCGCGTTGACTTACGTGTTTTGAGAACAAATTGTATGGAAAACGGAGTTTTTTAAAACGCGAGAGAGTGTTTTTCCATCACTTGAAGTGTCAAAATGATCACTTGAAATTTTGGGGCGTTGATGTAACAAATATGCTTTAAAATATCAAAAAATAAATAAATAATGTTGGAATATGTAAACATACAATAAAAAAGTGATAAATGTGTAAAAAAAAAACTCCTCCGGCAGAAGAAAAAATCGAAAACAGCTAAGCTGCTTGTTGTGATTTTTGTTGTTTTTTTTTCAACTAATTTATGTTACTTTTTTTTGTTCTTTTTTTCTCAAATATTCTCTTTGCAGGTGTTGTCTTGTTATATATATGTGTTTCCCCACGATAATGGGTATGTATCCCCTACAAAATGGGTAGGCAATTTTATCAATTTTAGAATGTCTGGCAACACCGATTCTAATATAATTGACATTTCAAGTGATAACGTAATAATTGAACGCAATAACGTAGTGATTTACAAAATTGCATTTTTAAGTCTAGCGTTCAAGTTAGCGTTGGTGATGCGTTTAACGCGAGTGATTTACAAAATTAGGCCCTAAATCTTATTCTGAGGTAAATAGTGTTCAGACATGTCTGTAGTAATATTTGATTACGGTTAATTTCTTAGGATATATTATCTCTCTATCTCCCATTTTTAGGGGTCATTTTGGTCCTTTTTTCAAATATCCTCATAGAACACCAATAAAACGTGCGTTTAAAGGGTTAAAATGTTCTAAAAAACATTAAAATTTTACTAGGGGTTGTCGGTGATCAAAAGTTCGTGCAAAAAGCGCTAAATGCTTAAAAGAGTAAAACAAAAAATTATTACATACTATTAAATGAGTCGAAAAAATTTTATAAATTTGCTTTTGACATTAAATACAATAAATGATGTCTACAGTAAAATTTGATGGCGGTTATTTTCTCAGAACATATGAACCCTCCATTTCCCATTTGACGGGGTCATTTTGGCCCTTTTATCAAATATCCTCGTAGAACACGACGAAGGCGTGCGTTTAAAGGGTTGAAATGTTTACAAAAATTTTCTGCATCAAATTTTACTAGGGGTTCGTGCGATATTAGCAAAATGTTTAAAAAAGGAAAATTTTAAGTTATTGTAATTAGTTAAATTATGTTTCAAAAAATACTTTACATTGTTCTTTTGGCCTTTGACAACCCCTCGTGAAATTTGATGCAAAAAATGTTCGTAGAACATTTTAACCCCTTAAAGGCACGTTTTAGTGGTGTTCTATAAGCGTATTTGAAAAAATTACAAGAATTACCTCTAAAATTGGGAGATAGAGAGTAAATATTTTCTAAGAAAAGAACCGCCATCAAATTTCAATGAAGACATCTATTATCGTAATTTATCTCAGAAGCAGATTTATAAAATTTTTTCGACTTCTTTCACACAACTTTGATGAAAAACAATTTAATAGGATGTATTAATTTACAATTTAACTTTTTTAAGCATTTTGCATTTTTCGCAAGAAGTTTTTATATTCAACAACCGCTCTAGTAGAATTTGATGCAGAAAATTTTTGTAGAACATTTTGACCTTCAAACGCAAGTTTTATTGGTGTTGTAGTAGGATATTTAAAAAAAAGGACCAAAATGACCCGTAAAAGTGGGAGATAAAGAACCGCCATTAAATTTTACTCAAGACATGTCTTAACATTATTTGCCTCAGAACAGACCTTTGAAGATTTAATTCCCTAATTCAACTTCTTAAATCTGATTTAAAATAATTGAATTAATTTCCTGTTTCTATAAATCGAAAAGAATTAATTCATTATTTAATTCACTTAATTTCATTGCAAAGAATTAATTCTTTGATTTGATTAAATTGAATTAATACATTTTGATTTGAATCAACTGATTCAAATCACTTTGATTTGAATCAACTGATTCAAATCACTTTTGATTTAAATCAACTGATTCAAATCACTTTTGGTTTGAATCAACTTGATTTAAACTTTTTTCACTTAAATCAAACACTAAAAATGCACATTATAAAAATCTTATCATGTCTGATTGCGTTAAAGTCATTGGAATATCGTCAATTTTAAACACACGCCATCAATAAACAACACTCCAAATTGTACAGTTTTATTAAATGTGTGCCTTTAGTCTAGAGTTGGGCGCTGGTCACGTGATTTGCTTGATTCACGTGAATCACGCGTGAGTGATTTTCATTTCAATCACGTGATTGTGAGTGAGCGTGATTTGAAAAAAAAAAACTGAGTGAGTGATTAGTGAGTGAGTCATTTATTTTTGCGTGAGTTTGCGTGATTAGATTTTTTGATTTGCCCAATTTTTTTTAAATTTTCGTGAAAAATTTTTTTTTTTTTTTTTGGTAAGAAAATTTTATTTCGTGAGTGGATTTTGCGTGACTCACGCGTGAGCGTTATTGAATCTGGCGTGAGTCACGCGTGAGTGTGAGTAAGTTTTTTATTACTCACGTGAATAGTGAGTGAGCGTGAGTAAAAAAATATTGCGTGAGTGATTAGTGAGTGATCCGATTATTTTTTGCGTGAGTGAGTGTGAGTCTAAATCCACTCACGCGCCTATCTCTACTTTAGTCAATAACGAATTTGGCTCTTCAGCATAAAAATAACTTTAAATTTAACACAAAAGCAATTAATGATTAACATTTTTATTATACACATACATTTCCATTATATCGAAAAGTCGTGCATTATACCACCCTTAATATGTATGTGCAAATAAATAAATGTTATATTAAAGCAATGTCTTGTATTTTTGTGATTCCTATGCATGCGGGCATAGGCTAAAAAATGCAGCTTGTGCGCTGCCAATAAAATGTACACTATTAAATTCTGTTGCTTTGACTTTTTGCTTGCTACTACCGCACAAGCATAAATGTTATAGTATGTGTGTGCGTGTGTAAAGTAAATACTTTGATTTAAGAAAAAAATGTTTAGTTCAACTGATTCAAAACATTTTTGATTTGAATCAATTGATTTGAATCAAATTGATTTAAATCAAGTGAATTAATTCTTGTTTGATTTTAATCAAGTGAATCAATTCATTATTTAAACAAGGAATTAAACAAAAAATTAGTTAATTCTTTCAACAAATAGTTGAAATTAATTCTTTTGAATCAAATCATCAAGAATTAATTCCTTGATTTATTAATATGAATTAATCTTTTTGCGAATCAAATCAAAAAGTGAATTAATTCTTCAAAGGTCTGCCTCAGAACTAGATTTTTTATTTTTTTGACTTATTCAAAACGCCTTTGAAAAATATCAGTGGGACATAAAAAAAGAATTCGAAGTAGTGTTTATAAAAAACCGACATTTTAGGAAACCGGTTTCTCGGTTAACCGAAAATCAGCTTTTTCGGTTAACCGGTTTTCTCGGTTAAACCGAATTAAAAAAACCGGTTAACCGGTTTTTTTCTATATCTGACAAAACTAAAAAATACTTGAAAATAGCTAATTTTTATTAAATAATATAGCGAATATAGCTTAAGTTAACATATTTGTTTCTTTCATCAAGGTTTGCAACTGTTACCCTACAAAAATAACGGTATTTAAATAATGTACATACTTTATTTTCGCATATTCACTGAAACTTTAATTAAATTTTTTTGGCTTTATTTTAAAAAATACATCAATTCGTTATAAGTAAATTGGAGTTCAGTATTTTTTTCATGTTCCCCCGATTTTAAGCCGGTTGGCTTGTTTGACTGTCTGGTTAACAGTCATTTAATAAGTTTTCCATAAAAGTTTCAAAAAACGCTTACAACGGTGAGTATTTCAAATATTTATCTGATTTGAAATAAAATTCCTAATAGGAATTTCCTATATGATAAATTGTTTCTTGAAGTGAAAAACTATTTTGGACTTTCTTTCTCAAGGATTTTCAAGGTGTTTTCAAAGAAATTTTGAAAATTTCATAAAAAATAAGTGTAAACCATTAATATTTGCGAAAATATTCCGTTTAGAATGTATTTTAAAAAACCGGTTAACCGACAGGAAAAAACCGGTTTTCGGTGCACCGGAAATTTTCAGTTCCGGTTAACCGGTTTGCAAAAAAACCGACATTTTGAGAACCGGTTTATAAACACTAATTCGAAGTTTTCAAACCTTCGGGAGTTTTGCTCTACTGTTGGTAAACTTTAATTTTTTTTTGTCATATCTTTGATACAAAATCGTGTTGCACAGTGTAATTTTTATTATATAAAACCAAAATTTTATGCTTTACACATATTTTACTAATATTTCGATATTTTTTTTTATTTTTTTTTAAATTTTTTATTAAATTTTCTTTTAACCGATATTTAATAAAACCGGTAACGAAGTTTCGGTTGGGCATGCTAGTATACAAAATTTGTTATTTTAATTTTTAATTATAAACTTTCAACGTGTGTAATTATTTTTATCATGTAGTGGTATTATATTTTTAATTCCCATCATTTCTTGTTTTTTAAATAATAATAACAAAATACTTATGACAACTTAACAGAAAACCGCCACCAGCATCCACTTGGTAAATGAATTGTTTTTTTTTTTTTTTTGTATTTATTATGAGTAAATTTATTTTAAAAAGCTAAAACACAACACATTTGGTTTTGTTTATATTTTATCATAGACATGCATAGTTTTTTTTTTTTTTTTTTTTTTGTTTTTTGAGAGCTTTATTTTACATTTTTTTATTTATTTTATTCCTAAAACACCTTCTTATGAAAAATTCCAAAACACCCATATGCAGCAGACAGACATCCTCGGTACAACGTTTTCATTTTTTTTTTTTTTTTTTTGTATGCAAGGAAAGATAAACTAACTAAAGTGTCGTTTGGTAAGTGCTGACAAGCATAAAGAAAGACACTCAGCCACGAAAACTAACATGTTATAACTGTATATTTTGTCTCCCTTATATATTTTTTTTTTCTTCTTTTGCTCCTCTTTTGTTTTAACAAATTTGTTTGTTGTCACTAAGTATTATCAAGAGGGACGTATGGAAAATAGCAAAAGCGGAATGTGTTAAAATATGTACATATTTATACCCTACACTAACCACATTTGTAATACAAGGTTTCACCAGTTTATGACAATGAGTTTTTTTTTTTTGGCTTTTTGAATACCAAGGGAAGCTAAATTCTAACAAGTTAAGGCTTTGTTATGTTTAAGCTGTGTGTCGATTTAAAGAAGCAAAATTCATTAAAGAAATTGTTTAAACAATGATGTAAAGCTAAATTGTTATATAATGTGACGACACTATGGCGTATAAGTGTTATTAATACAAGATTTCTAATATTAATCATACGCACTGTAGTACCAATGAAAATTTTTGATTAGGATTTTTATTTAATTATTAACAGGGAAACCAAAAATATGCTCTAAAAAACATGTTTTATGCGCTTAAAAAATGCCCTTAAAAACGGAAAATATGCTCTAAAAACAATAAAAATATGCTCTTAAAAAAAATGATGTCCTTTTTGGTGGTGTTTTTTACAATTTGTTAGAGAATAGACCCTTCAAATACCGTTAATATTTAATATTTTCTACCAAGTTGCTGAATCTAAAGAAAACATAGTTTCATATACCGATATGAAGCAAGAACAGGCCAAAGGGGAATCAATCGTCACAATTCCGTAATTGTTGAAAAAACATCGTTGTTGGATAAAATATTTAAAAATAAATGGTGTCATAAAAAAATTGGAAAATAATGCTCTAAAACAATGGTTCCCAACCTTTTTAATGTCACGTCCCACTTTTAAGTTACAAAAATTGCCTTGTCCCCCCCTACACAAAAGAAAAATTTTATAAATTTTATAATTTTTGTTTCTAATGAAAAATTACTACTGCTTAGCAAAGTTTTTGTAAAACAAGCATTTTAACTAAGTTTTTAGTTAAAATTTCTAACAATTATCAAAATTATTGTAGTTAATTTAGATAAAAAATGTAGTTTTTGTGGTGAATTTGACAAAAAAAAATCTTGAAAATTTGCTCGAGAATCAAAGGTTGGCGAGAATCAAAGGTTGGGAACCATTGCTCCAAAAATAGAAAAAAATGCTCTAAAAATGTAAAAAAAATGCCCTAAAAATGTAAAAAAATGCTCTAAAAATGTAAAAAAATGCTCTAAAAAGTGGAAAAATGCTCTAAAAATTGAAAATATGCTCTAAAAATATGCTCTTATGCTAAAATATGCTCTTAAACCTAAAATATGCAAAAATATGCTCTTAAGGCTAAAATATGCAAAAATATGCTCTAACAAATCGATGCCAGATTTCTTAAAAACTTATGAAACGGATAAATACCTTACCCATTTATCAATAAAATGCTCAGGAAAAAACATGATACTGCATATTTTTGGTTTCCCTGATTATTAAAGTACAAATTTATATGTAGGTACTATTAAAAAAAAATATTATTTAAAATATTCCAAGTTTAAAAATGTTAAATCATTAACACTCCCACTGGTACTTCGTTACTGTTTATATTAAATACTGGATAATAGAAGGATCTGGAATAAATTCCTGATTTCAAAATAATATTTCTTTCATAAAATAATATTGTGTAGAATTATTAAACCAGTAAAATTAAAATAAATTCGCTGGTTCGTTATCATGCTAGTTTCGGTGAAAAATTATATTGAAAATTTTCGAGCCCTTATAACTGGAAGACATTATAAATAAAGTGGAAAATATTTTGAATGAAAAAAATATTTTGTGAAAAAATAAATTAAAAAACAAATAAGTTTGAGTAAACAAAAAAAATATTGAGTAAAAAAAAATTGTGTAAGAAAAATTTGAGACAAAAGTATAATTCCATACATTTCCCTGCTACATTCCGTTATACAAAATTTTTTTATTTTTTTTTACCGAAGAATCCGACATTCCAATTTTCAAGTTTCACTAACCATTATTTCTATAAATAATAAAGTACCAAAATTACAATGTTTTCCCTCGTTCAAGAATTAAAAAAAAAATTAAAAAAAAAAATCCGGAAATCAATAGAAGACGCCACGGGTTAAAATTATCGGATTTGGCTCAAAAAAAAGTTCAAATAAAAGTTCGTCTTAATCTCTATAAAAGTATCAAGGAACATAAATTTTTAGATTTTTATTAAAAAAAAATTATTTTACAAATTAAATTTGTAAAAATTTCTTTTTACAAATTTCAAATTGCGATATCTTGATGTTTAGCGCATAAAAATAAATAAATATCATGAATCGCAAGACATATTATTTTTCCCCCTTTTGCAATTACAATCAATGTGCGTGCGGGAAGGTAATTTTCAATTAAGAGAGCTCAAATTTTTGTCGAATTTTTTTTTTTAACCGTAACATCACACAAAACTGCAACGAGACGACGGTCATTGTTGCCAGTTCTCGGTTAGGTTGAATTTATGAAAAATGAATTGAAAATAAATAGAGAGATAAAATAAAAATATTTGATCATTTGATGTGATCCGATTTTGGAAAATCAAAAAAAAAAAAAAAAAAAAAAAAAAAAAAAAAAAGGTACACCTAAGAAAAAAGTAATTTCTCGAAATTCCGTTCCATAGCGTGGTAATACACACAAAAAAACCTTGTCGAATTACTAGAAAAAGTCTCGTAATCCCATTTTACCAATATTTGACAGTTTTCCTTGTTTTTAAACAAAAAAATGTGGATCGAAATTTTCATTTTTATTATAATTTTACAATTCTTTTTTGGAATTTTACAAATTTCCAAAATAATTTTACAAAAAAATCTAGTAAATTAACTAGAATTCCTTGTTAGTTTTATTGCGCTACAAACGTTGCAAATTTACAATTTTATTGGTAAACAACTCGTAATTTTTACTAGGAATTCTCGTAAAATAGGAAGTAGCAAAAAAAACTAGTAAAGTTACGGAACCTCCTTGTAAACTTTATAGCAACAAAAAAATTGTAAATTTACAATTTTATTGTTAAAACCTTGTAAAATTACAAAATTATTGGTAAAAAGCTTGTAAAATTACTAGCAATTCTCGTCAACTAGGAGGTAGCAAAAAAAGTTACGAACTTTTCTTGTAATTTTACAAAGTTTTTTTTTTTTTTTTTTGAGTGAATATTGTAATTTTGGTACTTTCTTTATTTCCTTAAATAACACCGCTCAACAGTCATTTTCCGGTTTGAATTCTGGTGATCAATTTTAGTAGACTTTGATCTCCTGATTCCAAATCTGTACTCCAAATTTTTCCATCACGTCCAGATTTGTAGTTATTCACGGTTAAAAATGCGAAAAATGACGATTTTTGCATTATTTGAAAGCCTGCACAGCAGCCATTGAGTGGAATACAGATCTGGTATAAAGCGCAAAAGTATAATTTGTCTTTGGTCTCCAACATAGAAAACAATTTTTTTCTAATTATTGCGTTTGGTTGGGTTCCAATTGCATTTTAAAATGACTCTGTTAAAATTATCATTTTTGTAAAAAAGATAAGGTAGGTAGGTACCTTAGTTTTTTTTGATATTTTTCAAAGAAAAACTAAAAAAAATAAATATTTTACAAATTTAAGTTTTCTGTGTTATTTTTCGTATAACCCGGAAGATATCTTTAATGGGTTTAAAAGTCTATTAGAAAGAATGAGATTTTGTCTAAATTTTGAGCTCATCACATTAAAGATTGATCATCTGGTTTTTGTTTTAGAGCCTTTTAAAAATGGTGCTTTTTCTAATTTTTTTCACAGTGTTTTTTTAAAAATACGTGTTTGGCCAATAATAGTGCAACAACTTGAAATTTTTTTGATCATATATTTGAGATCATAGTTCAATTCTACTCTAACGCTTTATACCAGATTTTTATTCCACCCAGTGGCTGCTGTGCAGGCTTTCAAAAAAGGCAAAAATCGCGTTTTTTCACATTTTCAACCGCGAATAATTAAAATTCTAGACGTGATGGAAAAATTTGGAGCACAGATTTGGAATCAGCGAGTCAAAATCTATAAAAATTTTGTATCAAACTTCAAACCGGAGTCAAAAACCTTCGATTTGTTGAGCGGTGTAATGGTCCGAGAAAATTATTTTTCTTAATAATTCACCTGCTGGTGAATACAACCGTTTTTTACCAGCTGGTGAATAAAAAGTAACTTAATTATTTTTCAACAAAAAAAATTTTTTTTTTTTCATCAAAATATTTTTTTTTTTTGTAAAATTTTTTTTTTTCATAAATTTTTTTTTTTAATAATTTGTTTTTTTTTTTTCATCTTATTTTTTTTTATACATTTTTTTTTCATCAACATTTTTTTTTCATTAAAATTTGTTTTTTCATCCAAAATTTTTTTCTTCAATTTTTTTTTATCATAATTTTGTTTTTCATGAAAAAAAAATATTTTTCCCCATTTTTTACAAAAAATCCTTTTCACCAAGTCTAAACTTTTAACATAAAAATGTTCCATTTGTTTAACAAATGTACAGAAAACAAGTGAGAGTGTTAAATTCTTCGGTGCCGAATCTTTTATACTCTACAAAATGTAAAAAAAAATTTTGCACGTAAATAATACACTAATTTACCAAAATTACAGCTCTTTTGGTTTGGACTGCATCTTGCTTTCCACAGACAGATGGACGAATGTATATAGCTAGAGTGTTTTAGAAATGGATCATAATATATAAAAAATATTGCGGTCCTCAACCGATATATTAATTTGAGTTGCATGGAGAGTAGAGTTTTTTTTTCCCGGACTTTTTCATTTCCCGGGAAAGCGGGATTAATTTTTAAATTTCCCGGGATCCCGGGAACTCCCGCAAAAACTAAAAACCCAAATTTTTTGTCAGAAAAATATATAAAAACCTTATGAATGCGATTACACTATTTATAATGTTTTTTAACACCATAAAAATTTTATTTAGTACCTTCAAAAAAAAACAAGTTTCGAAAAAAAGAAAAATTTTTGTTACACAATTTTTATAAAAAAAACGGCCCAAATATGTCGAAGTCTTTTAAAAGTATTTTTAAGGGAATATGTTATTTTAAATCACTTTATAATAAAAATTTATCATTTATTTTAACTCATCTCAGTTCATTTTTACAATTGGTTCTTAACGCTTTGCCTCTAAAACACAATGAAAATGATTCAGATTAATTTCTCAATTATGTCTCTGAAACTGAATGATACTGTTTCAGAGAAATAAAATTATAAGAAAATTTATCCCAAAAAATTATTAAAAAATTAAAAAATTCTGGTTTCTAAAAGAAACCCCGTTAATTTCAGAGTCATTCCTTACACAGATTTTATATCAATTTATCGATTTAAAAAAAAAAACAAGTCCAGAGACATAAATATTTTCTATAGAAACAAATAATTATACTGCAAATTTTTCTAATGCAGGTCTCAGAAAGAAAATTTTTCAGCTTCTGAAAAAAAGTATCAGGTTCTGATAATTATATCCTATCGAAGATTAAGATATTGTGTGACTTTTTTATTTCGTTAGTCTCAGATTTTATGATATTTTTTAGTAAGAAGGTCTCTCTTGGAATACTTTTTAAGCCCTACTCTTAACTGCGTACAAAATAATCAATAGAAGTCGAAAAATCAACAATGTCAAAGAAATGAAAATTCCCGGGAATTCCCGCTCTATTTCCCGGGATTTCGGGATCAAAAATTTACGGGAATTCCCGGGAAATCCCGTCCCGGGAATTCCCCTGAAAAGCTCTAATGGGAAGGCAAATGAATATAACATTATTTTTTCTAAAAAAAACTTTGCTTTGGCAAGTACACCCAAATCTTCAGAAAAACATTATCATGATTTAATGTTTTGGGCAAGAGTACAAAATTCGCAGATATTTATTTCCATTTTGCACCGATGTAGCTTTCACAAACATTAATGCGCTTGCTGCGAAAAAAAAAAAAAATAGTAAATTTTTGATACTAGCTTCGTTTGTTTACCTACTACAATTTACTATTTTTTACTCAATTTACTACTTTTGCTCAAAAACCGTTCGAGTACACATAAAAATAGTAAATGTAGTAATCAATTTAAGAGAAAATTTATTTCTCTTTTGCTTTATTTTTACTACAATTTACCGGCAAAATTTCAATGCGTAAGTATAGAAATTATGTCAAAAAAATTATTGACAAATTTTTGTATTTATTTACAAAAAAAATATTTTAAAACAAAAAAATAAAAAAAAGCAAAATTTGTGTGCAAATTCAATTCAAGATGAACTAACAACAAATATGCGTACATGTGCTTAATACATGCTTAACATCATCCCTTGGTAGGAAAAATTCTAAAAAGTTCCAAGCTTTTTAGTGTGTAACGCATCTTTCCTTTGTTATTCCGTGTGTTACGCATCCACATTTCGGTCTAGGACCTAATAATAGCGAAGAATCTGAGACTTTTTCTAAAGAAAATATTTCTCAGAATCTGAGATTTCTTCTAAATAAAAATTTCTCAGAGTCCGAGACTTTATCTAAAGAAAAAATTTCTCAAAATCTGAGACTTTTTCTATAGAAAAATTGTCTAAGAGTCTGAGACTTTTTCCATATAAAAAATGTCTTAGAATCTGAACTTTTTCTATAGAAAAAATGTATTAGAATCTGAAACATTTTCTGTAAAAAAATGTCTCAGAATCTGAGACTTTTTCTACAGAAAAAAAAATTTCTACAGAAAAAAATTCTCAGATTCTGAGATTTCTTCTATAGAAAAATTCTCTCAGAATCTGAGACTTCTTCTATAGAAAAAATGTCTCAGAATCTGAGACTTTTTCTACAGGAAAAATGTCTCGGAATCTGAGACTTTTTCTATAGAAAAAATGTCTCAGAGTCTGAGACTTTTTCTATATAAAAAATATCTCAGCATCTGAGACTTTTTTTATAGAAAAAATGTCTCGGAAACTTAGAACCTTTAAATAAAAAAATGTTTCAGGATCCGAGACTTTTCTATAGAACTTATATAGTCTTCTTCTTTAGGAAAAATGTCTCGGAATCCGAGACATTTTCTAAAAAATAAGTTTCTGAATCTAAGACTTTTTCTATAAAAAAAAAATGTCGCGGAATCTGAGACTTTTTTTATAGAAAAATATTTCATGGTCTGAGAATTTTTCTATTTAAAAAATGTCTTAGAATCTGAGACTTCTTCTATAGAAAAAATGTCTCAGAAACTGAGACTTTTTATAAAGAAAAAGTGGATTAGAATATCAGAATCTGCGACTTTTTGTGTAAAAAAATGTCTCAAAGCCTGCGACTTTTTCTATAGAAAAACCTCTCAGAACCTGAGACTTTTTGTATAGAAAAAATTTCTCAGAATCTGAGACTTTTTTTACAGAAAAAATCTCTCAGAATCTGAGACTATTTCTATAAAAAAAAATTCTCAGAATATAAGTTTTTTCTATACAAAAAAATGTCTCAGAAACGTTGACTTTTTCTATAGAAAAAATATCAGATATAAGATTTTTTCTTTAGTAAAAATGTCTCGGAAACGGACACTTTTTCTATAGAAAAAATGTACCAGAATCTGAGATATTTTCGATACGTTCAGTTTGGAGATGTATAAAATCGGATCAGTTGGGAAAAAAGTTCCACTTTTAAAAATTAAAACAACACCAGAAAAAGACAATTTTTTTAATGATTTTTATGCGTTTGTATTAAAGATTTTTTTTAGGACAGTCCCAAGATAATGAGAAAAAATCCTCAGATTCTAAGAGTATTTGTTCAAAGGCTTCTTAAAGAAAAAATCAGATGTGTTTTAATATACTAAAACGTAAAATTCTTTCAAAGATGTTTGGATATCCTGGGGTTTATAAATATAAGGAAGTTCCATAATTAAATTTTTTGGAAAGTTCTATAGAATATTATCCTCAAATTGTCAAAACTCCTTGTTCTTGTCTAAATACATAAAGTTTTGGTGATTGTCCAAATGAATTTTTTTATTAATAAATAAATTAAAATAAATTGAATGATAAATATATTTTTACTATTTTTACTACTTTTACTACTTTTCGTTTTTTTACTTTTTTTGATTTTTCTCCCAATGAGTAAATTTGGACAATATTTCTCATTTACTACATTTACTACAAAAAAAGTAATCAAACAGACCTACTATTGAGTAAAAAATTACTTAATTTTGCACCAGTAAACGATATAATAGTATTGAGTAAATTTTTAATAAAAAATTATTAAATGCTTACTAAGAAATTTTAGTAAATTTTTAATAGACACAATTAAAAATTTAATTAAAAATTGTTCGGTTTTTTTAAGCAACTTTTTAATTGTGTCAAGTAAAAATTGACTAAAAATGTATCAATTTATTTTTTTTTAAAGTTTAAAAAAGTTTCACATTAAAAAAAAAAAAATGTTTTTTCAAACTTTACCAAATAAGTTTATGTCTTGAAGATATGGGAAAATTTCATAAAGATAATTTTAAACTTTCATATACATATACAGAAAACTATAAACGAAAATTCACAACACGAAGTGAATAAAAACAAGTAAGAAAGCTATATTCGGCTGTGCCGAATCTTTAAATACCCTCCACCAATGTAATGATTTAAAAACAAAAAAGTTTGTTTTATTTATACCTCAAGAAATAAAAAAGTACCAAAAAGTGTACTTTCGGTACTTTTAATAAAAGGTACTTTTAATGAAAGGTACTTTTTATAAAAGGTACTTTTTATATAAGGTACTTTTTATGAGAGGTACTTTTTATAAAAAGTACTTTTTATAAAAGGTACTTTTTATAAAAGGTACTTTTTATAAAAGGTACTTTTTATAAAAGGTACTTTTTATTAAAGGTACTTTTTATAAAAGGTACTTTTTATAAAAGGTACTTTTTATAAAAGGTACTTTTTATAAAAGGTACTTTTTATAAAAGGTACTTTTTATAAAAGGTACTTTTTATAAAAGGTACTTTTTATAAAAAGTACTTTTTATAAAAGGTACTTTTTATAAAAGGTACTTTTAATAAAGTGTACTTTTTATAAAAGGTACTTTTTATAAAAGGTACTTTTTTTAAAAGCTACTTTTTTTAAAAGCTACTTTTTTAAAAGCTACTTTTTATAAAAGGTACTTTTTATAAAAGGTACTTTTTATAAAAGGAACTTTTTATAAAAGGTACTTTTTATAAAAGGTACTTTTTATAAAAGGAACTTTTTATAAAAGGTACTTTTTATAAAAGGTACTTTTTATAAAAGGTACTTTTTATAAAAGGTACTTTTTATAAAAGGTACTTTTTATAAAAGGTACTTTTTTTAAAAGGTACTTTTTTTAAAAGGTACTTTTTATAAAAGGTACTTTTTATAAAAGGTACTTTTAATAAAAGGTACTTTCTATAAAAGATACATTTTATTAAAGGTACTTTTTATAAAAGGTACTTTTTATAAAAGGTACTTTTTATAAAAGGTACTTTTTATAAAAGGTACTTCGTATCAAAGGCACTTTTTATAAAAGGTACTTTTTATAAAAGGTATTTTTCATAAAAGGTTCTTTTTATAAAAAGTACTTTTTATAAAGGAACCTTTTATAAAGGTACTTTTTGAAAACGGTACTGAATTTTCAGAAAGTACTTGTTCCAAAATGTTTTATTTCACTAAAGGATCCTACATTCTAAATTTCAGGTTTGAATAACCATTATTTCAGTAAATAAAAAAAAGTACCAAAAGTACTATTTTACCCATTTTACCCCCGTAGAATCAACATTGACAAAACCCGAGCCTTAGTGAATCTTTTTTCCGGAAGGTAAACCGACATTGCAAATTTCAATTTTCTAGTACCATTATTTAAGGAAATATAAAATGTAACAAAAGTACATATGTTTACCCTTTTTACCCTATTAGAAACATCATTGGCAAAAACCCAGCCTTAGGGGATCTATATTCCGGGAGGTGAACATACAGTCCCAATTTCAAGTCTATGTGACAATTTTTTAAGGAAATATAAAAGGTACCAAAAGTACAGATTTTTTCCCTTTTTACCCTCTTAGAATCAACATTGGCAATAATCCAGCCGTACTGGATCTACATATATTCTAGGATGTGAACATACTGTCCAAATTTCAAGTAACCAAAAGTATTTTTTTTACCCTTTTGACCCCCTTAGAATCAACACTGGCAAAAATCCAGCCTTAATGGATCTATATTCCGGGAGGTGAACATACAGTCCAAATTTCAAGTCTCTATGATCATTATATCAGGAGATTTAAAAAGTACCAAAAGTACAGTTTTTTACCCTTTTTACCCCCTTACCATTGGCAAAACTCCAGCCATAGTGGATCTATATTGCGGGAGGGTAACATACAGTCCAAATTTCAAGTTTCTATGACCATTATATCGGGAGATATAAAAAGTACCAAAAGTACAGTTTTTTACCCATTTTACCCCCTTAGAATCAACATTGGCAAAAATCCAGCCTTAGTGGATCTTTATTCCGGGACGTCAACCTACAGTCCAAATTTCAAGTTTCTAACTTTAGCGGTTTGGGCTGGGCGATGATGAATGAGTATGTCAGTCAGTCACATTACTCTTTTATATACATAGATTTTCCGGATTTGGGCGATTTTTGCCATAAAGTTTATTTCTGTCTTTTATTATTTAACAAAATTTATTTTTTTTAAATAAAAATATTTTTTTTTTAAGAAATCTGAACAAAATTGAATTTTGGCGATATTTTACATCCGAGTTTGCTACAAAGCCAAAAAAAGTCTGGCAACCCCGTTAATATGACGAAGCAAAAAAACGGACACACACACATGCTTTGTACATAAAAATAACAATTAATTTTTTTATTATTACTTAACGAACTTTTTTTTAATTAAATTTAGATTTTGTTTTACATATTTTAAAGTTTTTTTGTAAACATTTTTTTCTTTTTCTCCGTTTTTTTTCATTTCCGTATTCTTTGTTATTTATGTATCTACACAAAATATGAATTAATTTAGGGTTATGATGAAAATAACTAAGAGTTTTTTCAGTAATTCACTCATAACTTTTAAAGTACTTAACCGATTTAAAAAAAAAATACACTAGTTTTTGCCTGGATAAATTCCGCAACTTTTGGTACCCCAAGCGTTAAAATCGGTTCCGGATTATTGCCAAAAACGTGATTTCAACAGACAGACAGACAGACGGACAGACAGACAGACAGACAGACAGACAGACAGACAGACAGACAGACAGACAGACAGACAGACAGACAGACAGACAGACAGACAGACAGACAGACAGACAGACAGACAGACAGACAGACAGACAGACAGACAGACAGACAGACGGACATCGTTAGATCGACTTAAAATCGATCAAGGATCATGAATATATATACTTTATGGGGTCCTAAACCAATATTTCAATGTGTTACATACTGAATGACAAACTTATATATACCCTCTATCACCAGAGTGGAGGGTATAATAAATAAAAAAAAAATTATTAAATTTTGTGTTAAAATTTTATTTTAAATTTTTGAGTAAATTTTTAATTGCGTCAATTATAAAATTACTCAAATCTTATTTAAAAATCTAATCAAGTGATTACTCAAATTGTTTTTCTCAATATTTTTTTCTGTGTGGGAGCAAATTTTAAAAATATGCAGTTTTGTGTGGGTGCCCTATTATTGTTTAAGAATACTATGTTTAGCATTTGCACTTGTGTAGAGCATTTTTAATGTCTTTCATGGTCCACCAATTTATAGTTTTTACTTTCATATTTCTTTAAATTTATATTTTTATTTATTTTAAAGTCAACCAAAATAAAACTGTTACAACAAAATAAAAGCTCCCTTTTGAGTATATTCTTTTTTTTTTTTTTGTTAACTTTAAAACCCTACTGATTTCTTGTCTACTGTTAATATGAATATTGTTTACAATGAGCGTTAAAATATTTTTATTTTTTCCACTATTATAATAGTTTTACAAGAGTACTTTTTACTTTAGCATTTCTACATTTTTTGTACATTGTACAGTGGGACAGTAAGAAAATTTCTTAAATTCGATAATGGTTCAAAAAAATTTAGACATAATGGTCGTCTCGAGAGTAGGTCTTTAAAGTGACAAGTAAAATTTAAAATTTGTGAATTTTGTTATGGGATTGTATAGAAAAATATGTATATCGTCGAACTATATTCAATAAATGCCAACTCTAAAATGCTTACTTTTCAGTAGAACTAAAAAACTAGTTATTTCGCATATTATTGTAAAAATAAACAATGTACCTTCCATAAGATGGTTTGAATATTCTAAATAATTTTTAACTATTCCAAAAATTTTATATTTTGCACTTGTTTGCGTGTTTTTAAGAGTTGGCATTTATTACTATGTCAAAAAACAAATATTTTTTTAGAGTCGGAAAATAAAAATATTTTTTTTTTTTTAATTTTTATTATTATATTTTGAGGATGTTTATTCTGGCTCGAGGTCATTATTTTCTTTACTAATTAAAACCATGATATTCTTTTAGCATAATTTTCAAGAATATTATTATTCTGTTTTAAATTTATTTATATTGTTCATTTTTGCAAGACTTAATCGACACGTGTTTCGGAATTTGTCAGATTCCATTGTCAAGATTATTTAGAAAAAATAGAAACGATTTACTACAAAGTAGCAAACAAGTCTAATGACAAATCGTTTGTGCACAAACTAAAATATTAATACATATTCGACTCTATCCACAATGGGAATTAGAAAGACGAGGAAATTGTACTATACTAGTAAGGCAACGATTGCCAATAACCAACAAAAATATTTAAAACATTTTTACATATGATAGTCTATTGGACTACAACAGTATGTTATTTGCTGTTGTGAGTGTAATAATACCACATTAGGGTTATTCATCACTATGGCGTGCCAAACATTATGTTCAAATTCTGATTAATTTTTATTAAACAATAAAAATTGTTTTATTCGGCCTTTAAAATATTATATTTTGAGGATGTTTATTCTGGCTCGAGGTCATTATTTTCTTTACTAATTAAAACCATGATATTCTCATAGCATAATTTTCAAGAAAATTATTTTTTTCGTTTCTATTTTTGCTAAATAATCTTGACAATGGAATCTGACAAATTCCGAAACACGTGTCGATAAAGTCTTGCAAAAATGACCAACATAAATAAATTTAACACAAAAAAAATAATTTTCTTGAAAATTATGCAATGAGAATATCATGGTTTTAATTAGTAAAGAAAATAATGATCTGGACCCAGAATAAACATCCTCAAAATATTTTTAAAAATTTTTGAATAAATTTTTAATTGCATCAATTAAAAAATTACTCAATTTTTTGTTTTTTAAATTTAAACAAGTGATTACACAAAATTTTTTCCTTATATTTTTTCTGTGTATCTTTCAAATATCTCCACTTTTTAGCCATTGAGGGTTCTCTGACCCCTGCAGCTTCAAAAATGTATTACAATATATAACATTAAAATAGTATCCAATGTATTTTTATTTGGCTCCACTGTCCTATGTATGGGGTATTTAAGTTGGAATTTCTTCTCATTTCATTGAAATCTGTTTTGGTTTTTTCAACACTTAAATCGGAGTACAACATCTTATGGACCGAAAGAACTTTTGCGTAGTGTTTTAGGATTTCTTAAGGGATCGACTAGAACGACATAAAATCAAATAAAACTCCCAAATTTATACACTTTATGTGAAGCTTCAGAGATATTTTTATGAGTTACCTACGAAATAATAAACATAATATTTTGTTCACCCTTATTGACTCAACACATTGGACCTTTTTTGTAACCCCTTGTTTTAATTAAAACTTGGAACTTTTATTCAGAACAACCCATATACAAAATCCTGCATGAATATGAATGTTTACAGTATAAATGTAGTTTTAGCCAAATCCTAGTAAAGCTTTAACAACTACAACAATATGACCACTTATGAATTTTTAAGCACTATTCAAAATATACTTTTAATTTTCCGAAAAATATGAAAACTTTTAGTGATTTGTTACAAAGAAAAAAAAAAAAAAAGCTGCTCTAAAGGCACTCTTGAGCTACCAAATTAAATCGAAAACGGTTTTAAAGTGTTACGAGAATTTAAAACAACTTTGCTTAAATAATGAAGTTACCTTATTATGGGTACCAGGGCACGAAGGAATAGAAGGAAACGAGAAAGCAGATGAACTCGCGAAACTTGGAGCAGATGGCATAGGTACCACCATAATGCTTTCACCGCCACTCCAGCATTTCAAACTAAAACGAAATACCCTAACTGTCGCCAAAGCAAATCGAAGATGGAAGGAACTTGGGACAAGTCGTATAAGCAGAATTTTATGGCCACGCTATGATTTAGGAAGAACTAAATTCTTACTTACACTTACGAGAATAGAATGTCGTATGTTGACAGGTTTAATAACGGGACACTGTCTTGTCGGAAAACATGCCAAGAACATGAATCTTATTACGGACGCAAACTGTAAAAGGTGCGAGACACCAGACGTCGAAGAGACCATTGAACACATCCTGTGTCACTGCCCGGCTTTGGCACGAACTCGACTATCAATTATAGGAAGTTCACAGTTCGAGACTTTGGAGGAAATTACGAGGATAGACCTGAAAAGCTTGAAACAATTCGCAATGAAGGTCAATGTATTTAGTTTACATCGATAAGCGGAAAAAGTTTTGTGGTATCGCTATTGACCAATTGGTCTATGCGGAGTGCCCATCTGGCACCGCCACCCTAACCTAACCTACAAAGAAAAAAACAAATTTCAATAGGATTTTCATACCCCTTTTTATATACAAATATTTATTATTCATTGGATTATTATTGCTACACTGGAAAAAAACAACCATGTCTTATATGAACAAGAAGCTTCGAGTAACACAGAGTTCAAGACCTTAGCTTCCGCAATAAATGTTAACAAATTCATTTACTCGTATTATGATTTTTTCACTTCAGTAATTCAATTTTATCAAAAGGGGCGGGCCAAAAAAATGGTATTTTATAATCCCATGGGTCCAAGTGCTGACATTGAACTTTTCTAAATATAAAAACGTTTTATTTGCAAAAAATAAAAAATATTCGAAACTGTATAAAATGTTAATTTTTAGTGGTTTGATTAGTTCCACAATGGTGAACTTTTTCCACTTGTCCGATTCCCAACTGTACGACCATAAGACGTATTCGTGCCATACTTCATTTATTTTGGACTATATCGTGTCTTTTACAGATTGACGGACATCACTAGAATATTTTAGATTCGATCACTGATTCCCAGCAAAACTTTGGTAATGGGTAGTGATTATATAACACATTACCAGGTAATGTATATACCTTATTTGTAGCATTATTTTAGGATGTCTTACCAAACTTTTGTTCCACAACGTATTATTTTCAAGTGTAAAATAATGCATTACTAATAATTTGTTACGTAATGCATGATTATTGGAAAAAATGTATTTCATATTTATTATTTCTAAACATTAAATCATGGATGACTTATATTTGGTTACATTATGTATTATTTGAAAGTTTGAAATAATGCATTATTTATAATTGGATGCCTAATGCATTACAATAACATAAAAAATAATTATTTTATAAAAAAATGCATAAGTTTAAACTAGAGATGGGCTCACGAAAGGAAATTTCTAACGACACACACTCACGAGCATATTTTATCTACTTACACTCACTTACAATCACGCGAGTAAATTTAAAACAAAATTACTTTTTCACTACTCGTAATACCTTATATATTTTCTACTGGTATGCTATATTATTTCATTTCTCGTAACCTATAAAATATCATTTATTTTACACCTTACTCGTATTCTTCGTTATAAATTTACTAGTCGAATAGCCTGTCCCTGACAGGCGGAACACCAAATCACTTTTCTTAATAATTCTAATTTTTTACTAAACTTTATAAAAAAAATATGTTTTGTGCTGTAACGACGAGTTTCCTCCGGTTGCTGGGGTATAGCTCACGGGGGCCAGGTTCGTCACAGAAATTTATATTTGCAGTGACAGAGAATGAGAAATGAAACGAGCTGTTTATTTTCTTTTTGAAAATTAATATAATTCTTTTATTAATTCATTACTTAAAACTATTAAAAATTGATAAATGGTATTGTATACGAAATAAATTAAAATATGGTTTGCTTCCCACTGGACAGCCGATGACGGGTTAGCTAGATTGGAACCAAGTGTTGATAAGGCAATTCTGCTTACAATTGAAGAGAGTTAAACTACAGTGTTACTATGAGAATCCAAAGTAAACGATGAGTAATTCTATTAAAAAATCCAAGAGCGCAAATGGAAACCTGCGACGGAACTCCCTTAAAACCAAAGAGCACAAAAGGTTATCTACGACGGAACTCCCTTAAAACCAAAGAGCACTGAAGGGAACCTACGACGGATCTCCCTTAAAACCAAACAGCACAGTAGGGAACCAGCGACGGATCTCCCTTAAAACCATAGATCACAATAGGGAACCTGCGACGGAACTCCCATAAAACCAAAGAGCACAAAAGGGTACCTACGACGGATCTCCCTTAAAACCAAAGAGCACAAAAGGGTACCTACGACGGAACTCCCTTAAAACCACAGAGCACAAAAGGGTGCCTACGACGGAACTCCCTTAAAACCAAAGAGCACTGATGGGAACCTACGACGGATCTCCCTTAAAACCAAAGAGCACAAAAGGGTACGTACGACGGAACTCCCTTAAAACCAAAGAGCACAATAGGGAACCTACGACGGAACTCCCATAAAACCAAAGGGCACAAAAGAGTACCTACGACGGATCTCCCTTAAAACCAAAGAGCACAATAGGGAACCTGCGACGGATCTCCCTTAAAACCAAAGAGCACAGTAGGGAACCTGCGACGGATCTCCCTTGAAGCCAAAGAGCACAAAAAGGGAACCTGCGACGGATCTCCCTTAAAACCAAAGAGCACAGTAGGGAACCTGCGACGGATCTCCCTTAAAACCAAAGAGCACAGTAGGGAACTTGCGACGGATCTCCCTTAAAACCAAAGAGCACAATAGGGAACCTGCGACGGATCTCCCTTAAAACCAAAGAGCACAATAGGGAACATGCGACGGATCTCTCTTAAAACCAAAGAGCACAATAGGGAACCTGCGACGGAACTCCCTTAAAACCAAAGAGCACAAAAGGGTACCTACGATGGATCTCCCTTAAAACCAAAGATCACAATAGGGAACCTGCGACGGATCTCCCTTAAAACCAAAGAGCACAATAGGGAACCTACAACGGAACTCCCTTAAAACCAAAGAGCACAGTAGGGAACCTTCGACGGAACTCCCTTCAAAAACGCACTGAATCACTTGAGGTACCGAACGGCGGAACACCTCTTAACCCTTCTGCACTCCTTGGGTCAATTTGACCCAATTTTGGTTTTCAAATGCAAAATTTTTCCCTTTAGTTATAAAATATCAACGTGAAACTTTAATTTATCTATTACATGGACGAAAATTATGGTTTTAAAAGAAAATAATAAAATTTTAATTTTTCCTCCCCCCTCCTCATTTAAAAACACGATTTACACACATTTAATATCCTTTGGGTCAATATGACCCAACAAGCAATAATGCAACTTTAGTTCTACTTTACAATTGTTTTTCTTCTGAATATAATTGAATTGGGTTCATTTTCATTCAGAATGATAGATTAATAATTTTGTCGGTCAAAGAATCAATAAAATCCCTTTCATTGAATAGTTTTTCATTCTAAATTTTATTATTCTCGTTAATTATTTTATGATTCAAAATTTTATTATTCTCGTACTGTGGGTGGGACTTTGAAAAACCCGCAAAGGTCCCGCCAACCCCAAAAAACGGTGAGGTAACAAACCAAGAAAACTAACGCCCAATAGCAATTTTCTTTACGCTCTCGCAGGTCATGAAGAGCATGATCAATCACCACTTGGTAAATTATCTGGAGTCCGATTCACTCTTGTTTCGTAGAGTCGTTCTAAAGGGGACTTGTTAGCATGATCTTACGACAATCTCCGAGTGGGTTCTTGCAAATAGGATCGATTTTAATGCTCGTAAGGCCCAATGCCTCCTATTTTACAAGAATTCCTAGTAATTTTCCAAGCCTTTAACCAATAATATTGTAATTTTACAAGGTTTTCGCCAATAAAATTGTAAATTTACAAATTTTTTGACACGATAAAATTTACAAGGAGATTTCGTAACTTTACTAGATTTTTTGCTTATTCCTATTTTACGAGAATTTCTAGTAATTTTACAATATTTTACCAACCTTTTGCCAATAAAATTGTAAATTTACAATTTTTTGTCGCAATTAAAATTGCAAGGAATTCTCGTGAATTTACTAGATTTTTTTTTGTAAATTTTTTTTTTTGGAAATTTGTAAAATTACAAAAAAAAATTGTAAAATTTCAAAAAAAAAAATTTAAATTTTGATCCAAATTTGTTTGTTAAAAAACAAGGAAAACTGTCAAATATTGGTAAAATGGTAAAATTACGAGACTTTTCCTAGTAATTTGAAAAAGTTTTTTTTGTATGTGTATAATTTGAAAAAATTCAAATTAAAAGTCCACAAACACTACTCCCTCATTCCTTCTCCTCATAACCCATTTTCTAATACCAACACAATGCATTGCATTAAGTGTTGGTTCAAAGTAAAAAAAGGTTGAATTTCAAATTTGATTTTATTTTTTTAATAATTGCTCTGGAAGGGCTTATTTATTTTAGTTTTCATTATTTTTGATTATACTAAAACATGGAATTTTGTTTATATTTTAGTGTTGGGTCATATTGACCCAAAGGATCATAAGAAGGGCACATATACAAGGGATGCAGAAGGGTTAATAACACGACTCAACACTAGAGGTACCTAACGACGGAACTCCTCTTCACTACGCGCACTAATCACTACGAGCACTGTTCACTTTGCCGGTTACCGACCGACTGCCATTTCTTCATTGTTGCTCTGCTTTTATATCATTTTTCTTTCATCGTTCTGCTTATGACGTTGGCAGAGATAGTGTGTCCGATGACAGATATCAACTGTGTACATATCAGCTGTTGTGATGAGCTGTGTTCAGTTGTCTTAAAATTTTCCGTTAAATTCAAATTTGAATTTATAAGAATAATTTGTTGAATGAAAAAATAAACTTGTGTTGACAAAAACAAGCGTTATGCGACTTTTGTCTTTACAGTGCTTCAAAAATTTAATATTGCTACATTGAGTTACATCAATATATATCCTAAACTGGAAAAAAATTTAATGAGTATAAAAGGTTTTATTGATAAAATTTTAGAACTAAATTTAGCACGCACATTTCGTCTCTCCGTCCTTAAACCGGGTATCAAAAATCCATCGTGTGGATATGTCCCATCGTCACTCCTATATACATGGAAATTTGTATATTTCTTAGTCATGAAGGGTTTTAAAATTAGCTAAAATGTTAAAAAACACAAGTTTTTCACATACATTTTTCCTTATAATTCTCCGTACATAGTTTAAATATTAAATCTGAATTCATAAGGATATGATCCATTGTCAATACTTTATGCTTTACAATTTTTAGCATCCTTAGTCATTTGGGGTTTCAGAAATAGTTTGAGGCTGTTATTCATAACACTTATAGTAGACTTATTGTAGGTTTATTTGACAAATATGCCTGCAATATCTGTCAAATAAACCTACTTTAGTTATATTTTAGTTTTTATGAATATCCACCTAAATGTTAAAAAACGAAATTTCGCCGTCTTCCGCCACTCCCCCTGTCTTAGAGGTCGAAAATCCGGCTACGTTACAGATTATATATATAAACTTAACAAAATTCACAACGGATTTTTTTTGTATCTCCGTCCTTTCACTGGATATCCAGGTCAGTGTTGATCTTTGCCATAGTCCGTACCATATGCTACCCAATTTTCATCTTTCAAGGCCATAAGGTGTCTTCAAAAAAAAACATAATTTTTCCACGCCATATTTTAAAATTTTTAAATCTGACTACTTTAGGATAAGCTTCATTGTTAGTACTATACTCGTATCCACGCCCGTTTCCCTCTTAATTCTCCGTCCACAGTCCAAAAATTTTAAGTCTGACTACTTTAGGATATGGTCCAGTGTCAGGACAATATGCTGGCCAATTTACGGCTGCGTAGGTCATTAGGGCTTTAAAGTTAGTTAAATTAAAAAAAATAATACACAATATTGCCTTGTCCCTTTTTCCCCTCAACTCTCCGACTACATTCCAAAAATGTTAAATCGGACTACTTACTTTAGAATATCGTTGCTGCTCCGTCGTAATTTGGTATGTGTTTTTAATGAAGTTTTCAGGAGAGCAAAAAAACCGTTTTATTTTGTCATTTTGCCATATTTTATAAAAGTCATGCGTCTTTTAAATACATAACGATATTTTATAGATATGTACCACAAAAAAAAAAGAATGATTTTTTAGCTAAAATGAAGATATTAACGGATTACATAAAAAACTACACATAACACATTTTGTTAGAACATTTTTGGTATTTATTTTTTTATTTTTGGACATTTTTATACACATGACCGTTTTTGTTCAAAAAACTTAAGTTATAAAATTTGATAATAGTGTAAAATATTTTAATATTCATTAAAGTTATAGTAATTACACTTTTTAAACCCATGTTTTGTACAAATCTGCATCCAAGTCCTGCGTTGTTTCAATGAATTTTATTTTTTAGCGAAAAAATTTTACTCAAAAAAATGGTACTCAAATTTGTGCCATGAGAACTGACCATCATTTCTATATAATTGGGGCATGCTAATTTCAATGGTGAAGTCCGTTTTTGAATCAATGGAACAGTTTTTATGCAAATCATCGTTAAAGTTTAGCACATTTTGTTGCAGTTTTTTTATTTAAAAAAATTCTGCTTTTACAAATGTAAATTTGTTTGGTATGTTAAATGCGGATTAGCCTCATAACAATATATTAAGTACAAATTTGGATAAAATTGTTTGCGATTAAATGGTAAAAATTGCGATTTTTCTCATATTTTATTAATTTTGCGTTTTTTTTGCAACCCCATAATTACTTTTTAGCTACTTTTGCTAATTTCTAAACCATTCAAGATATCGCTAAACGGTTTAGTGGGCAGACCGATGACCTATAGAGGTTTCATTTTATGCAATAAAAAAAAACCCCAAAAATGTCACATACCAAATCATGACGGAGCAGCGACGATATGCTTCATAGTTAGGACTACATGTTAGGGACTTCAGCTTCCTAATTCATAGGGGCGGAGCTTAAAAATTATTTAAAATGTTACAAAACAAAAATATTTTGCCAAATCCCCATTTTCTCGTAATTCGCCGCCCACAGGCAAAAAATACGGCTTCGTAAGAATCTGTCCTTGGTGTTTTACTATAACCATGACAATTTTAAGCTTATAAGTCCATTAATGAAATTCAAAAAATAAGAAAAACACAAAAAAAAAATTATATATTCAGAAAATAGATGGAAATAAATTTACCACGCCCCTTTGCCTTTCTTATTCTCCACCAGAGAACGTATTTGTGCTTGCATACACATTAACGCAATGTTAAATAACACCATAAAACTGAATAGCAAGAAAAAACATGTTATTCTCTCGGCTTTGTAAAAAAAAATAACTTGCATTAGCGTGCCTATTTGAATGTGTTTTTTTGTTGAGCATGTGTTATTCAATGTTTTTAGCATCATACATTTTTTTTACATGCAATTTTCACATGTGTTTTTTTTTAACATAACAAAAGTTAAACATAAACATTACTTTTGTTTGGTAAATCCTACATACATATATATGTATGTATGTGTTGGAGACAAATTATTTTGCTTTGAATTGTTATTAGCGACAATGTACAAAAACAAAAAATTGTTTTGCTTGAGAATATATTATATTAGAATGGGTAAAAAAAATCGTTTTGTAATATAAAAAAAAAAAAACTTGTAGCTGTATGGAAAAATATATTAGCCTGTATAAAAAAACTCGTTTTGGCAAATATTATATTGTTTTTTATAGATAAAAATATTAGAGTCGGAAAAATAAATCGTGTTGTAATATGATTTTTTTGTTTTTTTTCTTGTTTTGTGTGTACATTAGGGCGGGTCGATTTTTTTTGTCAAAAATCGTATAGCAAAAATATCTACAAGAAATTCTAAGAACATTTCCCAAAGAAACCATGTTTCTTAAATCAAACCCTATACCGCGCCTAACGACATGAAGATTTGTCCGTCCGTCCTTTTTTTCATAAGCAAACATAGAATTTGACTATTTTTTGGTGTTTGTGTTAATTTTTGGGCTTTGGTGTGCTCTGAGGTATATAGTAAAATTTTATTGGCAATATTTTTAATATGTTAATATGTTTTCTAGGACCCAATAAAGTATATGGGGCATTCCATGTGAAATCGGACACTTTGAAAATTTTTTTTTTTAGATTTTCCCAATTTGTTTACAGTTTTTAGTACCCTTCGAAAACCCCTTCGTGGTAAATTTTCAGATTTTTTTGAAGACCCATTCAAAGATATCGAATTTTTAAAAATTGGTAGTTTGTTCCTTTACTGAAACTTCTTTTACTCATAACTTATTCAATAATGGTCCAAATTTCAATTTTTTTTTTTTTTAAAAATTTTGTTTTTTTAGCGTACTTTAAAAAAAAAATCCCAAAAAATTCTTAAAAGCACTCTAGTATGCGATTTTTAAGTTTTTAAATTTAAATCTCATTTTTGAAAATGTTTGTACTCTTCGATTTTTTTGAAATTTTTTTGTGTAAAACTTCTATCGATTCTACAAATTTTTTGCCCAGGAAGATCGTGGGATAACGATTATTACTATTTTTTAAAATTTATTGTAATTTTTCAATCTTAAAATCATTTGTACTGCTCCAATGGTGCGTCATAGAGGGGTCATTTATAAGACCGACCCCCATTATTTTTTACGTTTTAACATTTCTTTGGAATTTTTTTGTATTTTTTGTAAATTAGTTTTATTTATTCAGCTTCTACCGGTCCAATGGTGCGTCCGAGAGGGGTCATTAGTGAGACCCCATTTATTTTTACCCTACCACATTTTTTTAAAATATACCTACGCCCTATCTCCACTCCCTAAGTAGGCTCCCATACAAAATTACATTTTTATAAAATTTGCTCCAACTTTATTTGTATGGGAGCATACTTAGGGAGTGGAGATAAGGCGTAGGTATGTTTTAAAAAAATGTTGTAGGGTAAAAATAAATGGGGGTCGGTTTCACTAATGACCCCTCTCGAACGCACCATTGGACCGGTAGAAGCTGATTAAATAAAACAAATTTACAAAAAATCAAAATAATTTTATGGGGACCCCCTTAACAGTTAAAGATAGGGGATAGGTGTGTTCAGAGAAAATGTTTGGACTAAAAAATATTGTGGGTCATCATACATTTTGTTGCTCTAAGGCCACTATTTGGGCAGTTAGAGCGGTTGGAGCAAATTTTAAAAAATCTCGTTTTGTGTGGGAGCCCCCTTAGAAATTGGAGATAGGGTATTAGTTTGTTCCAAAGAAATGTTAAGACGTAAAAATTAATGGGGGTCGGTCTTATAAATGACCCCTCTATGACGCACCATTGGAGCAGTAGAAATGATTTTAAGATTGAAAAATTTCAGTAAATTTTTTTCAAAAAATTTTAAAAAATAGTAATAATCGTTATCCCACGATCTTCCTGGGCAAAAAATTTTTAGAATCGATAGAAGTTTTACCCAAAAAAAATTAAAAAAAATCGAAGAGTACAAACATTTTCAAAAATGAGATTTAAATTTAAAAACTTAAAAATCGCATATTAGAACGCTTTTAAGAATTTTTTGGAACTTTTTTTTAGAAAGTACGCAAAATAACAAAAATTTTGAAAAAAAAAAATTTGAAATTTGGACCATTATTGAAGAAGTTATGAGTAAAAGAAATTTTAGTAAAGGAGCAAGCTACCAATTTTAAAAATTCGATATCTTTTGAAAGGGTCATCAAAAAAATATGAAAATTTACCACAAAGGAGTTTTCGAAGGGTACTAAAAACTGTAAACATATTGGGAAAATCTAAAAAAAAAAATTATTCAAAGTGTCCGATTTGACATGGAATGCCCCATATTTATTATTGATCAGTGATCGATTTTAAGACATTCTATCGATGTCCGTCTGTCTGTGGAAATGGTGATCACGACCAAGATATTACACGTAGATGACTGAAACTTATCATATTTATTGGAAGTTCTCCTGAGCAGTTTGGTGTTGCATTTGAGCGATATCGGTTCAGCGGTTCAAAAGTAATGATCGAAAATGTAAGGACACCTCAAAAATGTTGGTACATTCAACATAACCTAAAAATACAAAATGCTTTATTTCGGTTGCTGGTTGACATATGTGAACATAATTGAACACCGAAAGGTACTTAAACAAGTACAAACACATTTTTTGACAAACAAAAAAAAAAAAAATCGCGGATTTTTTTTTCCAAAATTTTTTTTCGCGGAAATTTTTTTTAAATTTTTTTTTCAAGTTTTTTGCAATAATCTTTTTGATATTGTGGAGGGTATCAATACATTCGGCACGGCCGAATTTAACTTTTTTACTTTTTTTTTTTTAATCTTTTCTACTCAAAAAACAAATTGTCTAATTACGTGCACTTACGATCACGTGGGTAACATAAAATTTCACTCACGATCACGCGTATATCACGAATAATGCCAGAGATCGTGAAAACCCCTAATATGTATAGTTAAACCAAAAAAAAACAAAGTATTTGTTGTAAAATGCATTCAAAAATAAAATGATACCAAAAATTACAAAATAATTTGTAATATGTTGTCATCATACAAAACGATTTTTATCATCTACCCCACCCTAATATACATATGTATGTTCCTTTATCAAAACCAAATTTTTACATTTCTTAATAAAATTTCCTAAATAACACAACAATTTTGTTATTCTCAAAGTAACTACAATTCCACAATTTTAAATATTAATAAATTCTTAAATACATCATATGTATGTATACACGATTTGGCAAAATCATAATGTTGATGTTAAAATTTGATACGAAAATTAAAATCAATTTCACATTTATGTGAAAACACATAAATTCACAAATCACAAAACACATCTTTGCAAAACAAAACAAAAAAGCACAATCACACACACAATCAGCCACACTTCTGCTAATTTGTTTTTTTTTTTTTTTGCGCTGCCACACTAGACTCAAGAAAAAAAAAAATATACATGATATTTAATACAGAAATTTCACGTATGCAAGCACATCACACACATATCTTGTGATTTTACCTTCTCTGTTCTCCACCCATACACTGGATATCAAAAAATCCAGGTTCGTGTTGATCTTCCCCATGAAACCTACTATACACATGCCAATTTTCATCTTCCTAAGTCATTCCGGGTCTTTAAATTAGTTAAAATATTAAAAAACCAAATTTTTTCACGCTCTTTCATCTTTTAATTCTCCGTCCACAGTCGAGAAATTTAAAATCCGATTACTTCAGGATATACAACAACGTTAGCACTATACGCTATACATTTTCCGCTTCCTTTGGGGGCTTCAAAATAAGTTAAAATGTTAATACCCAATTTTGTCCATTCCCCATTTTCCTTTCAATTCTCCGCCCACAGTCCAAAAACTTAAAATTCGACTACTTCAGGATATACTTTATCGATAGGACTATATGCTAGGAAATTTTAAGCTCCCTAAGTCATTAGGGGACTTTACAATAAGCTAAAATGTAAATTTTCATCTTCATAGGTCATTGGGGTCTTCAAATTAGTTAAAATATTAAAAAACACAACTTTGCCACACCCCATTTTTCAATTAATTCTCCACAGTCTAAAAAATGTAAGTCCGATTACTTCAAGATATGCTTCATTGTTAGAACTAAATGCTATGCAATTTTCCGCTTCCTAAGTCATTTGGGGGCTTCAAAAGGAGTAAAAATGTTAAAAAATCACAATTTTGCCACGCCACTTTTCCCCCAATGCTCCGCCCAAATTGTGAAAATTTTGTAATCCGATTACTTGGGGATATGCGCCATCGTTAAGACTATATTCTAGGAAATTTTCAGCTTCCTAAGTCATTAGGGGGCTTTAAATAAAGCAAAAATGTAAAAAAATTGAATTTTGCCACGCCCACTTTTTCGCTTATTTCTCCGCCCACAGGCAAAAAATCGAAAATCCGGCTACGTTAGGATCTGCCCCAGGTGTTTTACTATATGCATGCCAATTTTCAGCTTTGTAGCTCATCAGTGGACTTCAAAAAGCTTTGGATAGACAAAAAAAGAGGAACACACAAATAATGAAATTATATATATAGATGACTTATTTTATACCTTACTGGTATTCTTTGTGATAATGTGGATGCATTACTTGGAGTCTCATCGCCTGTTAAAATCATCAATGCTGCAATGTATAAAATAATAGATTCTACACCTTATTTTATACCTTGTTTGGTAATCTAAGTTTTGCTGGGTTAAAGCATAATATATACTTTATCGGGCCTTAGACCAATATTTCGATATGTCACACATGGAAAAAATCTAAAAATCTTTCGAAAATTTAAAAAAAATACTATTTTTCTTGGATTTTTTCGGTGTGCAGAATTCATTATTTCATTGATACTTTGCTATTTTGTATATATTTTTTTTTTGTACTTTCATTTTTTCGCAAGAGTAACAAAGTTTTCTCAATTTTAGTTTTGTTAATAAATGTCTTCTTGGTTGCTGAAATATTTTGAAAAAAAAAAAAATAGTCAGATAAAAATATAAAAAAACAAACTTTATTTTATCTTCAAAGTTTTTCTTAAATGCGTTTTTTTTATCCTTTTTTTTGGTTTTGTTTACTTCGACAAACTTGCCTTAAAGGACTAATATTGATGATTTTATAAATACTTGTATTTTTGTCAATATTGTTGTTATTATTAGATAAGTTTTGAAACTGTTTGATGATTGAGCAAGAGTTTGAAAGTTTGTTTTATTTGGTTTTAAGAGAATTTGGAAATGAATTTTTTTTTTAATAACACTGGTTTACAGAGATTTTGAAACCCGATATTTGTCATTTATTTTCCATGTTAAATTATGCGATGTTTTCGAAAATGAAGTCCAGAAGTACAAAAGTATAACAGTTTTCGAGTTATTTCTATTTTAATTTTTTATACCCTCCAACTACAGTATGGGGGTATACTCACCTGTCATTCCATTTGTAACGCAACGAAATATCGGTGGGAAACGTAATCAATATATGGGCCATTCCATGTGAAATCGGACACTTTGAAAACTTTTTTTTTTAGATTTTTCCAATTTGCTTACAGTTTTTAGTACCCTTCGAAAACTCCTTCGTGGTAAATTTTTAGATTTTTTTGATGACCCGTTCAAAAGATATCGAACTTTTAAAAATTGGTAGTTTGTTCCTTTACTCAAACTTCTTTTAATCATAACTTCTTCAATAATGGTCCAAATTTCAAATTTTTTTTTTTTTTTAATTTTTGTTTTTTTACGTACTTTTTAAAAAAAATCCCAAAAAATTCTTTAAAGCGCTCTAGTATGCGATTTTTTAAGTTTTAAAATTTAAATCTCATTTTTGAAAATGTTTGTACTCTTCGATTTTTTTTTAATTTTTTTGTGTAAAACTTCTATTAATTCTAAAAATTTTTTGCCCAGGAGGATCGTGGGATAACGATTATTACTATTTTTTAAAATTTTTGAAAAAACATTTTATTGTAATTTCCAATCTTAAAATCATTTCTACTGCTCAAATGGTGCGTCATAGAGGGTTCCTTTATAAGACCGACCCCCATTAATTTTTACGTCTTAACATTTCTTTGGAACAAACTAATAACCTATCTCCAATTTCTAAGGGGGCTCCCACACAAAACGACATTTTTAAAATTTGTTCCAACCACTCTAACTGCCCTAGTTGTGCCCTTAGAGCAACAAATTGTATGACCGACCCACAATATTTTTTTAGTCCAAACATTTTCTCTGAACACACCTACCCTCTATCTTTAAGTGTTAAGGCGGTCCCCATACAATTTTTTTTATTTTTTGTAAATTTGTTTTATTTAATCAGCTTCTACCGGTTCAATGGTGCGTCCGAGAGGGGTCATTAGTGAGACCGACCCCCATTTATTTTTACCCTACAACATTTTTTCAAAACATACCTACGCCCTATCTCCACTCCCTAAGTAGGCTCCCATACAAATAACAGTTGGAGCAAATTTTATAAAAATTTAATTTTGTATGGGAGCCTACTTAGGGAGTTAAGATTTTTCTAGAATGTCCGTATGTCCATCCGTTCGTCCTTCTGTATAGACACGATGCAGTCCAAAATACAAAAGCTAGACTCCTTAAGTTTGGCAGGAATATGTCTTTTGGTCCTAGGCAGTTTAAGTTCAAAAATGGGTAAAATCGGACCAGGAGGAAAAAAGTTACCCGTTGACGAACTTAACTAACCTCTGAAAAAATGCCATATTTTCACAGTTTTTTTTTTATATTTTTGTTAAGCAAATGAAGCAATTTGATGTCAGAAAAAGTTCAAGATCCTGCACTTGGACGCAGGAAATAAAAAAATCGTTTTTTTGCCCCCCCCCCCCTTTTTTGCGGGCGTGGATATTAAAAATGAATTTAAATAATGATAAAATTGTGTTAATTAAGCTCAAAAACATTTACAGCGTGTGTTTATGTGTCCCCCAATGACCATTAATGACCCCCTTCCACCCCCCAAAAAGAAAACGCCCCCTGGATTTTTTTTTATATGTTGGAGGGTACTACATATTCGGCACAGCCGAATTTAACACTCTCACTTGTTTTTTTTTTATAAATTGGTTTTTCTTGAATAAAAATATCTCCGAAAAATGTGTTGATTAAATTTTATACACCGTCCGACAGCCAATATTAAATATGAACCGGATGATATAAGTCTGAATATAAATATATGTTAAAATAGATTCAAACTGCATTTACAGTTTTTCATTTTTTTATCATGTTTCCTTTTAAAAGGAATCCAAAGTTTTAAAGAATTACATTTTGAAAAATATTTTTTAATATTTGTACTTGTCTTATAGTGTCACTATTAGTGCCTACGGTCAGTACCGTAGTACCGGGAATACCGGTATTCCCGGTTCTCGGTATTACCGGGAAATGGTACCGGTTTCCCGGTTCTTAATGCATTCCCGGTATTCCCGGGAATACCGGTATTCCCGGTTCCGGTTCTGACGGTATTCCCGGGACTACCGGTATGTAGATTTTGTACAATTCAAATTTTTTCTTTGCTTTTACCAAAAAAAATACAATACATGTGAAAAACACCATTTACATTTTATTTTTTTAATTTAAGAAAAAATAGTTACATGATTTTTAAATAAATTTACAAACACAACTAAATATTACTGAAATACTGATTAATTAGTGTTATTTAAATATTTTATGGTATAGTATTTTGTTGGTTTTTGAGAACCGGTACCAGGATCAGAACCGGGAATCCCGGTATTCCCGGGAATATATCTAGAACCGGGAAACCGGTTCCAGAACCGGGAATACCGGTATTCCCGGGAATACCGAGAACCGGGAAATGGGGGGCACTAGTCACTATTGATGGCAAATGAATAAGGAGAATCTTCTGTAATTTTTCCTTTTTTTATTTTGCAATATCAGAAAACAGGATGTAAGTAATGACATATCAAATTTTTATCAAAATATTTTGTTAAAAATATTAAACGTTATTGAAAGATAAAATTTTGTCCTAAAATATTTGTATTTCACTCAATGTTACTAAATGTAGTGCATGTTTGAACACTTTCTTTGCACATCTAGATAGGTTTTCAAAAAAAAAAAAACAGATAATATGAAAAAATCAATATCTTGAAAACTGTTCCACTATCGGACATTATTCTCGGATTCTGAGCGAGATTTTACGTAGAAAATAAATGCATAATATCGTCAATCGCAAAATTTGTTCGTGTTTTTAAACTAGTGTAAATAGTGTTGAAAACTATCTTAAGTATTGATGATACTGTTAATGGCTAATGTAACCACCATTGACTCCTCCTGTGTTGATTAACAAAATATTTGTGGTTTTTTCACCTAATGTGAGACACACAAATAACAAGAAATATGAAGAAAAGAAATAAGAATAATGAAGAAACACAAATAAGAAGATTTTATAAATTTCGTTTAGAAAAAATTATATTTTAAAAAAATCACTGTAAAAACCTACAAAATGTTCCCAAATTTTGGATTGTTTAAATAAATTTGCGCTGGTTAGTGTTGTTCCCAAAAGTATACAAGGCGTATGAGTGATTTTAAATTCTATAACAATTATACGCAATGATGTACAGATTTTGTCAAAACTGTTATTTTTCCAATATTATTATACTTTTAAAAAAGAAATATCAATTTTATATAAATGTTTGTTTAAAGAATTTATTAACTTTAAAGAAATAGAATTGTAACAAAAAAATCTTGAAATAAACTATGGCCCTGTTTCCACTCCACTGCAAGGCAAAGTCAGATAAAAAATGATAAATGACTTTCTTAAGGTTTATGCTGTTAAGAACATACAAAAGAATGAGAAAAAACTCATTTTCCTGTGTTTAGCGGTTATAAATTTAAACCTTGTTATTTTTTTGCTCAGATTAAACTTGGTGTCATACAATTTAAAATACTTGAAAGTTAGTAGTTACTATATGCATTTGAACAAATATATTTCACATTTTTATTTTGTATTTATTACACCATTTTCTACGGCAATTTTAAGTTAATCATATACCAACATTATATGATTCTGGAAGCATTATTAAATTTTATTAAAGACTTTGCTTCAGTAATTTTGCTGATTTCTTTAGCTTCTTCAGATTTTTTTTTCTAATTTTTGTAAAGTATTCTTTTTTTTTTGTTCTTAATTTTTTTTGTAATAATTTTTTTTATAACATTTCTCAATTTTCACGAATTTTTTATATTAAGTAATTTCGATACATTAAAATTTTTTAACTTTTTAAGTTTTAATTTGTTTTTTGTTTCCCCGAACTTAAATTTTGATGAGCAAAAAAACGAATATTAAAAATGTAAATCTTTTTAGCGAGTTTTAAAATATTGCAACTTGAAATTTGCTCATAATGGTTTTTTTTTCCTCATGTGCAAATTTCTCTATTCAGCATATCAAATTTTCCAAAAAAATTTAAGTGATAAATTCCAAGTATTTTATACCATAAATATGCTCCTTTCATTTAAGTAATAAAATGTTATCATTATTTAAATTAGTTTTTTATATCAACGCCCACAAGTGGTCGGGCTGAAAAAATCTTAATATTCTATAATACCCTGGTTCCAAGGGCAGCACTTTAAATTTTTCTGCAACAAAAATCGTATGCAAAAACAGAAAAAATAAATAAAAATTTAAGTTTTCAGAGGTTGGTGTTAGTTTTTCAAGGGGAAGCGTTTTTTTCCTTGGTCTAATTTTGCCTTTTTATGAATTTAAACATTCATAGGACATTTTGACATATTCGTACAATAGTTTAGGACAAATTGTCCATTTTCTTTTCCCCCTTATTATTTTCAGAATGTAATTTCCGCGAGAGGATCCTATAGTCCAAATTCAAGTTTCAATGACTATTAGTTCGAAAGATACCAAATTGACCTCACATAAATGCGAAATTTTCATAAAGTACTTTTTTCAGATTATTTATCTGTTGAAAGATCCTATTGTCCGAGCTTCAAGTTTCTAGAACCATCGCTTCAATATATACAAAATTTACAAAATTTCCTTATTTTCCCCCATTTTTACCCATTTAAAACTGGAATTTTTAAAAAAGTACATTTTTCAAAAGCACATTTTTCAAAATGTTATTTCCGAGAGAGGAATATATTTTTAAAATTTCAAGTTTGTAGGAATATAAGGTCAGAAGATACAAAATGTACCAAATTTGCCCTATTTTTCCCCCTTAGTAGCGGAATTTCTTAAAATATATCATTTTTCAAAATGTTATGTGTGTCCAAATTTCAAGTTTCTGGTTCATTGCAACAGAATTTTCAAAAAATATTTTTTTGAGAATGTTATTTCCACGAGAAGAGCATAGAGTTCAAATTTCAAGTTTATAGGTACACACAATAAAAACCTTGTCAAATTTTTAGAAAAAGTCTCGAAATCCCTTTTTACCAATATTTGACAGTTTTCCTTGTTTTTTAACAAACAATTTTCGGTCGAAATTTAAATTTTTATACCCTCCAACCACAGTATGGGGGTATACTCACTTTGTCATTCCGTGTGTAACACATCGAAATATCGGTCGGGTCCCCACAAAGTATATATAATATTTATCCATGATAGAATCTAAGACATTCTGGCGATGTCCGTCCGTCCGTCTGTACAAATAACGATGCAGTCGAAACCAAAAGAGCTAGACCCCTGAAATTGGGCAAGAATATCTCTCATGTTACTGGTAAGGTTATGTGCGAAGATGGGCAAAATCGGAGCAGGGGAAAAAAAGTTCCTCCATGATGAACTAAAACGACCCCTGAAAAATACTATATTTCTACGTGTTTTTTTTTTTAATTTTTGCTCAACAAATGTAACATTTGCATACCATATTATGTTCATAGGCCTGCGCTTGGCCCAAGGGGATTAGAAAATTTGATGTATTTCAGGACGCCCCCTTTGGGGGCGTGGTTATAGAAATTAATTAAAAATAACGAAAAAAATTTATTATTTAAGCGTAAATATCCTAAACAAATAATTTGTAGATACATATAGCGGGGGTACAGGTGTCCCCCACCACGCCGAAACCCCCCCCCAAAAAAAACCCCGCCAATTTTTTTTTTTTTTAACTTTAAAAGTGTTGGAGGGCATAAAAGATTCGGCACAGCCGAATTAAAAAAAAATCTCGTAATTTTTACTCGAAATTCTCGTAAAATTGATGGTAGCAAAAATCCCAGCAAAACTTTGGTAATGGGTAGTGATTATATAACACATTACCAGGTAATGTATATACCTTATTTGTAGCATTATTTTAGGATGTCTTACCAAACATTTGTTCCACAACGTATTATTTTCAAGTAAAAAATTATGCATTACTAATAATTTGCTACGTAATGCATGATTATTGGAAAAAATGTATTTCATATTTATTATTTCTAAACATTAAATCATGGATGACTTATATTTGGTTACATTATGTATTATTTGAAAGTTTGAAATAATGCATTATTTAAAATTGGATGCATAATGCATTACAATAACATAAAAAATAATTATTTTATAAAAAAATGCATAAGTTTAAACGGCTCTATGAAATAAGGCCCCAATGAAATAAGACCCAAAACCAGAAATGAAATAACGCCCCATTTTTTGGGGCTTTATTTCATTATGAAACAACACCCCAAAAAATAAATGAAATAAGCCCCCAATGAAATGAAACAAAACCCCAAAGATAAAATTAAATAACGCCCCATTTTTGGGGCCTTATTTCATAATGAAATTAAGCCCCATTCTGAAAATGAAATAAGGCCCCAATATAAAAACAAAAATAAATATTAAGTCCGTTCGATAAGCTTATCTACTATTTCATTAAAAAATTACTCCAAAATTTTTGCTAAATTAAAAATTTTACACATACATACAAAGGACTCAATTTAAATCCAAAATATATTAAATCTACTACAAACCGAAATGCACGCCGCGAGTGAACAAAAAATTCCGAATACGTCTAAATAACTGCTTTTATTGACCAGGGAGGGCGTGGCACATTGGATTGTTTAAGGTGTTAGCACAATGAACTTGGCGAAATTTTCTTCGATTTTGTACAACCTACCGTCGTCGTTAATATATCTTTCATAACATTATAATATGATGCTTGTTTTAAAAATATTTAAATGCATGTGGTGATGAAGGAAGCGCCGCAGGCGAAAAATTTTTACAACAGATTTTTAAAATTTTTCTCTCAGAACTCAATCAATAATAAATTTTGTCTTTAATATATTTACAAACCTCGAAAAGGAATTAAAACTGGTTATATCCTTGGGCATTTTTAGGATTCTATTTAATTACTGATGAAATAATATGATGCTTGTTTTAAAAATATTTAAATGCATGTGGTGATGAAGGAAGCGCCGCAGGCGAAAAATTTTTACAACAGATTTTAACAAAAAATTAAAAAAAAAATCGCGCGATTTTTTCATCAGTAATTAAATAGAATCCTAGAAATGCCCAAGGATATAACCAGTTTTAATTCCTTTTCGAGGTTTGTAAATATATTAAAGACAAAATTTATTATTGATTGAGTTCTGAGAGAAAAATTTTAAATTAATATAGAGATTTAAACTCATATTCGTAAGATGTTTCTCATCCGATCTTACAGCGAAATTTATAAAATACTTATCGCAGATTCAGTAGGCGCGTTAGCAATTGCACTAATCTTTTTAAGTTCATTTTTTGTAGCTTCTGTAGTAATTTCATTTTGGACTTATTTCTGTGAAAAATATTTCATTAGCAGTCTTTTTCATTGCGTCGTTGGCTTCCGCAGATTTCAGAGAAAATGAAATAACACCCCAAAATATTATTTGGGGCCTTATTTCATTCCTAAAATTTGGGGACTTATTTCATAATGAAATAAAGCCCCAAAACAAAAAATGAAATAAAGCCACAAATAATGAAATAACACCCCAATTTTTTTTAGTAAAAATTTGTGGGGCCTTATTTCATTTTTGATTTGGGGCCTTATTTCATAGAGCCAGTTTAAACTAGAGATGGGCTCACGACAGGAAATTTCTAACGACACACACTCACGAGCATATTTTATCTACTTACAATCACGTGAGTAAATTTAATACAAAATTACTTTTTCACTACTCGTAACACCTTATATATTATCTTCTGGTATGCTATATTATTTAATTTTTCGTAACCTATAAAATATCATATATTTTACACCTTACTCGTATTCTTCGTTATAAATTTATGACTTATTTTATACCTTACTGGTATTCTTTGTGATAATGTGGATGCATTACTTTGAGTCTCATCGCCTGTTAAAATCATCAATGCTGCAATGTATAAAATAAGAGATCCTATACCTTATTTTATACCTTATTTGGTAATCTAAGTTTTGCTGGGATGTTTAAGTTACGAGAATTCCTTGTAAATTTTATCGCGTAATAAATGTTGTAAATTTGCAATTTTATTGGTAAAAGATTTTCTAGGAATTCTCGTCTCATAGGAGGTTGCAAATAACTAAAAAAAACAAGCTTTTCTTGTCATTTATCAAGGTTTTTTGAGGCAATGCCTTTTTAGTCCATTTAAAAAGTTATTTTGGAAATAGTGTAGTTTTTATAAGTTGTTTTTAAAAATACACCGAAAATTTTAAACATGAAAGTTATGCCGGATGGCAGAAAAAAGTATACTATTTATAGGGAAATAATAAAAAAGAGTGCCTTTGTACTACACAGTGAATTGGGAAATATATATCGCACATTCCATGAGAATTGTATTTTTAGACCATTCGCTATTAATTTGAAATATTTAATTTAGTTGTTCCCAGGTTAATTTTTGGTGTTATTTAATACAAATAAAAAGGAAATTTCAGTCGTGCTCAATCTAAGATATCACTCACGCAAAAAATTATTGGCTTCAAAATTTTAATTAAATCTATTGATTAAAAAAATTTAAATTAGACAATTATACTTTTGATCAATATTTTTGTTATTTTCTTTAACTATCAAATCTCAAATTTTCAATATACCAGATTTTTTCACTTTAATTAATTTAAATATATTAATTCAAAAATATACAATATAATCGGGGTTAAAGCAAAAAATATGAGTTTTTTCATAACTTTGCCTTAATCTTAAAATTCATGTGTTAAATCAACTAATATTTTGATTGATTTTAAATAAAATTGATTAAATTTGTGACCAAATTCAAAAAATTGTTTAATTCAAAAAAAAAAAAAAAAATCAATTAATCACAATTAATCATTAGTATAACAATTTCCTCCATCGGAGAATTTTCAATTAAATAATTAGTTGGAACCGAGTTTTTAGTGAGTGAAATTCGTTTTCAATTCTTACTGTGCTTGATAACCGAGAAGTTAATATATTTTTTTTAAATATAAATTAACCAACATTAAAACAAGTGTCTTGCGAATTTTTTTATTTCCCAAACTGCAAAAACACAGGTGGTATTTTCATTTTGGGGTTGGAACCCCAAACCTTTTTACCTTAACAGCAAGTTAAAATTACAGTTCATTTATAACGGAATTGGTGATTTATGTATGCGGTGTGTTTCTTTGATTATATCATTTGTATGTAACTACATATGTACACTCAAAAAAAAAAGTTTGTAAAATGACATAAAATCCCCGTGATTTTACGGGGCAGGTTTTGTAAAATATGTACTAGCAAGAATCCCCGTAATGTTACGGGGATAATTTGTAAATTGATTTAACAAAAAAATTACGGGGAGAAAGTGTAAATTTACAATTTTTTTTGTAAAATATTATTGTAGACTTACAAAAAAAGTTGTAAATTTACGAAATAAAGTAGAAAATCAAAAAATAAAATTGTAAATTTACAAATTGTTTGGTTTAACTACAGTTTTTTATGGCAAAAAACTTGTATATTTACAGTAAAAAGTGGTAAATTTACAATTTTTATTGTAAATATACCATTTTTTCTTATTTTTTTGCCGTAAAAACAGTAGTTTAACCAAATAATTTGTAAATTTTCAATATTGTTTTTGTAATTTTTACTTCATTTTTGTAAAATTACAATTTTTTCTGTAAGTATACAATTTTGTTTTCTAAACTTTCATATTTGTTTTGTAAATTTACAAAAAATTTGGTATATTTACATATTGGTTTTGTAAATTTAAAGGTTTTTTCCATTGGTGCATCTTATTTTTCCTTCTTCGGCAGCTGAAGTAGCACTTTAACAACCTGAAATGAATTTTTTTTCACTTGAACACTTTTAACAAACTTTTTAGAGTATAACACTGCACTTTTTTATTTTTTTTTCGGAATTTCGTTTTTCTTAAGTAGAACATGTGAGAATTGCGAAGGAGGCTACACAAGAAATTTCTTATATTTTCAAGAAAAACTAGTCAAAAAAATTACCTTTTTTTCGAATTTTTAATTATTTTAGCAAGTATTTTTAAAAAATTATAAAAAAAACTTTGTATATTGTAGATTGGACGTTTAAGTACCTGATAAAATAAGAAAAAACTTAATTTTTCATAATTGACAGCTTTTGATTGACATTTTAGTGCCAGATTTAAAAAAAAAAGTACCAAAAAAATATGGTAAAATTACCAAAAAATGGTAAAAATACAAACAAAAAAACTAGAACAATAATATAGTAAAAACATATAAAAATTGTGGTATTTTACTTAAAGCAAGTTACCAAAAAATTGTCTTACTATTCAATTTTTTTGATAAAGCTTACAACTAATTGAAAAATGTTTGTATCCGGAACTTAAAAAATTTTCAAAATTTTTTTATGAAATTTTTTATTTATAAAAAATAATTTTTAACAAAATATGGACTTACAAAATTTTTGCGTCTCCTATTGTTGCATAATTATTTTTCAATACAAATTTTTGTTTAATTACATTTTTTTTGTGTCAAAATACTGAAAACCTTGTAAACTAAAAAATCTTGAAAAAAAATTGTTTGTAATAAAACATTTTTTGGTAGAAAGACTAAATACTATCAAATATAATGTTGTTGTACAATTACAATTTTCTTGTGTAAAACAACTAAACACCTTGTAATTTTTTTTTTTATTTGTAAAATAATTATTTTTTTTGTTAATTTACCTAAAAAAATTGTTAAATAAATTTACCAACATATTATAGTAAAATTACAAAGCGCACGGTAGTTTTTGTTTTATTAAAAATACAAGAATTTTTGTAAATAGACAAAAATATTAGTAAAATAGAATTACAAGACCTTTTGCTTGTAATTTTACAAACTTTTTTTTTGAGTGTAGTTACTGTAAAACTTTTCTGGGTGTGAGTGTACACGGTGAGCCTCAGCGATGTTTAGGTTGAACTTTAGTGTCGACGAAAAGTATAAACCCAGTTTGATTTCTATATGATTAAATGTCACAAAACTGTTAACAGCGAAATCGTAGCTGTTCACATTCGCGAGATATCGCGAAATAAGTGTTTTTTTATTTTCTTAAATTTTGACACTGAAATTTTTTAAATATTTTCAAGAACTTTCAAGTTCTCGAGATATCGTGAAATAATTTTTTTTCTGTTTTTGTTTTCGTTTTTTATCTTTAGATAGGTTTCTTTATACCTTCGTAAAACGTGGTATGCACTTTTACTTGTACTTGATCAAAGGCTGTTGACATCGAAATAGTAAGTGTTAAATTTATCGAAATATCGCGAAACTAAATAATTTTTTCGAATTTTTTGTTTTTGTTCTTACGCCGATTCTTTAGAAATGGTGTAAAAACGTAGTATGCAGTTTGATTGGGACATGTTGAAAGAAATTAAAACTTCACACAAAAAATGTATAGCTGCTCACTTTCGCCAGAAATAGCGGAAAGAAACTTTTTGCGTTTTTTTTTGTCTTGATTAATAAAAGAAGTTTCTTTAAAATTGTTGAAAACATGAAATGCAGTTTGATTTGTTATTGATCAATGGTCATAAAGCTGTTAACATCAAAATTCTAGCTGCTCAACTCTTTGAGATATCGCCAAAAAACTGGCTGAACTACTATTTTGTAATTTTGTTATGTTATTTTTGATCTGTAAAAATATTATTAGAGGTGACAAAACTGCAAGCATCAAAATTTTAGATGATTAATTTCCCGAAATATCGCGAAATTATTGTTCAAACTTTTATATTAATTAATTTATTTTTTTATTTATTTTGAATTTTGCGATTTGAGAAGATATGAGAAATTGAGAAGATATGATTTCGATGTTAATTGTTTTGTGACCTGTAAATAAATACACTTAAAACTGTATACTCAGTTTTTGAAAATATTTAAAAAACTTCAGTGTTAAAATTTAAGGTAATACAAAAACACTAATTTCGCGATATCTCGCGAATGCGAAATCGAACTGCGTTTACACTTTTCGTCGACACTAAAGTTCAACCTTAACATGGCTGAGGCTCACCGTGGTAAGTTACCAAAAAGTTCTGTAAAATTTAGATTTTACAATTTTTTTTGCCAAAATTTAGTTGACGTAAATTACAAAACCTTTTACAAATATTTATACTAAGTTATTTTTTTAAGTGCTGCTAAATTTGAAACCACTGTGCTCTATGGACTCCAGCCAACTCGAATTTTTATACAAGAACTTACATTTTTTGTTGTAGCACAGTGCGATTTTTATAATTCTTGCATGCTGAAATTTGTCAATGCTGAAATTTGTCAATGCTGAAATTTGTCAAAAAGTTTCTAAAAATGATTTTTTTTTCCTAGGTTCTAGAAATTAAAAAAAAAAATCTCCATTAACTATTTCATATGACTTCAGACAAACATAGATTTAAACTAAATTAGAGACAAAACTTTGATAGAAGGGCGCTACGGGTTAAAATTATCGGATTTAGCTTAACCCGAGTAAATATTTGTTGATATAATCATATATAATTTGATACAATCTTATGTGAGTTAATATGCTTCCATATAAATTTATATAAAATCATATCTATCACCTTGATATGGTATCCACTTTATACAATTATATATTGATCCATATGCTATGATCAGATAAGTATTTTGGGTTTTTCCATCAAATTATGTAAAAGTTGATATTATAAGATCAGTTTAATATAATTCCACCCCGAGTAAAAAAGATCTGATATAATCATGTATGCTATTACATAGTTATTTATATTTATATATGGTTATGCATGAACTTTGATATGGACATACAAGTTTATATATAGCATTGTATTTTTCCTTGTTTTTTAATATGATAGCATACATATTCATATCTATTTATATACTGATCTATATGAAATTTGATATGACATATAAGGTCGGGAATTTTTAGATATGGCAGATAAAAAGATATATGGTTTTATTTATAATTATATCCCGAAAAAAAATTTCTAAATTTTCTAAGTCCCGGTAAATAAAATTAAAAATTTTTAAGTCCTAAAAAATTTTATGAAAATTTTCCAAAGTCCGGGACACAAAATTTTTTTGGCAAATTTTTTTTGGAGTAAAAAAATCATTGAAAATGTTTTTGGGAGAAATTTTATTTTTTTGAAAAATTTTTAAGTTCCGAAAAATGTTTTTAAATTTTCTAAGACACAAACATTTTTGGAATTTTTAAATCCCTTAAAAATGATTTTAGAAAAAAAAAATGACAAATTTTTAATAATTTGCTAAGTCCCGAAAAATTCCGAAGAATGCAATAAAAACTCTTCTGATTGATAATGTATCCAATCTGATAAAATAATTTCTAATTTCTAGAGTCCGACCGAAACCAGTTTTCGAGGCCGAACCGAAACCGAACCGAATATTCGGCTGAAAAATTAATATTCGGCCGAAACCGAACCGAAACCGAAACTTTAAAAAAATTACCGCCTGGCATGAATAAAATTATTAAAAAGTTGTTAAAGATTAATAAACAGCATATAATGCTGTTAAACCATAGAATTGTTGTATTTTTGAAAAAAAAATATGTTTTTAAAAAACTTACAAAAAAAGTTGTATATTTCATTTGCAGATTAGGAGAAAATAATTTTTGAACTGAAACAGTTTTACATTTATTGAATAAACTTGTAACATTTTCTTCAATTGAACTGAAACAGGTGTAATGAAATTCGAAATCAAAAAATTCCCCGACTTTTTTCATATTTTTTAAAACACCAAAAAGTTTCGGTTTCGGCTAATATTCGGCCAAAATTTTGCCGAATACCGAATAGAGGACGAAACCCTATTATTCGGCCGAAGCCGAGACCGAAACCGAATATTCGGTCGGAATCTACTAATTTCACGTTTAAAATTCCAAAAAAATTTACCACATTTCATCTAATAATATAAAAATTTATCTAATTTTAACAGATAAGATATGATTTAATACAATTGGATAGACCCATTTTTGGGATCAAACTTAATCAAATTTGATATTATTTTATCAAAAATAATAGAATTTGATATAATCGTATAATATTCGATCCTCCAATTTTCGGATCAAAATTAATATGGATTTACATAAAAGCATATCTGTTCATATATAATTAAATATTGCGTCATATAACTTTTTTTTACTCGGGCGGGTTGATTTGACCAAATTCTGGATAGAATTGTATCAATTTTTATATTTTTTGATCGAAAGTAGAACAATTATATATTATTTGATACAACCATTTCACAGATGAAATTAGATCTATTAAGTCAAATTAGTATAATATTTTTATCAGGGAAATTAATGTTAAATAAATGTCTGTCTCAAGGAAAAAAATTCAAATTTTTTTTCATAAACGTAATAAAAACCGCAAATTTCAATAGGAATATCTCGAAAACCTTTGGACCGATTTTATTTTTTTTTTTTTTTGTATTGACATATTTCTTATTTTTTTTTAATTTTCCACGGATTAATTTAATCCGATTGGGCTTACATTTGTAACACATAAATTTTAGCCCTATAAGAATAAAAATGTCCCTGTACACCGGGGAAAATAAAAGTTTTCCTAGACATCGGGCATGCTAGTATTAAAAAAGTCCAACCACCTTCAAGTTTGTAGTAAAAATTAAGCCCAATAGAAACAAAAATAACTATAGTATAATAATATTGTGTTGTCAATTAAAAATCTTTTATTTGTTATTTTTTTTTTTTTATATTTCTAACCATAATATTCTACCAATGTATTTCTTCATTACATTGCTTGTGTTGTTGTGGTTTTGGTTGCATTTAAATTGTTTATTAAAAAACCCAAATAAAAAACAAAAACAAAAAAAAACGGTTTTTATTTCAAACAATTTCAGTGTAAGTATTTGTGAGTGAGTTGGTATTTGTGTGATTTGAAAAATTCTTTTACATTGTGTGTCATGTCCTTGTAGTTGATTTGTAGTTACCATTTGTTTTCGGTTATTTTCCAAGCTTTTGCTTTTTCTCGTTTCTTTTTGATATTCAAGTACATTTAAGTTTATAAAAAAAAAATACTAAATAAAAAAAATAAATTTAGGCTAAAAAACTTGTCAAGTTTTTCTAACATATTTTTTTTTTGCAATAGTTTTGTATGTAGCTGTGGAATGTCTTTTTAATAACATGCTGCCGCAAAAAAAAGGTATTTTTCACACAATTCGTTTTTTTGTCTGTAATTCGTTTCAAATTTTTTTGTGTGTCAAAACTTTGATAAATGTATCATAAAAATACTGTATGACCTCTAGGGATTTATGTATTTTGTAATAAAAATTAGATTATCACTAGTTGTACGATTTTTGTGATTTAATAACAATGATATTAATAAAATATTCTTTATTTTTTTTGGTGTTGTTTTTCTATAAAAATAAAAGAGTGACAGACATATTCATCGTCGCGCAGCCTAATACACTAAATGAAGATTCATCGCATGGAAAACAGATCCACAAAGACTGGATATTAAAAATTCCACTATATACATCCCTTTAAGTAGAAAAATACAACCGTAAAAACGCTTTTAAAGCGCTCTGCATGGTAGTACGAATGCTTTCAGATCATACGGAAAACCACCCTCAGAGCGCTTTCAGATAGTCCTAATGATAACACCGTTAAACAGTTTATATAAAGCGTTTTTAGAGACATTTATAATGGTGATTTGAGAACGCTTCGTTAAAGCATTATTAAAGCGTTAAAAAACTAAAAATATAGCAATTTTAAAATTTTTGTTAACTTTGTCGTACTGGACGATATAAGTTGTATTTTGGTATAGGCAAGAAATTGCTGCAAAAATTAGTTTTAAAAATGTTAAAGTTTGCAAGAAAATTTAATATTGCAACAAAATTTTAATAAAATATCTGATGACATAACTTTATAGTTTCAGAGGAAATCTTTCGTTTTAATGGATATTGAAAATTGGAAAATTAGATATTTTTGTTATATGGTTGAGAAATAATTCTAAAAACTGTAGTGGAATTTAAGTAGTACTGACACTTTAAATTCTTTATACAGTTTGTCGTATTTTTTCATCCAGAAAAAAAGATACTTCAAAAGCGATTAATGCGAAGACAATTTTAAGAAAATTATTAGAAACCAACAATGAATTTTTACAAAATTTTTCACATCGCAGATGATGTAGCTAATATGGAAGCTACAATATCTCAGTTTTCTGACTTCGATTTTAAAACCAGTTTCATAAAGTTAATTGTAAATGCTTCAAACAAATTCTCAAAATAAAACGCCATTGGTACAAGAATAGAATCCAATGCAACAAAATTGGTGTTTTCTTATGGCTGCCTCTCATCCTGATAACGTATGCGCAATTTGAAATGCAAAAACTATGATTGTAAATCAAATTTTTATCACAAAGGTATCCAAAATCTTCAATGAAATGAATATTTTATAACCTAATTTCATCAATAGATACAGGACATAATAGGATATAATGTTGAAAATACTTTGTAATGGGAGAATTATGATAGCAAACCCAATTTTTTGCTCAAATCAAGCCAAAAACAATTTTGGCAGTTCTTATTTTTTGAATGGCAGTGAAATAAAATCATAGCTTTGGTTGAAAAGTATTCTCAAAACGCTTTTCCGAATCGTTCGAAAGCGTTATGAAGTTAGGCTTTAAAATTGAGTTATTTTTGATAAGTCTTGATTTTATTTTATAACCATCATGAATTTATACTTGGGGGTGTTTTGAAAACGCTTTTTCTCATTACCGTCATGAATTTCTACTTAAGAGTGCTTTAAAGACGCTTTATTTTTATAACCGTCATAAATTTCTACTTGGGTATCTATCAGAGGGTATATTTTCATAGCACTTTGAAATAAACAAAGTTTTTTTTACAATTTAAAATTTAGGATCGTTTGAAAAAATTGTTTAAACAAAAAGATAATTTTCATATCAATGAACATTCTTGAGAAAAATACGGGGCATTCCATGTAAAATCGGACACTTTAAAAAACATTTTTTTTAGATTTTCCCAATATGTTTAATGTTTTCAGTAACCTTCAAAAACACCTTAGTAGAAAATTTTCAGAATTTTTTGATGACCCGTTCAAAAGATATCGAATTTTCAAAAAGTTTTAGTTTGTTCTTCTACTTTAATAATATTTTCTTCAAAAGTGTTTTGTTTTTACTTAAAAAAAATTAAATTTAAATTTTGAAAATGTGTTTGGTTTTTTTTTTATTTTTTTTTTTTTTTTTATGGAAAACTTCTTCCGATTCTACAATTTTTTTACCCAGTGGGATCGTGTGATAACGATTATTATTTTTATATTCGATTTGAGTTTTATTCTAGTTCGAGGCCCAAAAATATTTCTATTTATGATATTGTCATAATAGAGTATTTTTAATTTATTGCTTTAAAAAAGTTACTCATCCCATAGTATGTCTGTACTGATCAGTTTCATCCCCACTAAGGAATCTTCAGCAGACTTTAGAGAATCATCGTTGGTCAATAAAACATCAAACCAGACATAATATTTGATATATTTCACAAGTTATACGAGAAATACTATTATGAAGGTCCGAAATCTGTTTTCCAACAAAAATAACTCTTTTAAAGCAAAAATTGTATATACTAAATCACCATCGGTAATTATTAATATATGTGTTGCTGTTATTTTACAATAACAACAGTACCTAACCAAACAATAGTGTTGGTAGGATAAGTCGTACTAAACTTTGTGTTAAATGTTTTTTTTTTATTTTTAGTACCAAAAGGTACATAAAAATACTCTATTATGACAATATCATAAATAGAAATTTTTTTGGGCCTCGAACTAGAATAAAACTCTAATCGAATATATATACATATATAAAGGCCGAATAAATACATTTTATTTTTATGTACCTTTTGGTACTAAGAATAAAAAAACAACGATTATTATTTTTTTTCAAATTTTTTTAAAAAAACTTTATTTTAATTTTCCAATCTTAAAATCATTTCTTCTGTTTCATTTTTACTGTAATACTCTATCTCCAAATTTCTAAAGAAGTTCCCATTCAAAATGTCATATTTCAAAATTTTATCCAATCGCCCTAACAGCCCTAAGATTGCCCCTAGAATAAATGTATAACTGACTCACAAAATTTTTTGTGACACCTACCCTCTATCATTAAGTTTTTAGGCGGTCCCCATACATATTTTTATTTTTTTTTAATTAGTTTTATTTAATCAGCTCCTACCGGTCCAATGGTGCGTTCTAGAGGGGTCATAAGAGAGACCGATCCCCATTTTTTTTACACTCCAACATTTATTTTTGCAACCACTATTTATACCTATTTTACACTATCACACTTTTCCATTATACACATCGAAATTTACCACTTTCTAAAAGATTTTTGTGTTCGTTTTTAATTGAAACCTGGTCGTATCTTATAAGTAAACAATTTCTGGTAAAAAAATTTTATAAAATATTTCCCTAACATGGTGAAATTACGCTTGTATAATGGAAAAGTATAATAGTGTAAAGTGGGTATTAATGGGGGTTTTAAACTGTTATACTTTGTGTGTTGAAATGTATTATTCAAGCCAAAATACATTTAAAATTGTATAATTACAAAGTATTATCCGTTGTCATTTTTAATTTAAAATTTTGCAAAACACACAAAAACATAAATTTTCTTTTCTCAATTTATTTTATTTTGATTTTAATTATAAATAAACACAACAAAATAAAAAGTCGAAAGCAAAGTATTATGTTTTGAAAAATTTCAAAAAATTTTCTTTTACGTTATACATTTCAAAAAAAAGTTAATTATACAAAATACATTATTCAAAGTGTGACAATGTAAAACCTGCTTTACCGATATTTTAAAATTGGCAATGTCTCGAAAACTAGCCGTTATTTACCATATTCGTGTTCAGCATGGCAAATGCAATAAGATTTGTGTTCTAATTTTTTTTTATTTTTTTTTTTTTGGAAATTTACAATGGAATGGGAGATAGCAGAATAACAAAAATGGATGTAAAACGACAATAAATTATTTTTTTTGCTCTGAAATTTTTATCACAGATGGGTATTGCATAGGGGAGCTATTTGCCACCGGAAACTCATTTTGATAAAATTTGAGTTGGCATATTTTGAATATAGGTACACTAGAGTGTCCCTTATTTTGGAAATGTTGGAAATGTTGAGACGGTACCCCCTCATTTTTTTCGCCCCTACGACCACGCCTTCCCTACGCGACGGGGCCGTAAAGAGCGGGGCCTTAAAAATCATTTTTCCATACAAAGCAAAAAAATTTTTTTTTGATTTTTAATTTTTTTGTTATTAATTATAATATTACTTGATTAGCTTACTCACGACAAAAAATTTGATTTTGGTGGGATGAGGCTTTCAGTTCTAAAAAAAATTTCGAAAAAAAAATTTAGAGCTTTTGGGGTGCTACAGTAAAAATTTTTTAAAAAATATTTTTTTTTAGTTTTGACAAGCAACTGTTTTAGTTGAATTGTTGCTTTTAATGATATATTTTCATAAAAAAATATTATTCCTATCTGTGACATCTTTATCGTGATCTAAAAAAGGGTAAAAAATGCATTTTTGATGTTTTTCGATACACGATCAAGATGTCACAGATATGAATAATATTTTTTTATGAATATATACCATTAAAAGCAACATTACAACTAAAACCGTTGCTTGTCAAAACTAAAAAAAAAAAATTTTAAAAAATTTTTACTGTAGGACCCCAAAAGCTCTAAATTTTTTTTTTTCGAAAAATTTTTTAGAACTGAAAGCCTCATCCCACCAAAATCAAATTTTTTGTCATGAATAAGCTAACCAAGTAATATTATAATTAATAACAAAAAAATTAAAAATAAAAAAAAAAAATTTTGGTTTGTATGGAAAAATTATTTTTAAGGCCCCGTTCTTTAAGGCCCCGTCGCACAGTGATTCGTTCCCATATATCGAGTGGGCAAAAATAGAATATTGGTCGCAGATTTCTGAAATTTGGAACACAAGCATTTAATTATCTAGTCAAGAAAAAAACCAGTTTTTGGAAAAATCGGAGCAAGGACACGCCTACCCCCATATATCCTGAAACTTAAATATGTGATTAAAACTACAAAAATGGCCACAAAATTCCCAAATTTTGTCAATGTTACCAATTTTGATACAGTATTTAATGTGTAAATTTTTTTCAAGATTAAAGCAAGGACTCGTGTGGCTGCCATATATCCTTTTTCTTAAAAAAATTGTAAATCGCTCAAAAATTACTCGATACTCTTGAAATATTTTGTAAAAATTTGAATAAGTGATGTCAATGTGTGTGCCAAATTTCGCTGAAATCGGTTCTGTAAAACAAAAGTTATTTATATATCCTTTTTAAAAACTGCAATAAAGTGTTAATATATTTTAATCACAAAAATAAAATAGAAAGAGTTGTCAACGATTTTCCAAATTTGGTACGCAAGCACAAAATTAATTAATAGAAAAAAAATAAAAATTTTGAGCAAATCGGTCGAAGGACATTTGTACCTGTCGTATATCCTGAAATTTAAAAGTGGAGTTTTAGCCACAAAACTTGATATAAAATTACTTAACTTAGTTATTGTCTTAGAAATTTAGATAACCATCGACGTACAACATTTGTATTTTAATCTGAGCAAGGACTCGCGTGGCTGCCATATATCCTTTTTCTTGAAATCGCTGTAACTATTTTAAAAATCTTTCAATTTCTATCAAATTTTTAATATAGATTAGATCAAATAACGTTAATAAGTGTGCCAAATTTCGTTGAGTTACTTGCTGTAACAAAAAAGCTCTTAATATATCCTTTTTTTAAATATAGTCAAAAATATAAAAATACCTAATAACTGCAAAAACAAAACATTCACAACACTTATTTCCTGTTGCATTACGAAAATAAATTTATTCAAAATAAGTTTTAAGTAAACTCGTTTAATACTTGCTTTATTTCTAAGTATATAACCCGTTAATAACAAAAAACTAAAAAAAAACATTTTTTTTTTTTGGTACTAAAATTTTTTTTTTTTTCGTTTTTTTCAAAAACTTAGTTATTTTTATTATTTGATTGTATAGAAAACAGTCCAGGATGTTAAAAAAATCAATAAAAAATAATTTTTGAGTACGAACTTTTTTTATGTATCTCAAAAAAAAATTTGGTTTTGATTTGGGATACCAACGAAAATCAAATACTGGTTTTAAAGCAAAATGGCCCACTGTATACTTACTTCATCGAATTTTTTACTATAAATTTATGGTATACAATACAATAAATCCCTTTATATAAAAAAACACGAAAATGTTGATGTATTTTTTTAATTTTATTTACAGTACATAAAATAAATAAAAAAACAAAATAATCCAAATTTCGATTTTTTAAAAATTTTTTTTTTTCGACTTAAAAAAAAAACTTAGTTATTTTTATTTTTTGATCTTATAAAACATAGTTAAAGCTACAAAAAAAAATGAAAAACAAAAAAATTTTATTCACGAACTTTTTTTATGAAGGCCATTAAAATTTGGTGATTTTGGGGATTTTAGTAAAAGTCATAGATAACTTTTAAAGCAAAACGGCCCACGTACTGCATATTTTTTTTCTGATTTTTTATTATATTTTTACAGAATACTATATAATATATCAATGTGTAAAGAAAAAATACTTAATATTAAATTTTTTTTTTAATATTTTTTCCAATAATAATATAGCTTTTGAAAAAAATTAAATAAAGACACAAAAAAAACCTAACTTTTTTCCAACTTCAGACAAAAACTTAGTTATTTTTATTGTTTTGCCTTATAAACCATAGTCCGAGCTATCGAAAAACCGAAAAAAATAATTTTTTGACTCACGAACTTTTTTTATGCATTCCATCAAAATTTGTCAATTTTTGGGAATTCGGTGGAAAAAATATAGATTTCAGAGCAATACAAAAATGTATTTTAAGATTAATTCTAAAAAAATGCAAATACAACATTTAGCTAATATATTAAAGTAACTTTTGCAAAAAAAAGTTCGTTGATTTCTTCAAAATTCGTTTTTTCATAATTATTTTAGTAAACCTATAAAAATCAATTTTTAGGTTTTAACACAATAGCGTTGAATTTCCATACTTTAGCGCCCTCTTGTGGCAACATATGACTTCTTAAAAATCAGAAAAGTACATATTTCTTTTAGTTTACTATTAAACTGTAAAAATACAAAAAATCATCAATATTGAAGACATACTATTTTTTTTGATTTTTGCCAATGAAACGAATCACTGTGCGTCGCGTAGGGAAGGCGTGGTCGTAGGGGCGTAAAATTTTTCCTGAGTTATTTTTTAGTCAAAAGGAAAAAAATGAGGGGGTACCGTCTCAACATTTCCAACATTTCCAAAATAAGGGACACTCTAAGGTACTCTATATATTTTTGTTCTCGTTAATGCCCAAATGGGTAAAAAAAATACCGAAGAGTTACAGGTACGTGTTCGACAGATAAAATACGAAAGAAATGCCCTAAATACTAACTGTGTGCACTTTTGTCAAAATCGGACCATGGAATCGGGAACCGGTGGTCAGGCATTAATGTTTAAATTTAAATTTAACAAACTTTTCGAAAATACTCGTTGGTGCTGCAGTGTTTAGATTAGGTTAAGAGGTTGACGTAATGTCCACAAGACCAGTTCCTGATCCAAAGTGATACCTTGATGAGGGGGGGGGGGGGTTATTGTTGTTGGCTCCATATTAATCATAATTCACTACTGACTTAATGTCAAATGATGATTTATGTCTCCACATATGTCTCATCGAGTTTACTTAGCCTAATATATTTAAGCATCTTCCATGGGTTGACATCTCTAAGTTCCTCTAGTTTCTGAAAGAAGTAAAAGCCAAAGCAAATAAATCGAGTGCGAGATAGTGCAGGGCACTGACAAAGATAATGGAATGAATCTTCCACTATCTCTTCATCCCCACACCAACTGCACAAGTCATCTCTGATCAGTTTTAACTTTTTCAAAAAAGCCTTCAAGCCAGTATGGCCTGTAATTAAACCTACATACTACCTGAGGTTTGAATTTTCCATATAAAGAAGTGTTTTTTGGATACTTTTTCCACCGCGAGTCCACAAAGCCTTCGTCTGGATACAGTCCTGGCTGCTTTCCCATTTCAAATCTTCCTGTCGTTCAAATGTTCTCCCTAATTCGAAATAAATCGCATCCAGGCCCGGATGCACGTCGGTCGTGATTGAACTTAATGATAAAACTGCTCCCATACGAGCTAACTCGTCAGCTTTCTCGTTTCCTGGAATATTCTGATGACCTGGAAACCAGCACAATCCAGCTACCGTGTTTTGTTATTTTATTAAAAAAAGGTGCAATAAGAACCGCATTTTTATTTGGTAATGTTTTATTATACCTCGTAAAGTGATATATGCTCAACTTGAATTTAAAAACCGTTAAATTTAATAAAGTTTAATTTAACTAACATTGCATTTGAATAATCTTTTTTTTTGGAAGCTATTCAGAGCCAAAACTGTTACAAAAAAAATGGAAAACTTACAAAGAAGGTATCCCACAGCTTACACTCCGATTGTCCTGCACTTTTAATATCGTTGGCTTAGTCGGCAAACCTGTCAAGTCCGTTTTTTTTAATTTTTCAGGAGAGACAAAAAACTGTCTAACTTTTTTTTGGGTTAACTTTTTTTAAATCTGTAAACGCAGTTTTTTTCTTAAGTTCATCTTGTTTAACCCCAAAAAATCATAGAGATCAAAAATAAAAGAAAGGAACACTTTTGGGCTCTTTTTGGACTTAGCACATTTGCTCTTTATAATTTTCTATTTTAAATGTGGACTTAGCACATTTTCTTTCCATTTTGTGGACTTAACAGATTTTCTTGTATTTTTTTTTTTATTTTTATTGATTTTTTTTGTGTTTTCTATAATAAAAAATACAACTACTACATACTTTTTTATTGTTGTTGACAAAAAAAAAAGAAATTATTTATAACCTTAATCGTAGGGTGGGTCGATGATATGGATATTTGCGAATCTCGTGAACTAATAGCAAAAAGTCGGTGAGCATTTTCGAGCTGATAACGGGAAAAATTATTTAAAAAAAAAAAATTGCAGGCTACTTTTAGTCCTCTACAAGCGGTTTAAGTTTTTGAAAAAAAAATGTTTTTTTAAAAAAAATATTTTAAAAATTTTGTGTTGACAAAAGCTTTTAGCTGAACAACAGCTCCAGAAAATGAATTTTTTCTTTTTTTTTGTTTTTATTTTATTTAATTTTTAAATATCCCTCTGAAGATGGTCAGCATAGGGTTATATAGTCGCAACAAAAAGTCGACTTTTCGATTTTTTTCAATTTCTAAAAAGTCGACTTTTCGACTTTTTTCAATTTCTAAAAAGTCGATTTTTCGCCTTGATGACTTTTTAAAAAGTCGACTTTTGCGACTTTTTGACTTTTTTCGACTTTCTTCGATTTTAACTTTTTTTGACTTTTTCCAGTTAGTTTTGACTTGTTGTAATCGTTTAGATGCTATTTTTTTCGGTTGTATTTTATTTAGCAATGTTGGATACCAAAGTAATGAAGGTTAAAAAAAGTCGAAGAAATCGAAAATTTGGAAAAGGTTGAAAAACCCGAAAGCGAAAGAGTCGACTTTCGATAGAACGCTATCACTGAGGTGTTGACAACAATCAAAACTATTGGTAAATACTACACTTAACACTTTCTAACTCATGAATTTGGCATTGACATTTTTGCTTCACACACAAAATATATGGAAATACCAATAGCTTCAGTTGTTATTAAACTCGGCTCTCAATTGAATTTTTTTTTCAGAATTATTTTCATCTGGCAAAAGTAAAAAAAATCAAGTCGATAAAGTCAAAAAAGTCGAAAAAAAAGTCCAAGAAGTCGAAAGCAAAAGTCGACTTTTCGACTTTTTCATACAAAAAGTCGATTAATCGACTTTTCGACTATAGAACCCTAGGTCAGCAATGTTGACTGAAATGCTGGGACAATAAAAAAAATAAATAAAATAAAACATGTTTATATTTTTTATTTAATTAATTTATTAACTCATGACCTAATGCCGAACAAAATCAACAAACTACTAAACTAAAGGTCAACTATTCACAACTTTAAACAATTTTGTGAAATAAAAAATTCCAAAAATTATTGCTGATAAATTTTGGTCCATGGAAGCACATAAAAAGCCAAGACTGTGATTATGTAAAACGATAGTTACCTATCGTCGATTTTTGGAGCATTGTTGCTCCTAAACTAATCAAAATGTTTTCAAATTTTTTAATGATTCTGTATTAGACACCACTCATTAATAATTTATAAATGAAAAACTTTCTAATTTCCCTTCAAAACGATATGTATTTTGATGTCGTTTATGCATCGTCCATCGTTTTCGTTTTACGTGATTAGCCCCCAGATTTTCTTTTCTTAATGCGCTTTATTTTACTAAATTTTACAAATTGAATTAAATTTTGAAAAAAAAAAAATGTTTTTTATATAAAAATCTAACTTTTCTGGCTTTGGAAATGCCATCATGTACCAAAATTTATCAGCAAAATTTTTTTTTTGGAATTTTTGCCTTTATAAGTTATATTTTGCAACAAAAAAAAAAAAAAAAAAAACAAGCATGTATTTCCATAAGAGCTTTTTTTGCGTCCTTTTAATAAAATAAACAAATCTCGAATTTAAATCTATTGAAGAAATTTGTTGATACAAAATGTGTGTTGTTTCCAGCTGGACTTAGCACGTGGCTTTCGATGTTTTATTTTTTTTTTTGGACTTGACACAATTTCTTACCACTGCATAACAAGAAGAAAAAACAACATAACGGCATTTTGTTTTTTGTAAATGATGTGTTTTGAGTTATACTAGCATACTACATCAAAAACTCAATTTGCATAAAAATTGGACTTGACAGGTTTGCCGACTAAGCCAACGATATGTTAAAGAGGAAAAAAATCTAAGATTTACCCTTTTTTTATCGGCTATTCTATTCTCGATTATTCTTTTTAAGTTGTTTTTTTGTCAAAAATGTATAAGTGTTGAGCTACTTTATATGGAGAAGTATATGAGCAATTGTCATTAACTTTTAATATTTAAGAAAAAAAAAATTGCGATTTTTTTTTCGTGGCACATTGATAAGACTTTGTAGGTAAATTACATTATAAGTAAGTAAATAAAATCCGTCCGCGTGCATTAATTTGAGCGGTCGCACCCAAAACTATGGCGGTTTCAAGTTAAAATTTTTAAAAAAATTGTCAAAATTACATTTTTTATCCGAAGTTAACCAAACGTACCATTTTATATTATGCTTACCCATAGCTAAAATACATATTCAAACATGCATAAAATCTTTGCTAAATATCGAGATATTTGCATTTAACCAATTTTTTTTCGGCACATTTTCCAATATTTTGGAAATAAAAATGTTTCCAGCAGTTTTATTTTTTTTAGAAAAACATTACCAAATGCATTAACAAAATCTCAACAAATTCTTAGTAAACACCATTATTCTATCTCTAATAGGTAAGAAACTGCAGTGGTTTAAAGGCAACATTTTTTAAAAAAAAAATTTAATAATTTTTAATTTTTTTTTGTTTTTAATATTAAATGTCTGATTTTACACTGTTGTCCATCACTGAATATTGAAACTATTCAAAGTATGATTAGTAATGCTAATATTAAGGTTATTACGAAATATTTTAACGTTATTACTAATTTTATCAAGGTTATAAAAAATTTTAGCGATTTTTCGCGATTTTCGCGACTGCAAAAATCAATGGACTAATTTTGAAATATTATTTGAATAAGACATGTCAAAATCTATCAAAATACATTTCTTTTCTACTTTATTTACGTTATGTAAGATTTTATATAACCATTAAATTTAAAAGTATCAAAAATTTAAAACCACCAAAAAACCACTAAAACGTCAATTGTTTTTGGGTGCGAATGGATTGAAGATAAAGCATAAAAAATACTACCAAACGCGCCTTTCACTGACCAATTTCGATAAGCGGCCTGGATGTGCCTTACAAAAAACGTAAAACAGAAAAACGCCGCGGAATTCGCCAATATTAAGTTTTGATCAATGTTGCTTTCCATGATTTATTATATTTGCACATACCATTGTTTCTACATGTTCAACTTTCAGCCATGCACATTTGGCTGTCAAATAATGCAAAACTAAAATATCGAAATTTTGCAAAAAATTTAAAAAGTTCATAAAATTTTTGCAATTGAATATTTTTTGGGTGCGTTTGTAAATCAAGTGGGAAATGGTAAATTATAAAGTTCACAAAGCATTCGGAACCATTCGGAATAAAACAGGGAGTGTGCCTCGCAAAAAACAGACTTTTTAAAAAATTCACGTTTTTTCTTCCCATCTTTGGAGAGCTGCAGCTTCGTAACCATTGCGAGCACATCACTCGAATCAGTCTCGGATTGTGCATATTTACAAGGGCTTTTATCATGTGCATTTGAATTTTAAAATTACAGTTTGCACCAAAAGCTACAATCAAAAAACTTCGAAAAATTGAAAATTGAAAAATATTGGTATCAAAATTTAGGTCCATGTAACTTTTTTCTTATTGATGGCACATCCACTGAACCTATACCAAATAATTCCCCAAGTCTACTGATTAAACGGTATTAAATTTGGAGCAATAGGTTTAACGCACCCAACAATATGGAACTTTGAACGAAAAATTTCATGAGAGTATCAAGCGATTTTTTTACATTTTTCAACTTTGCACGTTCCTTACCATGAGATAATGAGACTATTTGCGCTGTGCCTTTGCAGAATTACTCATTATGGTTCCCTTAAGATATCTACATTCACAGGTACCACCTAAGTAGTTTACAAATAAAAATGTTATTACGAAATTAGTAAAATATCACAAGCGTTAAAAGTTAATGACAAAAGTTCATATACAGTGACTCGCAGCTTATTTCGTGTGTTAGATATCAGTCAGCAATCCATTTAAGACAAAGTTTCCAATAAAACTCATAATTATTATCAAATGAGTATTTTTGTTAAATGTGCTGTATAGGTAATTTATCGAGCTTTAATTTAAGCTTCATGGTGTCCAGATTGAGTAAATATTAAACGTGCCACAAGGGTCGAATTGGAAATAGAAATTATTGATAGACGTTTTTTATAAAATTTCTTAAAAATATTTCTAGGTCGATTTTATCCAAGCTCAAACATAAAAAATTTAAAAAATAGTCCAATAGTTAATATTCATTTATTAAATAATTTTTCCAAAGACACAAACAAACACCAAAATTTTTAAAACTCAGTAGAAGAAATCCGAGTTTTTTGACCTCCAATTCTTTTGACCACCAATTTTTGGTAAACAAAGGAAATGTTCAATTATTTTTATATTTCATTACTATACACTTAGGTGTACTAAAATTATTAAACAATTAAATCTTTTCTTTGTTTACCAAAAATGGGTGGTCAAAAGAATTGGAGGTCAAAAAATTCGGATTTCTTCTACTGAGTTTTAAAAATTTTGGTGTTTGTTTGGGTATTTGAAAAAATTATTTAATAAATGAATATTAACTACTGGACTATTTTTTAAATTTTTTATGTTTGAGCTTGGATAAAATCGACCTAGAAATATTTTTAAGAAATTTTATAAAAAACGTCTTTCAATAATTTCAATTTCCATTTCGACCCTCGTACCACATTTAATATTTAGACAATCTGAACGTCATTAAGCTTTAATTAAAGTTTGATTAATTATATACACAGGACTTTTTACAAAAATACTTATTTGATAATAATTAAGTCTATTTTGGTGAACTTTGTCTTGAATGGATTGCTAACTAATATCTTTCACACGAAATAAGCTGCGAGCCACCGTACATACATATTTAATAATCTCTATTAGGTTAAAAAAGACACTTGTTTTTGCTTTTGGCGAAATTCCTGTTAGTTCGGCTTTTATTCAGATTTTCCCGAAAGGCCATGATTTTTCAACCCTTTTTTAAACCACCGGGAAAACCGGTAAAAAATAGCAGGTTAAATTTAGTTTTTGGTACTTATTAACATATATAAATTGCAAAACAATCGGAGTGTAATTGTTAGTGTTAAATTTCTATACTTAACGAACAAAAAAGCACATGTATGAACTTTTAAATCAGAGTATAAAGTTTTAATCATTTACAGTCCACAAAAGACAGAGGAAAAAAATTACCATTTAAAAAAAACACAAGATTGATAAAAAAAAAAGTTTTTTTTTTTAGAAATTTTAGCTTAATTACTTTTTAATTAAATTGCACAAGTATAAAAAACGGTGATGGTATGGAAATAAGCAAGTACTTTGAGTTAAAAGTATTTAACAACATTAATAAGTAAAGCTTTAACAGTTTATTTTTCCGACTGCAAAAAAAAAAAAAGAAAAAAAAAAAAAAACACAAAACTAATATGAGCTTTAGAGTGGCATTTTTTCAGTGGCATTTTTTGATTTTCCTAACAAGGAAGGTCTTTCCCAGGGCACCCACCGATTGTCCTGAAATTTGAATATGGGAATGAGAAGGCAAAAATAAGGTTTACCTGTTTTTTTAGCTGCCCAAATTTAAAAAAGGGTTGCCACCTTATGAAAAAATAAGGGCTTTCGGAAAAATCCGTATAAAAGCCGAACTAACAGGAATTTCGGCAAACGAAAACATACTGATCAGCTTAATTTTGATAGAGATTATTATATATGATTTAGGCGATCGTACGTATAAACATCTCCATATAAACTACCCCACAGTGGATCGAAAATCGAAAGTCCCGGTCAAAGGGTAAAATTAATCATCCAAACTCATTGAAATTTGTGTCCAATATGGATTTAGGCTCGCTGAATTCACGTGTGCTCTCAAACTTTAAAAATTTTTAATATTTTACGAGATATTAGGGTCCAAATTTTTTTATTTTTGGATTTTTTTAGTATTTATATAATTTTTCATAGAAGACGTGCAATTTATTGTTATTTTTTTATGCTAATTTGATAATAGGGAATTGTTTTAAAACATTGCATGCTTGGTTTGCAAAAAAATTGCCCGGAAAGCAAAATTCACAAAACGCGACATAACGCGAAAAATAGAAATGAAAGGTTATAAAGCTTTATATAAACTATAAATATCATCTGTCCTTATAATTTGACTAACACTATTTTCAAATTCGGCAATAAATACACTGAAAAAAATTACTCTGAAATTTTAACCATCAAATATTTTGGCGGGGTTCAAGAAAATGGGTATAAAACCGATATGGAAATTAAAGAGGACGTAAACACCTTTAGTTTTCTGTTCATACTTTTTTTAAAGAACTTGGGCAATTTTTTTTTATTCTAACCTAAAATTTTTGTTTTTTCAGTGTAGATTTTTTTACATATTTGGACCGCTTTTATTTTTTTTGTAGTTTAACTTTTGGATTTGAAGCTGAACTAAAGAAAATTATAATGGTATGGCTTTACTGAACGCGAATGTTGCAAAATTGCAAAAATAAAAAATCGCCATTTTTGATTTTTTTGAATTTTTTTTTGTTTTTGTCAAATTCGGAGTCAGAACCCCCTAAAACATATAAAAGTACTTTTTTCATTAATAATAACATCGAAAAAAAAATGACCGAGTGTTTCTTCTACACGATCCACTGTGTACCCCAACGATTATACATTTTTGACAATAAAGAACTTAACGAAGCCGAATTTGGACACGACCGAAACATCATTGGATAGGCCTTCAAAAACCTTTCGTGCTGTATAAAATGTTCATAAATTTTCTTTTAAACACTTAAAATATTTTGTTAGTAAATTCAACTAAAAAAACATTGAAAACAATCGTTTTCCGTTTTAAAAAACGGACTACTTCTATTTCATTCGAAACAACATACTTTTTCAGTTATTTTTAAACGGTAATAAGTGACTTGACATTCCGTAAAAACAAATGATATTTCATATGATATTTATTTTATCTGTTAACAATTTTTTATTTTGTCGAGTAAAAATATTTTTTTTTTTTTGAATAACAAACTACAAAAACCGTACTTCTGTAAAATTATACGGTATAATCAGTCACAAATAATTTAACTGATAAAAATATTTTTCCGTAAAATTTTGTAGTTTATTTTTTAACAACTGTATAAATTATTCAATATTTTTGTTTTATTGAAAAACAAACGATTAAACGTTTAAAACAACTTTAACTAAAAACTTTTTGAATAGCCGTAAATAGTTACTGTAAAACTTTTCTGGGTGAAGAAATTAGAAAAATCTTCAAAAAATTAAAAAAAAAAATCCCGTTTTTCCCCCTCCCTTTTGACCCGCTAAATGTGAGATTAGGCAGCTATAAAAAAAACAGGTACCCAGCAAAACTTAGATTACCAAATAAGGTATAAAATAAGGTATAGGATCTCTTATTTTATACATTGCAGCATTGATGATTTTAAAAGGCGATGAGACTCAAAGTAATGCATCCACATTATCACAAAGAATACCAGTAAGGTATAAAATAAGTCATAAATTTATAACGAAGAATACGAGTAAGGTGTAAAATATATTATATTTTATAGGTTACGAAAAATGAAATAATATAGCATACCAGAAGATAATATATAAGGTGTTACGAGTAGTGAAAAAGTAATTTTGTATTAAATTTACTCACGTGATTGTAAGTGAGTGTGAGTAGATAAAATATGCTCGTGAGTGTGTGTCGTTAGAAATTTCCAGTCGTGGGCCCATCTCTAGTTTAAACTTATGCATTTTTTTATAAAATAATTATTTTTTATGTTATTGTAATGCATTATGCATCCAATTATATATAATGCATTATTTCAAACTTTCAAATAATACATAATGTAACCAAATATAAGTCATCCATGATTTAATGTTTAGAAATAATAAATATGAAATACATTTTTTCCAATAATCATGCATTACGTAGCAAATTATTAGTAATGCATTATTTTTCACTTGAAAATAATACGTTGTGGAACATATGATTGGTAAAACATCCTAAAATAATGCTACAAATAAAGTATATACATTACCTGGTAATGTGTTATATAATCACTACCCATTACCAAAGTTTTGCTGGGGTGTATACTTAATTTTTTTTTTTAATTTTTTTCTATTCTTGGGATTGAGATTTTGGGAATAATTTAGCTGAAAACAAAGAAAAGAAAATAGTACGTATATTTTTCGTTTTTTTTTCGAGAAATTCAACAGAGCATGAGGAACATTTATGCAATTACCCAGCAAAAACATGGTAATTAGTTGTGAAAAGTAATCATTACCAAGTACATTATTCATAATGAGTACCCATTACCATTAACATTATTTTAAGCCCAAAAGTAACTACTTTTCAGTAATATGCTATAAAAGCACTTCTAAGTAATAATATCTACTTGGACTTGCAGTTTTTAACCTTTACTATTCAATTAACTTAAAAAGTACTTCAAAACTTAATAAAAATTACGCAATTTTTAAGTGTTAGTAAAAACAAGTTAAATTTTAAGGCCCTTATTCATATTGAAATTAACAAACTTATAACAGGTTTATAAAACGAATTTCGTATGGAAATCTGTTTTATAAACCTGTTATAAAGTGTTCAAATTTGAATATGAATAAGGGGCTAAATGTTGTAATTAACTAGTTATTTTACTTCTTATTGGTAATGGGTTTTTACTCCTTATTAGTAATCCGAGTCAGTAACTACTTATTTATCTCCATACTCTTCACTAGTTATTCTTGTCTCACGCCCTTGTTAAAATAATTAGTGTTTCATTCAATAAGTAACTACTTATAAACATCTGTTTCGGATTACAAAACCCATTACTAGTAATGCCAATTTTTGCTGGGTAATATTACTCATTCGCGTTAAACGTTAAAACAAAGAAATACAAGCAAATTACAAAATTGTTATGAAATTTAAAGTTCAAATGCGATTTTCTCGAAAAAAAACGAAGAACGTGTTTCTGAATTTTTTTGTGTGGATGGAAAAACATCTAAACTTAAAAAAAAAAAAATAAAAAAGAAAAAAAATGTGGCCGGATTTTTGATAAATTGACGAGTTTTAAAAATGGAAAATTTCAGAACACCTTCTAAAAATTTTCCAAAAAAAAAAAAAATTTAATCGATAGCCCATACAAAACTATATAAGAATGTAAATTTTTGAGATTGTGGTGCATTCCGTTTTAATGTGATAAATATTTAATCAAGACAACTTGCCACAAATTTTACCATTTTTCCAATATTTGACCACGCCTCCTAAGCCCAGATTTGAAAAACCAAAAACGCAATTTTCTTAGTTTCATATAGAGCTATTCAAACAATCTATTCAGAAATTTACGAGACACATGTTTTTCTGTAACGGGACATTTGGTGTGGAATGTGTCAAATACAGTAGTTTGGGACGCCCTAATGTTTATTTTGTATTATCGTATTATATAATTTGGCCTTTAGTGCAATTTAAAATTAATAATAAAAAAAAATATTTTTAAGAATTTTTTTTTTTAATTTTTTAAAGATCAAAAAAATATTTTTTTACTATAAAACCACTTTTTCAGTAGTGTCCAAATAAAAACCAATATTTTTAAGCACAAGAAGGGTTCAACAATTTTTTTTTCACTTTGATCTGATCCTTCCGATTTTCAAGTCAAAATAGAAACCAAAAGCCATTGAACCCTACAGGTTCAATATTTTTGTGTGTTAATGTCGACCTTAAAAAGCAACTATTTAGACCCCGACGTAAAAAGCTAAATTTGCTCCACCCTAATGTGCACTGAACAATTCACTGTGGGACGACTTAATTCAACATATCTTTTCAAAAGGACTCTGCGACAGCTTTTTATTTATGCTTGTGTACATTTTATATATTTTTTATTCTGTTATTTTTGTTGGTTTTAGTATTTTGCAAATATTTGTATTATTGTGGTATTTGAAACACATACACAGCTGTCACTGTTGCCAAGTTGGAGGTTTTCCCACTAAATCTAGCGCTTTTTGTTTGGATTTAGCGGGGGAAAATTGGTTTTAGCGGGAACGGCGCTTTAGCGGGAAAATCTATCGCTTTTTTTTTGAATTTTTTATTTCCTGCAGACAAGCCGTAAGGCTTTGCGGGGTTAGCATTAAGCATAATGTACATTAAATTATCTAAATAATAATAAAAAAAAATTTAGTGGGACAAATTTAGAGGTTTTTCCAATTATTCTTTTTTTTTCAATCGAAAACGCCAAGTTTGTCGAATTTTAGCGCTTTTTTTGTAATTTAGCGGGAGAATTTTGTATTTTCCCGCTAAAATTTCGACCGTTTCTTGCGCGTTTTTAGTGAAAAGTAAATTTTCGTAGAAAAAATAATTTGGAGGTTTTTTTTAAAAATTTTCTTTTTTGTCAATCAAAAATGCCAAGTTTTTCGGTTTTCAGCGCTTTTTTTTGTAATTTAGCGGGAAAATTTTAAATTTTCTCCGCTAAATTAATTTTTGGCGGTTTCTAGCGCTTTTTTCTTGAAATTTAGAGGTATTTGGTTAAAAATAGTTGGCAACAGTGACAGCTGTTAAGTTATCCATAATTTTTTTTTTTTTTATAAAAAAAATAAATTTTAACAAAAAAGTAGTATTCCAATGTACTTCAAATAGCTCTTTAACTTTTCACTAGATTTCATATTTTAAACATTTTAACAAAAAAGTAGTATTCCAATGTACTTCAAATAGCTCTTTAACTTTTCACTAGTTTTCATATTTTAAACAACCAAGTTAACCGAGGCTTAGATATCTATTAACAAAAAAAAAAAAAAAAAAATATAAAACCCCAGTTTGTGTTTGTTGTCATAGTTTTTGTGTTGAAATATTTTTTTTAAATTAAAAAAACTTTTATTAAAAGCCCGTGTAAAAAAAATAATAAATTTTTATGTAAGAGAAATTACATATAATAAAAGGGAAATGATTTAATTACTAACTGAATTGACATTTTTGAAGGCTAATTTTCAAAAATTTTAATCCAAGACATTGCATTTATTTTCCATGTAAAATTTTGCGCCGAAAATTTAGTCTAAAGTTTCAAAAGTAGTAAAACAGTTTTCGAGATATTGCTAACTTTTCAAATTTTCAACTTTTTTAAAGAAGTGGTTCTATTTAAGTTAAAATATCTCTGTACCAATTCCGTGGATTTAATTTTTTCGGGTTTAAATTAAAGGTGTTAAAATGTTTTATCAATCCTTCATACAAGATTTTTCAACCTGATTAACGTCTTAGAAACTACATATTAATCGATTTATGGAAAATTTTGCTTCAATTTGGCATCAATTCTACTGACATTTGGGGAAAATAGTAAATTCTACTGTAAATTTAAACAAAAACGTTTTTTAAGAAGAAAATTAGAGGGATTTAAAAAAATATGTTAAAATTGTGGGAGGTACATTAGACCGGGTCGAAAAAAATGTTCCCATTGTGCGGGTTTTATTTTAAAGCTTACCTCGAAAAAGTTCCATAGCCAAAATATTAGATTTTTAGGTCGCGATTTGGTACCGCCGAAATCGTTTTTTGTTCATAGCTTTGTCATTTGATGTCCGATCGTTGTAAAAAAAAATTTGTTAGAAAGTCCTCAGCGAGTACTAAATTTGACCCATATCTGGTTTTGACCTCTGAGGTCATCTTCGTGTTATAAATGTTAGTTTCTCAGCTTTCTACCCACCTAAATGATCTTTATTTTTCCATTATATTATAGTACTAAAAAAATCAATAAATTCTTGCTTTGGAAGTATGGTCTTATATTAATTAACAAAAAAGTTACACTGCATTTAAATTTTCCCTATAAAATCTAAAGAAAATTAAAAAAAAACAAGTAAGAAAGCTATATTCGGCTGTGCCGAATCATTAAATACCCTCCACCAATGTGATAATTTAAAAAACAAAAAAGTTTTTTTTATTTATACCTCAGGAAATAAAAAAGTACCAAAAAGTGTACTTTCGGTACCTTTAATAAAAGGTACTTTTTATTGAAGGTACTTTTTATTAAAGGTACCTTTTATAGAAGGTACTTTTTATAAAAGGTACTTTTTATATAAGGTACTTTTTATAAAAGGTACTTTTTATAAAAGGTACTTTTTATAAAAGGTACTTTTTATAAAAGCTACTTTTTATAAAAGGTACTTTTTATAAAAGGTACTTTTTATAAAAGGTACTTTTTATAAAAGGTACTTTTTATAAAAGGTACTTTTTATAAAAGGTACTTTTTATAAAAGGTACTTTTTATAAAAGGTACTTTTTATAAAAGGTACTTTTTATAAAAGGTACTTTTTATAAAAGGTACTTTTTATAAAAGGTACTTTTTATAAAAGGTACTTTTTATAAAAGGTACTTTTTATAAAAGGTACTTTTTATAAAAGGTACTTTTTATAAATGGTACTTTTTATAAAAGGTACTTTTTATAAAAGGTACTTTTTATAAAATGTACTTTTTATAAAAGGTACTTTTTATAAAAGGTTTTTTTTTAAAAAAGGTACTTTTTATAAAAGGTACTTTTTATAAAAGGTACTTTTTATAAAAGGTACTTTTTATAAAAGGTACTTTTTATAAAAGGTACTTTTTATAAAAGGTACTTTTTATAAAAGGTACTTTTTGTAAAAGGTACTTTTTATAAAAGGTACTTTTTATAAAAGTTTTTTCTTATAAAAGGTACTTTTTATAAAAGGTACTTTTTATAAAAGATAATTTTTATAAAAGGTACTTTTTATAAAAGGTACTTTGAATAAAAGGTACTTTTTATAAAAGATACTTTTTATTAAAGGTACTTTTTATAAAAGGTACTTTTTATAAAAGGTACTTTTTATAAAAGGTTCTTTTTAAAAAAGGTACTTTTTTTAAAAGGCACTTTTTATAAAAGGTACTTTTTATAAAAGGTACTTTTTCTTAAAAGGTACTTTTTATAAAAGGTACTTTTTATAAAAGGTACTTTTTATAAAAGGTACTTTTTATAAAAGGTACTTTTTATAAAAGGTACTTTTTTTAAAAGGTACTTTTTATAAAAGGTACTATTTATAAAAGGTACTTTTTACAAAAGGTACTTTTTATAAAAGGTACTTTTCATAAAGGGTACTTTTTATAAAATGTACTTTTTATAAAAGGTACTTTTTATAAAAGGTACTTTTTATAAAAGGTACTTTTTACAAAAGGTACTTTTTATAAAAGGTACTTTTTATAAAAGGTACTTTTTATAAAAGATACTTTTTATAAAAGGTACTTTTTATAAAAGGTACTTTTTATAAAAGGTACTTTTTATAAAAGGTACTTTTTATAAAAGGTACTTTTTGAAAACGGTACAGAACTTTCGGAAAGTACTTGTTCCAGAATGTTTTATTTCACTAAAGGATCCTACATTCTAAATTTCAAGTTTGAATAAAATTTCAGTAAATAAAAAAAAGTACCAAAAGTACTTTTTTACCCATTTTACCTCAGTAGAATCAACATTGGCAAAACCCGAGCCTTAGTGAATCTTTTTTCCGGAAGGTGAACCGACATTGCAAATTTCCATTTTCTAGTACCATTATTTAAAAAAATATAAAATGTAACAAAAGTACATATTTTTACCCTTTTTACCCTATTAGAAAAATCATTGGCAAAAACCCAGCCTTAGGGGATCTATATTCCGGGAGGTGAACATACAGTCCAAATTTCAAGTCTATGTGACAATTTTTTAAGGAAATATAAAAGGTGCCAAAAGTACAGATTTTTTTCCCTTTTTACCCTCTTAGAATCAACATTGGCAATAATCCAGCCGTACTGGATCTATATTCTAGGATGTGAACATACTGTCCAAATTTCAAGTTTCTATGACCATTATTTCAGGAGATATAAAAAGCACCAAAGGTACAGTTTTTTACCCTTTTGACCCCCTTAGAATTAACACTGGCAAAAATCCAGCCTTAATGGATCTATATTCCGGGAGGTGAACATACAGTCCAAATTTCAAGTCTCTATGATCATTATATCAGAAGATTTAAAAAGTACCAAAAGCACAGTTTTTTACCATTTTTACCCCCTTACCATTGGCTAAACTCCAGCCATAGTGGATCTATATTGCGGGAGGGTAACATACAGTCCAAATTTCAAGTCTCTATGACCATTATATCGGGAGATTTAAAAAGTACCAAAAGTACAGTTTTTTCCCCTTTTTACCCCCTCAGAATCAACATTGGCAAAAATCCAGCCTTAGTGGATATTTATTCCTGAAGGTCAAACTACAGTCCAAATTTCAAGTCTCTAACTTCAGCGGTTTGGGCTGGGCGATGATGAATGAGTATGTCAGTCAGTCATATTACTCTTTTATATATATATATAAATTTTCCGGATTTGGGCGATTTTTGCCATAAAGTTTATTTCTGTCTTTTATTATTTAACAAAATATATTTTTTTAAATGAAAATATTTTTTTTTTAAGAAATCTGAACAAAATTGAATTTTGGCGATATTTTACATCCGATTTGGCGACAAAGCCAAAAAAAAGTCTGGCAACCCCGTTAATATGACGAAGCAAAAAATGGACACACACAAACACATGCTATATAAAAATAACTATTAATTTTTTTATTATTACTTAACGAACTTTTTTTTAATTAAATTTAGATTTTGTTTTACATATTTAAAAGCTTTTTTGTAAAGATTTTTTTCCTTTTTCTCAGTTTTTTTTTTTCATTTCCGTTTTCTTTCTTATGGATCACACAAAATATGAGTTAATTTAGGGTTATGTTGAAAAAAACGATGTGTTTTTTTGTAATTCGCTCATAACTTTTAAAATACTTAACCGATTTAAAAAAAAATACATCAGTTTTTGCCTGGGAAAATTACGCAACTTTTGGTACCCCAAGCGTTTAAATCGGTTTCGGAGTATTGTCAAAAACGTGATTTCAACAGACAGACAGACAGACAGACGGACGGACGGACAGACAGACAGACGGATATCGCTAGATCGACTTAAAATCGATCAAGGATCATGAATATATATACTTTATGGGGTCCTAAACCAATATTTCAATGTGTTACATACGGAATGACAAACTTATATATACCCTCTATCACCAGAGTGGAGGGTATAAAAAAACTTGTTCGTTCGAATGTATTTAAATATAAAAATTTTAACACACAAATTATTTTAACAAGTGCTTTTGATAAAAAATTTTATATTTAAATACATTCGAACGAACAAGTATTTTATACCCTCCACTCTAGTGATAGAGGGTATATATAAGTTTGTCATTCCGTTTGTAACACCTCGAAATATTGGTCTAGGACCCCATAAAGTATATATATTCATGATCCTCGATCGATTTTAAGACGATCTAGCGATGTCCGTTCGTCCGTCCGTCCGTCCGTCCGTCCGTCTGTCCGTCTGTCTGTCTGTCTGTCTGTTGAAAACACGCTAACTTTTGAAAGACTTTACGGAGGCTCCTGAAGTTTGGCATATATGTTGGACATTTACCTGGTCAGGTTGGTATTGCAATCCAGCGAAATCGGTCCAGTGGTTCAAAAGTTATAAGCAAGTGAGTGAATTTCGGCAAGGGATTTTCTGGAATTTACGAGATAAAACACACTGTAACTTTCGAACAGCAATTCTGAGGGTGCTGAAGTGTGGCATATATATTTACCGTTCCTCTTGTCCGGTTCGTTTTAAATTTCAGCCAAATCGGTCCGGCGGTTCAAAAGTTATTAGCAAAACCGTAAATTTCAGATTAGTTCACCTTAAATTCACGTGCTGAAAACCCGTTAAACATGTTTTAAAAACATTTGTAAGTCAGAAAAATATTTTAAAAGGTATTTTTGTCACACAAAAATATTTTTACACTAAACCAAAAAAAAAATACACTTAAAAAAAAAGTTTACCCTCAAAAAAAATTTTACACTCAAAAAAAAAATTGGTAAATTATTTTTTTTTTTTTTTTTCAAAAATTAAAAAAAAAGTTTTTTTACACTAAAACAAAAAAAAATACACTCAAAAAAAATTTTACACTCAAAAAAAAAATTAGTATTTTTTTTTTTTTTTCAAAAATTAATAAAAGAAAAGTTTTTTTACATATTTCTAACCAAAAAAAAGTTAACACTTAAAAAAAATTTTTACACTCAAAAAAAAATTGGTAAATTATTTTTTTTTATTTTTCAAAAATTAACAAAAAAAGTTTTTTTACACTAAAACAAAAAAAAAAAAAAATACACTCAAAAAAAATTTTACACTCCAAAAAAAATTAGTAATTTTTTTTTTTTCAAAAATTAATAAAAAAAAGTTTTTTTACAGAAAGTAAAATATTTCTAACCAAAAATGTTATTTTTTTCACGTTAGAAAATTTACTATCACTTAAAAAGGGCATTGTGGAGGGTATTCATAGATTCGGCCAAGTCGAATTTAACTTTTCTACTTGTTTTTTTTTAATTTTCTTTAGATTTTATAGGGAAAATTTAAATGCAGTGTAACTTTTTTGTTAATTAATATAAGACCATACTTCCAAAGCAAGAATTTATTGATTTTTTTAGTACTATAATTTAATGGAAAAATAGAGATCATTTAGGTGGGTAGAAAGCTGAGAAACTAACACTTATAACACGAAGATGACCTCAGAGGTCAAAACCAGATATGGGTCAAATTTAGTACTCGCTGAGGACTTTCTAACAAATTTTTTTTTACAACGATCGGACATCAAATGACAAAGCTATGAACAAAAAACGATTTCGGCGGTACCAAATCGCGACCTAAAAATCTAATATTTTGGCTATGGAACTTTTTCGAGGTAAGCTTTAAAATAAAGCCCGCACAATGGGAACTTTTTTTTCTCCTTTATGGTCGACCCAGTCTAAGGTACATGCTCTTGAGCAAAAATACAGAAATTCAGTATAGTATAATTCTCAACGTAATTATTATCAACCGAGTAGGATTTAAAAAAATGCTACGTAGGTAATTTATAGATCTTCAATTTAAGTTTGATAGCGTCCTGATTGAATAAATAATAAATGTGCTGCGAGGATTGATCTGGAAAATGAAATTATTTATAGAAATTTTTCTGATTTATTTTTTTTTAATATTTCAGAGTTAATTTTTTCTAAGTTCAAACATTAAAAAATTACAAAATGGGTTAATAGTTTTAATTCAATCAACTAATTTTTCCAACAACCCAAACAAAGATGAAATTTTTTAAAACCAATTAAAAACTTCTCATTTTGACCTTAAATTCGTTTAACCACCATTTTTTGTAAAAAAAGAAAATATGTTATTGTTTCCCTAGTCAAAATCATTTCGTATATAGCCATGTATAAATTTATACAAATATATCTTTTTATACATACTGAGATCTTATTATATTTAATTATATAAAAAATCAATCAGATAAGACCAAATTTCGTATCAAATTATATAAAATTTGATATAACTCCCGATAAAATTTTATAAAATTTGATACGAATTTTGGTCTTATCTGAGATATTTTTTATATAATTTTATATAATTAGATCATTTTATGTAAAATTAGATATATTTGTATCAATTTATACATGGATATATTACTAGGGTTATTAAAATGAGTAAACCTAAGTGTATGGTAATGAGATATTAAAATATTAAAAATTTTTGTTAGTTAAAAGAATTGGAGATCAAAAAATGCGGATTTCTTCTACTGTATTCCAAAAATTTTATTTAAGATTTTTGGAAAAATTAGTTGATTACTGAATAAAAATTATTGGACCATTTTTAAAATTTTTAATGTTTAAACTTTAAATAAATCGACATATTTTTAAAAAAATTTCAGAAAAAATTCTATAAATAATTTAATTTTCCAGATCGACCCTCGTAGCAAATTAAATATTTTCTCAATCTGGACTCTATCAGGCTTAAATTAAAGCTTTATAATAAAAAAAAAAATTTGTTTAAAAAAATTACGAAGTCAAATCTACAACAGAACTTTCTCTTTGATCTGAATTCCGTTTAAATTGCAGTAAAATTGACAAGAAATTGTTTAAAGAATTGATAAAATATTTGATAAGCTTTAATTTAAAAGTAAACAAATAAAATCCTCTGATTTTGACCGGAGATATTTTTATTAATATAAAACCACTTTTTTCCTATGGAATTTGGAAATATGTGTCTTAACAACTTTGAATCTTTTTGACTTAATTTTAAATGGAAAATAAATCTTAAATATGTGAACGAACAAATTTTCAATATATGTAAACTACTGTTTGTTTTAAACTTAAAAATTATAAAATCTGAATCTCTGCATTTTCTTATTAAATGCATGTAACTTTTACAATTATCAACGCATTTTCCTCAGGTCTCCCTAATTTTCTTCGTGATAGATCAGACTTCAGCTGTAAATACAGAAATAAATTAAAAAAATTACACTGTGCTACAAAAAACACAAAATCAAATATACTTTTAAAATGAGGTAGTTAAGGTTGTAGGTCTCGTCGAAAAGATCACAAAAATGCCCATCAAACTTACCAGACACCCTCAAATTTTAAAGTTGTTGTCAAAAAACGATTTTTTGGGACTTTTCTCACTAAACCACGTGTAACTTAAACATTTTTTAACCGATTTTCAATTTTTCAACTGTTTTCAATAGAAGAAGAATGTGTGTGAATTGGTCCATACATATAAGAAAGATATGTATTGATTTTTTCAACAATATCTAATTTTTTGTTATTTTTTAAAAAATTTTTGAGTTTATCGATTTTTTTCTGTTATAGTTCGTTCAACAACATTTATATTTATAAACGTATTCTTAAAGAAAATTTAGTTGTGAATACGATGAGCTTTATTTCGAAAAAATCGGATAACAATTGACAGAGTTGTGATAATTTTTCTAAAAAAGAAAATTAAGATTTTGCTTGAAATTGCCGTTCGGATAACCCAGGCAAAAAAATAAAAAAAAATAAACGAACATACTAAGCGGTCGCGTATCATTATTTTAAAGGTTTTTGCCCTCCTGAATTCGAATTTGACCTTCAAATTGCGCTATCTTATTAAGTTTTTGATATATCAGTTTATGTCAAATATCTAAAAAACCTGACGAGATAGAGCAATTTAAAGGCCAGATTCTGATTCAGAGCGCCAAAAACCTTTAAAAATATTGTACATGACCTCTCATGATAAAATTATTTTTTTTGTCTGGGATATCTGAACGGCGATTTCCTGCAAAATCTAAATTTTCTTTTTTAGAAAAATTATCACAACTCTGTCAATTGTTATCCGATTTCTTCAGGATAAAGCCTATCGTATTTAGAATCAAATTTTCTTCAAAAGTACGTTTATAAATATAAAGGTTGTTAAACGAACTATAGCAGAAAAAATCGATAAACTCGAAAAATTTTCAAAAAATTACCAAAAAATTTGATTTTATAGAAAAAATCAATAAATATCGATCTCATATGTATAGACCAATTCACACACATGGAAAGCCCCATCCTTCTTCTATCAAAAACAGTTAAAAAATTTAAAATCGGTAGAAAATTTTCTGAATTACAAAAGGTTAAGTGAGAAAAGTCCCAAAAAAATGTATTTTGACAATAACTCTAAAATTTGAGGGTGTCTGGCAACTTTAATGGGCATTTTTGTGATCTACTCGACAAGACCAACAACCTTTACTATGTCACATCAGAAGTAGTTTTTCACTGTAGCACAGTGTTATCTTAATAAAATTTACAATAGAATACTTTTTTTCTAAATTTCGTTTAAATTAAATCAAAATTTTCGATACATCGATAAACAGCTTCCAAAGCGATGCTCGAATTGCAATTTAATTTAAAATTGGATAAATTTAGAGAGTTTTGAATATCACGAAACCTGTTCCACTTTTATATTTTTGACTTCACTTTTTAATTCAGCGCGAAATTTTAAAATCAATTTTATATGGAAAATAAATGCAAATTCCAAAATATTTTAGAAATATCCGTCCTTCCGTTTCAAGCCAAAATAGCTTGACTCCGGAGTTTGGCACGACTTTACACACTTATGTTCGTATTTTGGTAAAAGCATAGTACTCTGTTCCATTTCTCGGAAAAAAATTGTCAAACTCTATATAAAAAAAGGCAACTCGAGAAATTGTATGGAAATTGTTAGAAAAGATTCCACACATGATATATTTCACCGTACGACAGCCAATATTAGACATGAACCGGACGACATACGTCTGAAAGTAGAGATCAAATAGAGTAAAACTGCATTTACAGTTTTTCATTTCGTGATCCTGTTTTCTGTCAAAAGGACTTCAAAGTTTTAAAGGATACATTTTGTAAAATGTTTTTTCAATATTTGCACTTGTCCTTGGATGACACTGGTGATGTCAAATGAAAGAGGAGGATCTCCCGTAATTTTTAGATTTTTTTATTTTGCCATATCAGGATAAAAGGATGTGAAGAAAGTCATTTGAAAACTTTATCAAAATATTTTGTTGAAAATTTCGAATGATATTGAAGAATAACTTTTTGAAATGACGTAACTTAGCTTCTTTTTTCTGATATTTAAAAATAATAAAATAGGAAAATTAGTAAAGATCATCCTCTTTCATCAGTTGTGGCATCCTGGCACAAGTGCCAATATTAAAAAAATATTATATACAATTTAGACTTTTAAAACTTTGCAGTCCTTTTAAAAGGAAACAGGATCCCGAAAAGAAAAACTGTAAATGCAGTTTTACTCCACTTCGTGGTTAACAACTTGTTATCATTTTTGTCGGACGGTGTTATACAAGACAATTTAAATTGTCGTGAAAAAGTGACATTTTAGTTTTGTTATGATAGTTTCTCTCTTAGAATTGTCAAAAGTGTTTGATTTATACATTTTTTATTATGATTTTAGGCGTCAAAAGTTTAAGTCCAATTTTCACCGTGAAAAACAGAGTACTAGGATCAAGTTCGCAAACATACAAGGTCGGACAAGGAACAATAAATGTCCATCGTGAAGAACTTCAACAAATACTTTTGTTAAACAAATGCATAATTAATATGTCAGAAGAAGTTTAAAGTCATGCACAGAGAGACAAAACAAATTTAAATTTTTTTGGCCGCTTTCCTGTTGTGGTCGTGCATATAAGAAATTATTTAAGTATCTAATTATAAAATTTTGTTTCTTTCAAAAATAATAAGTCAATTTTTTAACACTTGCAACTTTGACGAATAGTAACCCATCTTTCCTTGTTTCTCTATAAACCGCAAATTAACAGACTTTAAGGGCCTGGCATCACAACAGACCTCAAAATCTTTGTATGATAACGTAATGCGTCTTTTGCCACTTTAAACCTAAAATCTTCTTTGGGATTTCCCTATAAAAATTTTTAATATTTTTTATATCAGTTATTTCAATAACTTTTTTGGCTCTACTCTAAACTTCGGATTTATTATGTCGGTTATATTTTTTTTACACGGGTGTGGATGAACATTAGGGAGGAGAAAATTTAGCTTCTTTCGAGTTTCGGAAACGTCGAGATTGGGAAAGTTGTCTATTAGAGTCGATATTAACACACAAAAATATTGGACCTGTACGATAATGGGTTTGGGTTCCTTTTTTGATTTGAAAATAAGAAAGTTAAAAAAAAATGAAAAAAGTAAACTTTTTTTGCTGAAAATATAGGTTTATATTTGGAGTAACCGAAAAAGTGTTTTATGGTAATTTTTTTTTTTGTCTGAAAAAAATTAAATTTTTTTTTTATTTTTTTTTTATATATATATAAATAACTTTTTAATTTATTTCAAATTAAATAAAAGGTCAAATTAAATAATACGATAATTAAAAATATACATTTTCTCAACACTGCACATTGGGCCAGGATCTCCGTTTTTTGGCCAAAAGTCCATTTCGCTGCATCCAAATTCTGTTGATGTATTCAAAATCTTGGAATGTTCAATATTATGTAAGTAAAATATTGTAATATTGTGGCTATCTGATTTTTTTTGGCAAGAGGTCAAATTCAAAATTTCGAATTTTTGTGACAATTTTTTTTTTTAAATATATTAAAAAAAACTTTGGAAATTAAAGAATTTTTTACTGAAAATCATTCAGAAATCACTAAAGAAGTACTTATTAACATATCAAAATCTAAAACACTCCAACAATTATCTAAAGAAGGTATAAAATTTAAGTTTCCCCAAAAAAATAACGATTTTTTTGAAAATCGCCATTTTTCAACATCGATCTCCAAAAAGCTCCAAACGATTTTGGAAAACCTTTAACGCCAATGTGTTCCTTAATATGTCCCCTAACTAGAATTTTGCGACCGTCTGCGACCATTCATAAACTTTCGAGATATTGTCCTTTAACTAAAAAATGGCGTTCAGATTACACTTCTACACTAGCACGGAAGATAAAATCACTTGCACTCCGATTGTTCTGCAATTCACGTATGTTATAGAAGGTCGAAATCTAAGATTAACGTGTTTTTTTAAGGTGCCATCTCGGCGGTTAAAGAGGGGAAATGGGATGGGGAAAACGGTATTATTTCGTTTTTTTATATCTGTTTCAAAGGAGCTATATGAACATTTCATACAGATCGAAAGGTATTTTAAAGGCCTATTAAATGGTGTATTGGACTTAGCGATATTCGGTTTTATTAGTTTGTAATTGTCAAAAATCTGTAAACTATACTATATACATATAAACGTTATATTATATACATAGATAGGACCCCCAAATTCGTGTATAATAATCTCTATTATGATTAAGCCGAAACTTGATTTTGCTTTTGGCGATATTTTTGCTAGTTTGGCTTTTATTCGGACATCTATAAATTCTTAATGCTCACATATTCAGTGACGCATTTAAGCGGATGATATTTATGGGTTACCACTTTAATTAGCCGATAGTGGCAATTGATGAGCATTTTTGAGAGGTTTTTTTAGGGACAACATTATCGTAGAATTCATATAGAATATATCTAGTAAGTATAACTGCGTCCTCAAGTTCTACTTTTTAATGATACATTTATGCTGAAATTTCAATGCAGTTTAATGGTCCGGATTAGAATTTAATAACTTTTTTATCCGTGGTTTTTAAATGCGGAGTTTGAGCATAAATTAATTATTCGTTTAAAAGCGTCAACAAGTTGACATGTTCAGTTAAAGTGGTAAATATTCGATTCGCAACACATAGCCGATTCTTTGGAATTCAAAATTTTACTGGATATATTTTGGTGCAATATTTTATCTTTAGTTTGATTACATTATTTCTGTGAGAAAAAAAGAAGAGAAATAAAAATAAAGTTAACACCTCTTCATTTAAGTTCATTTCCATAAAATAGTTAGTATGTAATTTACAATAACAAAACTTTTCTTGTTAATTACGACTTTCTTGGATTTTGTTTATATTAATGTGCTCACGAAAACACTTTGCTGCTTATTCTATATTCGCAAACATCGAAGCCATATCAAGTAGAAACAAATAATTTAAGTTCAATATTTACAAATTTTTAAATAAAAAGCCACCATTTTGAACCCGCCATTTTGAATTTAAAATTTTCGATTTCATATTCGTAATTAGTGACGCCATATCATTGATAAACAAATAATTGAAGTTTAATATTTACAAATTTTAGAACTTTTGGCCGCCATTTTGAATCCGCCATTTTGAATTTCTATTTTCTGATTCTAAATTCGTAATTAGCGACGCCATATCCTTCATAAACCAATAAATAAAGTTCGATGTATACAAATCTAAAAGTTTTTTACCGCCATTTTGAATCCGCCATTTTGAATTTTAAATTTTCGATTTCATATTCGTAATCAGCGTCGCCACATCCTTTATAAACAAATATTTTAAGTATTATTTATTCAAATTTAAAAATTTATGGCCGCCATTTTGTATCCGCCATTTTGAATTTTAAATTTTTGATTCCAGATTTGTGATTAGCTACTGCCTAAACCTCTTTCGGCATATTATAAAAACTTCTATCCTCTGTATTCTAGTTTTGGCCAAAATTCTTGGATGCTGGCCCACAGTGCACTGAGGCAATATTTCGTTATATTTTCAGCAAAAAACTAATTAAAAATATTTTTTTTTTTTTTTTGTTAAATAAGAAACAAAAAAAAAATTACGGACCAAAAAAAAAAAAATTCAATGAAAACACTTCTTAAGTAATGTCAGAATATTAAAAATTAATTTTAATTAATTATTAAAACATATTTTTAGCAAACAGTTAAGAATTTTTTTTTTTCACTTTGTTCGGAACTTTCCAATTTTCAAGTCGAAAAAGGAACCCAAAGCCATTGTTCTAGAGGTTTAATATTTTTGTATGTTAATATCAACCTTAAAAGTCAACTTTTCCGTCGTGGTCGGAAATTAAAAAAAAAAACAAATGCTCTCCACCCTAATGAACATAATGTCTATATCTATGTCGATGTAGTTGCATTTAATATCTTTTTTTTAATGTATTAAACAACTAGTCATGCAGTTTTTTCTTTTGTCAATAGTAGTTTTAGTACCACAAAATAACACGTAAAGTTAGTTTTATACTAACAGAATTTGAAAAAAATATTTTAATTAATGTCAAGTGCATTGTCTGTATGCAGAATTTCATTGTGTGGTAGTATTTAGTACTTATGTATATGGTATTTAAATATTTTAAATAAAAAACGTTAATAAAATATAAAAAACTTTTCTATAATGTTTTATAAACGCAATTTAAAAACTTGATGTGCATCATAGCGTATGAGCAATATGAAATTATTAATATCCCAGCAAAAATTGGCATTACTAGTAATGGGTTTCGTAATCCGAAACAGAAGTTAATAAGTAGTTACTTATTGAATGAAACACTAATTATTTTAACAAGGGCGTGAGACAAAAATAACTAGTGAAGAGTATGGAGATAAATAAGTAGTTACTGCCTCGGATTACAAATAAGGAGTAAAAACCCATTACCATTAAGAAGAAAAATAATTAGTTAATTAAAACTTTTAAAATTTTACTTGTTCTTACTAAAACTTAAAAATTGCGTAATTTTTGTTAAGTTTTTTAATACTTTTTAAGTTAATTGAATTGTAAAGGTTAAAAAATGCAAGTGCAAGGAAATGTTATTACTTAGAAGTACTTTTATAACATATTACTGAAAAGTAGTTACTTTTGGGCTTAAAATAATGTTAATGGTAATGGGTACTCATTATAAATAATGTACTTGGTAATGATTACTTTTCACAATTCATTACCATGTTTTTGCTGGGATATAACTCATTCGTCTGTAATTTAGATTTTTATGCCATTTGAATTAAAAATTGTTTGATAAAAGTTTGAGAGAAATCGGTGGTAAAAATGTTTACCATATACATAGTAATAAGTAAATTATGGTTGAATTTAACTTCAATTATGGTAGAAAACTGTAATCTTACCATTTTGCTGGCGAAATTATATACAGTGTTTAATCTTACACATTGTGTGTCAAGGCAAAAATATATGTAGGACAAGTTTACCCACATTCCGAGTTTACAAATTTTTTTGTGTAAAAATACAATTCCGATGCGTAAAAGTAAACCTTTTAATGCCATCAAATCCATAAATATATATTTAATGAAACATGTTTTTTAAATTTTATTAAAAAATGTGTGAGAGAAACAATTTATAATAACTGAATGTAAGGATCACGACAATAGGTTTTTGCATTAGTCTTAATATACCATTTTTCATGTTGCATATATAAAGACATGTTGCATATATAAAGACATCTTATATATTATAAATTTCATGTGGTTTCTATAAATTTTCCAAAAATCTAAATCTATAATTTTGCAATTTTTTTTTCTTGATAATTTTTGCAGATCCTTCACAGAAAAAAATATTGAGAAAAACAATTAGAGTAATCACTTGTTTAAATTTTTAAATAAGATTTGAGTAATATTTAAATTGACGCAATTAAAAATTTATTAAAAAATTAAAAAAAAAATTGAGTAAATAATTTTATACAAAATTGAATATTTTTTTTTATTTTTTTTTATTCTCTTCGTGTTTTGAATTCTCATTTAGTTTATAGTTTTTTGTATATGGGGCATTCCATGTCAAATCGGACACTTTGAAATTTTTTTTTTTTTAGATTTTCCCAATTTGTTTACAGTCTTTAGTATCCTTCGAAAACTCCTTCGTGGTAAATTTTCAGATTTTTTTGATGACCCATTCAAAAGATATCGAATTTTTAAAAATTGGTAGTTTGTTCCTTTACTCAAACTTCTTTTACTCATAACTTCTTCAATAATGGTCCAAATTTCAATTTTTTTTTTTTTTTAAATTTTTGTATTTTTACGTACTTTTTAAAGAAAAATCCCAAAAAATTCTTCAAAGCGCTCAAGTATGCGATTTTTAAGTTTTAAAATTTAAATCTCATTTTTGAAAATGTATGTACTCTTCTTTTTTTTTTTTAAATTTTTTTGTGTAAAACTTCTATCGATTCTACAAATTTTTTGTCCAGGAGGATCGTGGGATAACGATTATTACTATTTTTTAAAATTTTTTGAAAAAATTTTATTGTAATTTTCCAATCTTAAAATCATTTCTACTTCTCCAATGGTGCGTCATAGAGGGGTCCTTTATAAGACTGACCCCCATTAATTTTTACGTCTAAATATGTCTTCGGAACAAACTAACACCCTATCTCCAATTTCTAAGGAGGCTGCCACACAAAACGACATTTTTTAAAATTGGCTCCAACCGCTCTAACTGCCCTAATAGTGCCCTTAGAACAACAAAATGTATGACCGACCCACAAACATTTTCTCTGAACACACCTACCCTCTATCTCTAATTTTTAAGGCGGTCCCCATACATTTTTTTTTATTTTTTGTAAATTTGTTTTATTTAATCAGCTTCTACCGGTCCAATGGTGCGTCCGAGAGGGGTCATTAATGAGACCGACCCCCATTTATTTTTTCCCTACAACATTTTTTTAAAACATACCAACGCCCTATCTCCACTCCCTAAGTAGGCTCCCATACAAATAACAGTTGGAACAAATTTTATAAAAATGTAATTTTGTATGGGAGCCTACTTAGGGAGTGGAGATAGGGCGTTGGTATGTTTTAAAAAAATGTTGTAGGGAAAAAATAAATGGGGGTCGGCCTCATTAATGACCCCTCTCGGACGAACCATTGGACCGGTAGAAGCTGATTAAATAAAACAAATTAAAAAAAAATAAAAAAAAAATGTATGGGGAACGCCTTAAAAATTAGAGATAGAGGGTAGGTGTGTTCAGAGAAAATGTTTGGACTGAAAAAATATTGTGGGTCGGTCATACATTTTGTTGCTCTAAGGGCACTATTAGGGTAGTTAGAGCGGTTTGAGCAAATTTTAAAAAATGTGGTTTTGTGTAGGAGCCCCCTTAGAAATTGGAGATAGGGTATTTGTTTGTTCCGAAGAAATGTTTACACGTAAAAATTAATGGGGGTCGGTCTTATAAAGGACCCCTCTATGACGCACCATTGGAGCAGTAGAAATGATTTTAAGATTGGAAAATTTTAATAAAATTTTTTCAAAAAATTTTTAAAAATAGTAATAATCGTATCCCACTTGCTCGTTGAGAAAAAAATTTGTAGAATCGACAGAAGTTTTACACAAAAAAATTTCAAAAAAATTGAAGAGTACAAACATTTTCAAAAATGAGATTTAAATTTTAAAACTTAAAAATCGCATACTAGAGCGCTTTTAAGAAATTTTTGGAATTTTTTTTAAAAAGAACGTAAAAAAACAAAAATTTTGAAAAAAAAAAAAATGAAATTTGGACCATTATTGAAGAAGTTATGAGTAAAAGATATTTGATTGAGTAAAGGAACAAACTACCAATTTTTAAAAATTCGATAACTTTTGAACGTGTCATCAAAAAAATCTGAAAATTTACCACGAAGGAGTTTTCGAAGGGTACTAAAAACTGTTAACAAATTGGGAAAATCTAAAAAAAAAATTTTCAAAGTGTCCGATTTGACATGGAATGCCCCATATGTATATGAAAGTTTAAAATCATCTTTATTAAATTTTCCTATGTCTTTAAGACGTAAATATATTTGGTAAAGTTTGAAAAAACCTTTTTTTTTGTTAAAAAATGTGAAACTTTTTTAAACTTTTTAAAAAAATAAATTGATAACTTTTGAGTAAATTTTTACTTGACACAATTAAAAAATTACTTAAAAAATCTAAAAATTTTTAATTAAGTTTTTAATTGTGTCCATTAAAAACTTACTAAAATTTTTTAGTAAGCATTTTATTAAATCAAAAATTTACTCAATACTATTAAACCGTTTACTTGTGCAAAATTGAGTAATTTTTTACTCAATAGTATTAAAAATTTACTCAATTTTCTTTTTATTTTTTTCTGTGTTAGACAGATCGAAAAACTCCCATTTTTTAATCTGTCTAACATTTTGCGAATAGAATAGCCTCACATGCTCAGATAATTTTCGTAGAAAAATTTTGTGTTCTGAGTCACTTTCTGTACGAAAAGTTCCTAGACTCCAAGATATTTTTGATTAGAAATGTCTCTGATTCTGAGACAATCTTCGTAAAAAAAGTTTCACATTCTTAGACATTTTTCCATAAAGAAATAGTCTAATATTATGAGACATTTGTCCATAAAAAAATCTCAAATTCTGAGACGTTTTTTGTTAATAAAAAAAAACTTTAGGGTTCTGAGGCATTTTCTTACACAATTTTTTATACGAATTTTGTCTCAGACTCTGAGATATTTTTTGTATAGGAAAAGTTCCTTATTCTCAGGCGTCTTCCGTATAAAAAAATTTTCAGATTTTTAAATATTTTTCATATAGAAAAACTCACACATTTTTCTTATAGAAAAAGTCTCAGATTTTTGGTATAAAAAAGTCTCAAATTCTGAAACATTTCTCGTATAGAAAAATTCTCACATTCAAAGACATTCTGAACAGAAAGTTTTGAGATCCGGAAACATTTTTCGTAAAAAAACGATTTGAGATTCTGAGACAGACATTTTCGTGTAGAAAACTTTTCAGATTCTGAGACATATTTTTAAAAAATCTCAGATTCTGACACATTTTTGGGGAAGAAAAATTTCAGTTTTTAAAACATTTTTCTATAGAAAATGGCATTTTTCTTATAGACATTTTTGGTATAAAAAAAGTTTCAGATTCTGAAACATTTTTCGTATGAAGAAATTCTCACATTCGAATAGATAATTATAAACTATCAGATTCTAAGACACATTTCGTATAAAAAAGTATCAGATTCGGAGACATTTTTCGTAAAGAAAAAGTTTCATATTCTGAGAAATTTTTCATTAGAGCCTGAGATATTTTTGGTATAAAAAAGTCTCAGATACGGAGATATTTTTCGTAAAAAAAAGTCTAAGTTTCTAAGACATTTTTCGTGTAGAAAAATTTTCAGATTCTGAGACATTTTTTGTATTGAAAAAATCTCAGATTCCGAGAAATTTTTCGAATAGAAAAACTCACCGATTTTATGGTATTTTTCTTATAGAAAAAGTCTCACATTCTAAAATATTTTTGGTATAAAAAAAACTCTTCCATTCTAAGACATGTTTCGTTTAAAAAAAGTATCAGATTCTGAAATATTTTTCGTATAGAAAAAGTTTCATATTCTGATACATTTTTCGTATAGAAAAATTTTCAGGTTTTGAGACAATTTTCGTATAGAAAAACTCATAGATTCTGAGACATTTTCCTGAGAGAAGAAGTCTCAGAGTCTGAAATATTTTTGTTATAAGAAATCTCTCAGTTTCGGAGACATTTTTAGTGCAGAAAAATTTTTAGATTCTGATACATTTTTCGTATAGAAAAAATCTTAGATTCTGAGACATTTTTCTTATAGAAAACATTTTTCTCAGATTCTAAAACAGTTTTCGTATTAAAAAAATTCTTACATTCTAAATCATTTTTCGTACAGAATTTCGAATAGAAAAAGTCTCAGATTCTCAGACATAAATCATAAAAAACAGTATCAGATTCTGAGTTATTTTTCGTATAAAAAAATTTTCATATTCTGAGACATTTTTTATATAGAAAAATTTTCAGGTTTTGAGAGAATTTTCGTAAAGAAAAATTCACATACATTTTTAGAACAAAAAAATCTCAGATTCTAAAACATTTTTCGTATCAAAAAAATTCTCACTTTCTAAAACATTTTCGTTCAAAATTTTGAATAGAAAAAGTCTCAGATTCTGAGACATTTTTCATTAAGAAAATTCTGAGATTCTGAGACATTTTTAGTGCAGAAATATTTTCTAATTCTGATTAATTTTTCGTATGGAAAAAATTTCAGATTCTGAGACATTTTTCTTATAGAAAAACTTACAGATTTTAAGGTATTTTTCTTGTAGAAAAAGTTACAGATTCTGAGATATTTTTAGTATAAAAGAAAGGTTCTGAAATATTTTTGGTATAAAAAAAAGCTCATATTCTAAACTGTTATTCGTACAGAATCCCGAATAGAAAAGTCTTAGATTCTGCAAAATATCCTGAAAATTTTTTATGAGAAAAATCTTCAGATTCTGTGACATTTTGCCTATAGAAAAGTCCCAGATTCTGAGATATTTTTCGTAAAGAAAATGTTTCATATTCTGAGACATTTTTCGTTTTGAAAAAGTTTTAGATTCTGAGACATTATTTTTTGTAAAAGACTAACAGATTCTGAGAAATTTTTCTTATTGAAAAGGTCTCATATTCTTAAATATTTTTGGCATAAACAAAGTCTCAAATTCTGAAACATCTTTCATATAAAAAACTCTCTTTCGTATAAAAATTCTAAAATATTTTGTTTACAGAAATTACGAATCGAAAAAATCTCAAATTCTGATACGTAAAGAAAAAGTCTGGGATTTTCGTTTAGAAAAATTCTTGGAACCTGATATAATTTTTGAATAGAAAAAGTCTCAGGTTCTTATACATTTTTCTACGAAAGTCTCAGATTCTTATACATTTTTCGTAAAAAAAAATGTCTCAAAATCTGAAACATTTTTTTTATAGAAGAAATCTCAGATTCTGAGATATTTTTCGTACAAAAAAATTCTCACACAATAAAAAGTAACTTTTATCCACTATAAAAACAGGGCATACAAAATTCATTCCTAAAATATTTAAATTATCCTTAAGTATTTAACTGTTGAGATTTCCATATTTATATGCAAAATCTAATTTTTGCAGCGTAAATCTACAAGTGTATTTAGTATGTGAATAATGGTATAAACTACTTTTTAAGTACGTTGGAAGTACTTAAACAGTTTAAATTGTGTTAAATACACAAACATACACACTTAACCCAGATTTTTGTTAAATATCTTGGCATGAATTTTGCTGCTGGCAAACTACTTTCATTACAGTGGCAATGAAACACCTAACACAAAACATGAGATTTCTTTTAAATTTCTTTTTAATTTTAAATGAAGATTACTTTTATGTGGTTTTTGTTTATTTTTTTATAATAACTAACTTTATTTTAATTTAAATATTAACATGTTTTTATTTTTCAAGATAATTTATGCCACATAATCCATAAGAATGGTTTATGTACACTCTAATTAATTTTCATGTAAATTTACCCTGTTTATAGTAGGTAACTTGTCTCCTACTATAAACCGTGTAAAAATACTTGTTGTGCTCAAAGTGATAGACACAAAGTATGTAAACGTACATATTCATGTGTCTACAAAATGCTTCGCAACAAAAATGTTTCAGGAAAATTTACACGTTTTGTGTCTAAATAAACATGTTTATTTAGTAAACTTAAAGTAGAAATGCCTGGAAATACATGAAAATTATGTACATATACATTGAAATTGCTTTTTATAAAACCACCCTAACTTTTCCAAATTCAAATATCAAAAAACAATAAATGCATTTTTATATATTTTATTTAAAATAAAAAAGACTAATGAAGGCTTAAAACAAACGTGTTAAAATTAAATAAAAAAAGCTAAAACAAATAAAAAAAATAATTAAAAATGTAACCAAAAACATTTCTTTCTATAAAAAAATTCTCAGATTCTGAGACATTTTTTTTTATAGAAAAATTTTCAGATACTGGGATATTTTTTCCATAGAAAAATTCTCATATTTTGAGACATTTTTCTATAGAAAACAGATTCTGAGACATTTTTTCTATAGAAAAGTTCTCAGATTCTGAGACATTTTTTCTATAGAAAAATTTTCAGATTCTGAGACATTTTTCCTATAGAATCTGAGACATTTTTCTACAGAAAAAGTCTCAGATTCTGAGACATTTTTTCTATAGAAAAATTCCCAGTTTCTGAGACATTTTTTCTATAGAAAAATTCTCAGATTCTGAGACATTTTTTCTTTAGAAAAATTCTCAAATTCTGAGACATTTTTTCTAAAGAAAACTTCTCAGATTCTGAGACATTTTTTCTAAAGAAAAATTCTCAGATTCTGAGACATTTTTGCTATAGACATTTTTTCTATAGAAAAATTCTCAGATTCTGAGACATTTTTTCTATAGAAAAATTCTCAGATTCTGAGACATTTTTTCTATAGAAAAATTCTAAGATTCTGAGACATTTTTTCTAAAGAAAAATTCTCAGATTCTGAGACATTTTTGCTATAGACATTTTTTCTATAGAAAAATGTCTCCGAATCAGAGAATTTTTCTATAGAAAAAATGTCTCCGAATCTGAGAATTTTTCTATAGAAAAATGTCTCAGAATCTGAGAGTTTTTCTATAGAAAAATGTCTCAGAATCTGATAATTTTTCTATAGAAAAAATGTCTCAGAATCTGAGAATTTTTCTATAGAAAAAATGTCTCAAAATCTGAGAATTTTTCTATAGAAAAAATGTCTCTGAATCTGAGAATTTTTCTATAGAATAAATGTCTCAGAATCTGAGAATTTTTCTATAGAAAAAATATCTCAGAATCTGAGAATTTTTTTCTATAGAAAAATTCTCATATTTTTCTATAGAAAAATTTTCAGATTCTGAGACATTTTTTCAAAAGAAAAATTCTCAAATTTTTAGACATTTTTTCAGATTCAGAAACATTTCTTCTTTAAAAAAATTTTCAGATTCTGAGTTATTTTTTCTATAGAATTTTTCTAAAGAAAAAAGTCTCAATACTTAAGAACTTTTCTATAGAAAAAATGTGTCAAAGAATTTTTTTCTGAGAATTTTTCTATTGAAAATATGTCTCAAAATCTGAGAATTTTTCTATTCATATGATGTACCTTGACCTGCACTTGGTTCAAGGGGATAAGACAATTTTTTGATGTCCCAATGTCCCGCCATTCTCTCCCTTACCCCAAACACTTATGTCAGTTGTATTTTTCTTTCCTTTAATTTTTTCAAAGATTCCGCACAGCCGTATTTAGCACTATCATTTGTGGAACTTACTGCCGTATAATACTACCGCCAAGTATTGGAAAGCCCTCTGAGAAACTGCTTATCATTTATTTATTCCGTCCAGATAGAGATATAGCAATAGATCGATTAAAACTCTTTAAGGAAAATGTGCCCTCTTAAAATGTTTTGCCTATTGGCTCCAGAATTGTACCCAAATATTGATCTAAATTTTGGCTCCATATTTTGATTTTAATTTTGGCTACGTTTCGTTCTATTATTTTCATATGTATGTTTTTCTTTCCAGACCAAAAGGACCTTAAAAAATTAAATAAAAATTTAAAATGCGAATTTTAGATTACAAATTTGAGAACAATAGGGTCCGCACACGTGAAAACGGGTCTTTATAGAACCCACAATTCCATCATGTGCAAAACTCTCAAAAAAAGCTGCATTTACTTACCAATAGAAGCAGAAATGATGATATGAAAATCCTCAGTTGCAATCTGTTTTGTTCGTTTTTGATTTTTTATTTAACAATTTTCCAAAATGTTTTTTTATAAATAAAGTTTTGACAATTTCCACAATACTATGTTAAATTATGTACGATTACATATTTTGTGTCTGAAACAAATTTTACATCGAAAAAATGTATATTTAAAGGGAAAGCGTTTTTTTATCTTATAAACATGTTTCACAACGCACAATGTACTAGTTTTTGTGTGTAATTCTATCGAAATAAATGTGTTATTATTTTTTTAAACACTACATGCTTAAGTTTGCGCCTTTTCTGTAAATATACATGAAAATTTACTAATTTAATAATAGTAAAGTTACATGCATTTTTTAGAGTGTAGTAAAAATAGTAATATAAATATTTAAACAATAGGTACCATAAAATAAATATGACTAGAAATTTATTCCAAACTGTTAAAACTGGTTAATAAAAATTCTGGTAAATTTAGAAACATAAAAAAAAGTCGGAAAGTTCCTAGAACCGACCATATAATACCCTACACCAGAGTTTCCCGGAAAATGGGTTACAATTTCAAACATGGACCGATTAGATCTGTATTTTGTCAACTCTTTAATAAGTGTAAAAAACACTCACAACGCAAATTTGAGTGAAATAGACTTCTTTTTGTTGATAATAAACCGCTTTTACTGAATATCGGGCTAAACTTTCACATGGGGCCTAAGTCCAAAAATGGTCCGATGATAACCAGATTTGATAAGGTTATTGAAGTACGCGTTTAACATACACAAAAGAATTTTAATTAAATATTTTTTATTTTAGAGAGATTTATGTTTAAATCGGAACGGTGGTTTGTATGGGGGCTACAAGAAGAACTGGTCCGATTTCTTTAAAAATCGGAATGGTGATATGTATAGATGAAACATGACTCCCTGCCATTTCGAAACGATACATATTATAATACGGTTATTAGAGTCATTTGAGTCAAAACTAAAGGGGACCGTTGTATGGGGGCTAGGTCTAAATACACCTAGAAAAGTTTTACAGTAACTATTTACGGTTATTCAAAAAGTTTTTAGGTAAAGTTATTTTAAACGTTTTATCGTTTGTTTTTCAAAAAAAAATTAATTATTGAATGATTTATACAGTTGTTAAAACAATAAACTACAAAAATTTACGGAAAAATGTTTTTATCAGTTAAATTATTTTTGACTGATTATTCCGTATAATTTTACAGAAGTACGGTTTTTGTAGTTTGTTATTAAAAAAAAAATATTTTTACTCCACAAAATAAAAAATTGTAAACAGTTAAAATAACTGAAATATCATTTGTTTTTACGGAATGTCTAGTCATTTATTAATGTTTAAAAATAACTGAAAAAGTATGTTGTTTCAAGTGAAATATAAGTAGTCCGTTTTTTAAAAGGAAAAACGATTGTTTTAAATGTTTTTTCAGTTGAATTTACTTACAAAATATTTTAAGTGTACGAACCGATTTTTTCCAATTTCAATAGGCTTCGTTCTTGTGCCAAAAAAAGGCTTAAGTTTCAAATTTCAAGTCAATTGATTAAAAATTGCGGCCTGTGTCGTGTTTACACCGTTTACATGGACAGACCGACAGACGGACGGACGGACGGATGGACATCGCTAAATCGACTCAAAAAGTGATTCTGAGTCGATCGGTATACTTAAAAGTGGGTCTAGGACCAATATTTCGGGTAGTTACAAACATCAGCACAAACTCATTATACCCTGTACCACAATGTGGTGTAGGGTATAATTAGAAGACTAAAAAAATAAATACATAAAAATAAATGAGGCAAAGGAAAGTAAGAAAAATAATTTAGATTAAGATAATTTCGGAAATGCTTGAAAGTTCAGAAAATTTTAGGTAAATTAATAAAGGTATTTGCTGTGTTTTTCAATAAGTGGATTTATTTTCGGATTAATCTTATTTTGTTAAAAAAAAAAATATTTTACCATACTAAAACAAATTTGGAATATTTTTTTCCGTAATCTACGATAAATTTGCAATTATAATCCGATAAAATAATAAAAATATTTGGAAAATAAAAAAAGTTATAAATAAATCAACATTAATCCAAAATGAACTTATTAAATCCTAAAAATTAGTTGGATTAATTTTGATTTATTTATGACTTTTTTCATTTTCCAGATTGTTTTATTATTTTTTCGGATTATAAATGCTAATTTAACGTAGAATACGGAAAAAAATATTCCAAATATGTTTCGGCATGTTAAAATATTTATTTTGATCTAAAAAAGATTAATCCGAAAATAAATCCACTTGTTGAAAAACACGGCAATTATGATGTACACTTTTTTTCCTCAATTTTTTGTCTTGATAAAGAACGGACGAAAAAGTCCGACTATATTCTTATAGGTTTTATAATGAGTAAAAAACAAACACTATAAAAACAAAAAAAGTTTTTTCTTGTCACAATTTCAAGTTTCGGAAAGCAGAGAAACTTTGAAAAAGACAAAAATTTTTGTCTTTTTATTATCTTTCAACTGGCAGTTTTTTCTTTTTCCAAAACAAATAAACAAAATTAACAAAAAAAACCAAAACAAACAGAAAAAAAATATTTGAAAATTACAAAAAATATCGAAAATTGTGTTTATTTTTAATAAAAATGTGCAAAAAATTGGAAAATAAATTAATAGCAAAATAAATATATATAAATATCATAATTTAAATGTGTTTTATTGCAAAAATTTTACGAAAATTTGAATTTTTATTAATATGTTATTTTTTTGTTTGAACAATGGGACAATTTCGTTTATTTTTTGGAACAAAATTTGTATACCAAATTTTTTTCTATGTATGCAATGCGGTTTGCACGGTTTATTATGAAAAATATGCTTTAATTTATACTTTGAAGATTTCTTGTAACTTTCATAAATAAATAATTTTTTTTTAGAATTTTTAAAATTTGTTTAATTTGTTTTACAAATAAAGATATTTGGCCCATTGTGTTTTTAATATAATGGAAATAAGAAAACGTCAACTTCGAAAATTCCTTATAGTTTTTATTCTTTTACTCATAGATATCTATTTCGCTCACACCGTGCTTACAAGAAAAGACGAAAAAAAGTGTACATCATACCTACTTAACTAAAAATCCTAAAATTTGGAAAATATAAAGAAAATTAAAAAAACTTAGAAATTTAAAAAATTTAGAAATTTAAAAAAAAATAAATAAAAAAGTTAAACTCAACCTTGCTAAATTTATTGATACTCTCCACAAGCTAAAAAATATTAGTGCAAAAAACATTATTTAAAAAAACAATGTTAAAAAAAAAATTTAAAAAAAAAATTTTTCAGAAAAAGATTTTATTTACACCCCTCTTTAAGCAAGTTTAGGCTTTGGAGAAATAGTGACAAAATCGGGAAGTGGCATTTTATTCCGCCTTATTTAGAACATTAAAAATCGTTAAAACAAAAATCCGAGCCAATCCTGTTTTCGCGCAATTGCTAAATAATTTCTCTGTTCGAAAACAAAAACCTCCGATTGAACTAATCAACGCATATTGGGTTGAATGAGAGGCAAAGTGGTGCTTTATTCAGGGAAGCAGTAATTTTAACATATAATATTTTTTAATTGATGAATGATAAATAATACATTAGAAAGCACCCTTTTAAAGAGAAAACATGTGGTTTTTATTTATTTTTAACCTGTCAGAATTTTTTTAGTGTTTCTTGAATATTGAACTTGATCCACAATTTAAGCTGTAACTTTTAAACAAAAAGCGATAATTTAATAAATACAGTTGCAAATTAAAGTATTTTTAATGCGATAATAAAAATTAAAAACAATAAAAAATAAGTATGTGTTAATCCTAATATATATATAAAAATGACATGTTAGTTTGTTTGTTTGTTTGTTTGTATGTTTGTTTGTTTGTGTCGCTTTCAGAAAAAAACTACTGAACCGATTCAAATGAAATTTGGCATGTAGATAGAGAATTTTCTGGAATGAAAAATGCGACCAATGGCATCTCGATTGGATGCCCCGCCCCCTTTTACGCCCACTTTTTGTGAATTTCAGATTTTTTAATATATTTGGATGTTTGTTACTGAATTTGGATGTTTGTTACTATATTTGAATGTTTCTTACCGATTACCATGAAATTTGCCATCCCGTATCTTGATTGGAAGCCACGCCTCTTTTACGCCCACTTTTGTAAATTCAAGGCTTTTCAATACATTTGCCTGTTTGTTACAATATTTGGTTGATTGTTACCAATTCACATGGGATACATATAGCAATTTTTGTGGAAGTGAATATAGGCCTTACCGCATTCGGATTCGATGCCCCGCCTTTTTTACGCCCACTTTTTGTTAGTTTATGCCGTTTTCACGCCAAAACGATGTAACGAATTCAAAAGGAATTTGGCATACAGTGAGTTTTCTGGAATGCAATAGTGGCTTTACGCCCACCTTTTTTATAAATTCGACATTTTACAATATATTGGTTGTTTGTTTTCTTTAACATTCCACTTTATATATTTAAAATATCTTTCTTGAATTATCCTTATCCTTATCCTTATATATATTTAAAAATGACATGTTAGTTTGTTTTATTTGTTTGTTTGTGTCGCTTTCAGAAAAAAACTACTGAACCGATTCAAATAAAATTTGGCATGTAGATAGTACGTTTCCTGGAATGAAAACTGGCACAAATGGCATCTCGATTGGATGCCCCACCTCCTTTTACGCCCACTTTTTGTGAATTTCCGATTTTTCAATATATTTGGTTGTTGTACTATATTTGGATGTTTGTTACCGATAAACATGCAATTTGGCATACTAATAGGGCGTTTTTGCAAGGAAATATATGCCATCCCGCATCTTGATTGGAAGCCACGCCTCTTTTTACACCCACTTTTTGTAAATATATGATCCTTACAAAGGGGCGTGGCATTCTTTGGTTTTTCTGTCTGTCTGTACCGATTTACATTAAATCTTCACCACAGATAGTACTAACCGAGACGGGAACTATAGGCCATAAGAGAGACCGATCTGCCAAGTGGGCGTAAAATGCCACGCCCCTTTGTATTATATTGAACATTATTTCTGCCTTTTCAGCAATTACACTTAAACGGCTAACCCGATTTTAAAAAAATTTTCACCACATACTACTAATCCAAGCGGGAAATATAGTTCATAATAGGGCGGCGATCACACAAAGAGGCGAAAATGCCACGCCCCTTTGTACTTCATTGAAAGGTATTTCTATCTGTTCCGTTATCACGCTTAAACGTCTGAACCGATTTTAATGAAAATTTCACCACACATAGTACTAACCCAGACGGGCACTATAGGTTATAATAGGAGGGCGCTCTGACGGATGGGCGTAAAAGTCCACGCCCCTTTTTATTAAATTGAAAGTTATTTCTGCCAGTTCCGTAATTACTCTTAAACGTCTGAACAGATTTTATTGCAATTTTCAACACAGATAGTACTAACCGAAACGGGAACAATATGCCATATCAGCACGTTATTGGGCAAACGCGTTTTAAAATGCCGCTCTTTGTATTAATTTCAAATTATTTTTGACTGCCATAATAAAGCGCGTTTGGACAAAGAGGCATTAGTTGCATCGCTCTTTTGTACTATACTAAAAGTTGTTTCTGTTAGTTCCGCAATTACGCATCAACGGCTGAATCAATTAAGATGAAATTTTCGTCACAGATAGTACTAAACGAGGCGGGAACTATAGAACATAAAATGAGCGATCGGACAAAGGGGCATAAAATAACACGCCCTGTTAAATTTATTGCACCTCCTTTCTGCCTTTTTCGCAATCACGCTTATTCGGCTTAACTGATTTTGAAGAAATTTCCACAGCAGATTGTACTAACCGAGGCAGGAACTATAGGCCACAAAAGAGTGTGGTTTGACAAAGGGGACCCACGCTATTTTGTATTACATTGAAAGTTATTTCTGCCTGTCCCACAATCAAGCTTAAACGGCTTAACCAATTTTAATGGATTTTTCACCACACATAGTACTTTCAAAACGGGAATAATAAACCATAATAGAGCGTGTTTAGACCACGGGGCGTAAGTTGTCACGCCCCTTTGCACCACACTGAAAGTTATTTTCTGTCTGTTCCGTAATTACGCTTAATCGCCTTAACTGATTTTAACAAAATTTCAACACATATAGTACTTACTAACCGAGGCGGGAACAATATGCCATATTAGCGCGTGATTGGGCAAAGGCGTGTATTTTTGCCAGTTCCGCAATCACGCAAAAACGGCTGAGCCAATTTTTAATAAATGACTAACAGATGCGGGCCCATATCAGTGTGCGATCAAACAAAGGGACGTAAATTTCCACACCCATTTATAATATATTGAAATATATTTCTGCCTATTCGTTTATCACGCTTAAACGTCGAGTACTAAACAAGGCGGGAATAAAGGGTCATATCAGCGCGCGATCGGACAGAGGTGGTGTAAAGTAATGCGAAATTGAAATTTTCACCAGATGGAGTGCTAACCGAGAATGCAACCATAGGGCATTACAAACTGTTATTCATTATATAATATTTTTTTCAACCCGGGCAACGCCGGGTGCGAAACAGCTAGTACTTGCATAAAATTTGTTCAAAGTCGGATTTTTGTGTTACACCAAATTTAAAATTTTCCATAAAAAAGTCAGGAAAGTTGTAATTCTGAACTATTATTATCATATTTGTCAGATATTATATTACACCACCCAGAGACATCTGCTAACCCCGCCCCCGCCCCCTTCTCACTCCCCACAAAAACCGTCCCTGTCATTTTTATATTTTTTGCTTGTTGGAGGGTATCAAAGATTTGGCACAGCCGAATTTTAAACTCTTACTTGTTTATATATAGCTTACAAAGACCCACAAAAAAGGGCTAGACCACTAATACTTATGTATTTTTACCTTCTAAATTCAATTCCGCGATCAGAATTAAATTCTATCGTTGGGTTTTTTTTATCTAATTTACAAGGAAAGTCCCCAAAAGTGAACTGACCTGATTTCCTTGTTAATTTGACTAACATTAAGTTAACATTTTTTAAAATTTTATTTCGGTATTTAAAGTTCAAGTCTGATTTATTACGAAGAAAATAAGAGGTTTTTTCATAAAATCCATCAAAAATTGCATAAGTTACTAGCATTTCAACAAAAATGCATTGATTCACAACATAAATACAACTAGAGTTTGCAAATAATCGAGATATTTCATAATCGCGATTACGATTAAAAAATAGCCGTTAATCGCGATTATCGATTAATCGAATTTTTAAATAGATATAATTGCAATAGTTTATGTTAAAAAACTATTTAAAAAAAAAAGAAAATTGCGTTTTTGGTTTTTAACTTTTTTAAAAACTGGGCTAATGAGGCGTGGTTAAATATTGGAAAAATTGCCAAAATTGTGTCGAGTTCCCTTGATTAAATATTTATCAAATTTACGAAATGCACCACAATCGCATAAATTAACTTTCATGTAAATTTTTTATGGGCTATGTACTAACATTTTTTATTTTGGAAAATTTTCAGAAACCGTCCTGAAAGTTTTAATTTTTTAAAAAAGTCAATTTGTCAAAAATCCGGCCACATTTTTTTTAAGTTTAGATGAAAAATTTTTAAATTTAGAAAAAAAAATCAGGAGGGCATTTTTCGTATTTTTCAAGAAAATAGCATTTGAATATTAGATTTGGACCTCAGAGTCTACGTGTGTTGACGTATAACGTCAGCAGCCACTTACAACCTATTGTGTCAACACCGCGTATGAGTAACGAAAATTCATTGGTTTCGCAAATAGTCGTTACTCATACGCGGTGTTGACACAAAAAAATACAAGAGAATTATAGAAATTTTCTGAAATCCAATATTCAAATACGATTTTCTCGAAAAATACGAATAAATCCAGCCTGAATTTTTTTTATGTGGATAAACAAACATCTAAACTAAAAAAAAATAAAAAAAAATGTGGCCGGATTTTTGATAAATTGTTAAGGTGGCAAAATGGGGTAAAATTTGGAATACAGGATCCTTTGGTAAAAAAAACCGTCAGAAAAAACTACTTGTTGTAAATTTAATTCCGAAGGGTCGTAAAATTCGTAAAAAAAGAACGTGTACTTTTTGTCCTTTTCATATTCTATGAAATAACGATCCTAGACTCTTGAAATTTGTAATGAAAAAAAACATTCCACAAAAATTACTTTTATGTGTATATATTTGGGCGTCCCGAATTATAATCTTTCGAACTTCGTGTCAGAATACGTGCCAATGACCATTAAAGAGCTGATTGTGTGAAAATTTATAAGGAAATTTAGAAAGAGCGTCTTCAGTCTCCAACCAGATAAAAAATAACGTTTTTTTATAAAAACTTCATGCCCAAATTTTTTTACCAAATCCAGCTAAATCCTTTTGGATTACATATTTTTAAAACAAAATTGTGGGGTTACTAAGATGAAAATTTAAATTTTACTTTAAATTAAAATACTTTTACAAGAAAAAAGGAAAGAGAAATTGCAAATAAGTTGAATGAATCGTAAGCCAAAATAATATGTTAAACTCGTTATAATAACAGTGTATTTTAAAGAAAATGATTAATCGTAATCGCATGATTTTTTTGTCGATTACGATTACGATTAATTGGTGCGATTAATCGCGATTACGATTACGATTTTAATCGTTTTGCAAACTCTAAATACAACTGTTTTTGTATAAAACTGAAATAACGCGTTTTTTGTTCAAATGCATGTAACTTTTGCTATTTTTGACGGATTTTATTTAAAATGCTCTTATTTTCTACGTAATAAATCAGACTTGCACCCTACATACAGAAATAAAATTAAAAATGTTTGTAACTTTGTCAAATTCACAAGGAAATTAGGTGGGTTCACTTTGCGGACTTTCCTTGTAAATCACAGGAAACCCCAACTATAGAATTCAATTCTGATGGCAGAATAGACTTTAGAAGGTCAAAATACATAAGGATAAGTGGGTCTAGTTTCTGGGTCAGAAACTTTTTTGTTTTTTTGTGATGAAGTGTTATTGAAGAGACCGTATTTTTTTCATAAAATCTTAAATAAAAAAATAACGGCAATAAACGCGGACGTTTTTTTTCTTTTAAATTAAAGCTTATACTATATGCTTTATTATCACAATGTATAAGCAATAACAACCTCTTACATTTTTTTTTATATTCCATCAAGTATTAAAAATACTCCAATTTTGGAACATTTTAAAAAAAAATTTCAAAAATATTTTTACAACAATATTCAAAAAACAAAAAACAGAAATCAAGAAATCTTTTTTAAATTTCAACTCAGTGAAACTGAAATAAATGTTATAAAAAACCGGCAGTTTTTGGAATTAAGAAAAACTGTAAATGCAGTTGTGTAAACAAGACCTTGAACCATCACTGAGCAATGTTTAAGGATTACCCCACTTTATCCGTAAAAGTTACAGAGGGTTAAAGTTGAAAAATCGATAAAAATGGCTTGAAATAATCCATAGTTTTTACATTATTTCGCTTTTTTTTTTAAGTTCTCCTTATATTTCAATCTTTTCCGGCATAACACAAAGTCAGTACATATAAGAGATTATTTTAATGTTGGTTTGATAGATGCTTCATCGCTTGGTAAGAAGTTATAAGACGGTTAAATTTTGAAACCAAAAATTAAGAGTTTTTAAATTTTCGAGGTTTTTTGATCAGGGATTTCGGCCCCCTCTATAAAATGAAAAAAGTTGAACTAGAGTTGGTAGCTGTTGTAATTCTTAACATTTTGGAATTAATCCCGTTAATGTGCCACGAATAGTTAAGGAGTTTCAGCAGATCAAAGTTCGCAAGAAAAAACGTAATTTTTTTAAAATACCAGTTTTTCGCGAGGCACATTCGCGGTTTCATTCGAAATTTGGTGGACTCTTGCGTAAACCGAGTTTTTTGTGAGTTTACATAAAAAAATCACTGGCGGGTTTATAAAAAATAAATTGCAAAAATTTTATGGCATTTTTGAAAATTGTGCGAAATTTGCAAATCTGTTTCCTATTTTTTTTAGTAGCAATTAATGCATCATGTTCATTTTAATACACCAAAAGACGTGCCTTAACGAGTAGAACTGATTTGCTTTTTGACTTTTTACTTTAAGCCATTCTGAGCGGAAAGCGCGATGATTTTATCTAAACCTGTTTTGATCTGGCACATCCAAGGCTTTACACGAAATCGGATGAAATTTTTTTTAAATGAAAGCCCACTTGATGTGTCATCATAAAATCACAGGCGGGTTAAAAAATTTTGATGATTATAGATTTTTTGGACCATATTAAATTTTCTTGTTATAAAAAAGCATCACCGATTTTTTTTTAACTACTGGTACAATGATACGATTTTCCGTGATTTTCTTCAGTAATACCAACGCGTATTGCCTAAATATGTTATAAAAAATTGTGAAACTTTTCTTTTACCGCGAATTAATCGCGATTTTAGGTACTTAGATATTTTTTTTTTTAAATCGTTTGGTCATTAAAGGGTTAAATTTATATCATATATTTTAGAAGAAATGATATATCCTGGCATGTTTTAATAACGCATGCAACAAATGTGTAGAAAATAAAATCTTTAAAATATTTTTAAGATTTTTAAAACCGCTAAATCTTAAAACCGCCATAACTTTTGACCCCCTTGCGCGATTTAATTGACGCGAACGAATTTCTTATTCTTAAATAGCATCTAATATTTATGCCAACTTTCATCGATGTGCCATCAAAACAAAAATCACATCTTTTTTAACTCAAAATTTAAGTCTAAAACGGAACTCCTCAAATGTATTTGAAAATGCCTGAAGTTGATGGTTCCATAATAAAAAAATTACCTTTGAATGAATAAATACCAAAAAAAAATCTAGAAATAAGTTGATTTTCAATTTTTAGCACCATATTCAAAAACACAAAAAATTATTTGATTTTGACGGCGGATTGCAAGAAAAGTAAACAACTCAGAATAATAGTTGTGACAGATTTGTTAGTGTAATTTTATATACTTTAACCCTAAATTAATAATTTTTGTAAAAAAAAATTTTTCAGTTTTGAATAAAGCGCCACTTTTGATCCACTTCAACCCAACGTGCAACGGCTTCTTATAGATTTTGCTCTCCCGATTCTAAATCTGCATTTTTATTTTCGCACTTAATGTGGTCCACTGTTACATATTCTTACGTTACTTCTTCAAAAAATAACAAAATTTCAAACAAAATTGGCCTTCTGCTACCAATGCTTCAATCCAAGTTTTTCCATTTTTTAGATGTTCGCGTTCAAGATATTTGCGTGAAAAAGTTTTCAAACTCAAATATTTTGAAAACCTAACATGTAGAAAAGTTTACATTGCAGTTTTGGAATCAAGAGGTCCATTTTGTATTAAATCAAGTCCTATTTTTTGGAAGCAAAGTAAGATTTTGTAACAGTGGACCACCTTATGATAAATTACACAGTGCAACAACAAAAATTGGAATGGGATGAAACCAAAAGCAAATGAAAGTTAACATCTTCTAAAGCTTTTTCTTCCCAGTTGGCAACGTCCTCGAGCCATCCTCAGTGACGGAGCGATGACATGTCAGAGTCACACCTGACATCCACAAGACATCTCTATATACTGGGTTGAGGACAGTTTCATACAAATTTTCAAAATGTCCTCACTCAAAGTCAGCAGTGGTCAGGGCTGACCTTCTGAGGACATGTCACCTAAGACTTCTTTGGGGAAATGTCTGACATAGGTCATGCGAAAATACAAAAAATTTTCGTATTTCCTTTAGTTTTTACTTTTATCCATTTTCCTTTATAAATTATCTTTCTCATATTTAGAAAAAACTTTTCGCCTTTTTTAGTCCCAACTGGATTTGAACCTGGAACCTCCAGTTTAGTAGTCCCACACCTTACCACTTGTTCCAAACTTTATTTTTAAAATTGTTTGTCTATTTAAAACTTTTATTCTACTTGTTAGATTTTGATTTTATTTTAATTAAATCGATAATATTGCCATCTTTTTCTTGGAAATTGAAGAGTTGCCCAGATTTAAAATTCTAATTTCATATACTTCTATTCTGAAGACATTTCCTTTTAGACGTCTTAGAGGAATTGTCCACACTCTTAAAGCAAACATTCCGTGCTGACAATGTTAGGACATGTCATCAAGGATTACCTATGATTTGTCAGAACCTGAAGACATTTCCTCAAGGAATCACTGAGGAAATTTCCTCAGTGACACATTTTCCAACTGGGTTATTGTTAGTTCAGTTAGTTAGTTTTTGGCGCAATTTAAATTCTCGTGAATTTACTAGATTTTTTTTGTAAAATTATCTTGGAAATCTGTAAAATTACAAAAAAAAATGTAAAATTACAAAAAAAACATGTAAATTTCGATCCAAATTTGTTTGTTAAAAAACAAGGAATACTGTCAAATATTCGTAAAATGGGATTACGAGACTTTTCCTACACTCAAAAAAGTATGTCATTAACTGTTTGTAGTTTATTTAAAAAGTTTTCCGTTTAGTCGTTTTTAAAAGAAAAAACATTTATTTGATGTTCAGTTTTTATTAATGACTACTTCAGTCCTTTGTTTCAAAAATAACACACTAAAAAATAAAGACTTTCATTAACATTCAATTTTTAAAGTCATTTATTTTTGTTCTGTAAGTAAAAACTACTGATTATTCTTTTGATTTTTAATGATTTGTGTAAGTAATTTTTTTTTTTAATTGTTGGTATTTTTTAATGAAATATCATTAGTTTTTACATACACAAGTCAGTTATTTTTTTGTAGAAAAAAAAAATCAAAAAATTATTTATAGAAATATAAAAACATGTTTGTATCAAGTGACTTTGGTACGATGGGTAGAGTGTCTGGCCATGTAGTAGTTGATTGCGGGATCGATTCCCCAAAAATTTTATTAAAAATTTTTGAAAAAATATTTCAATAAAAAATTGTAAAAAATTACCTACGAAATCATTAATTTTTATTGTTTTCGTAGGTTATTTTTTTGAAATTTGTTGGTAAAAATAACAGAACTGTCATTAATTTTTAATGTTTTCGTAGGTTATTTTTTTCGAATTTGTTGGTAAAAAAGAGTGAAAAAATGTAATTTTTTAATGTTTAATGTTATTTATTTTAGAAAATTTTGTCAACAGTAAAAAATAAATGTTGATGTTTGTTAAAAGAAATGAATAATTACTGGGATGGTTTTCAATTGTTTATTCACTGGTTTTAAGTGTGTTTTTCATTTGTTTTTGCCTACGAAATATTTTGAGTGTAGTAATTTGACAAAGTTTTTTTTTTTTGTGTGTAACGTTATTTCGAGCTATGTTTGGACGCTGTACCCCACTCTTAAATAGGACATGTTTAGTACACAAGAACTTTAAATGCTTTAAAATCACCAGCTTAAATGCGTGAAAAAAATCTAGCGCTGAATTAAAAAACCCTTTAGGGGTTTTCTTATATAAAATTTCAACTTTCATTTTCTTTTGGTTTCAAGTCATTCATGATCGGAAAGGTCGATTTTGTATCACTTTATAATCGAAATTTTTTTTTGGTTCCAACAAAAAAAATAAAAAAAAAATTCTATAAAAGTAACGTATTTTTTTATAAAATGAAATGAAAAAAAAAAATAAAATAAAAAATAAATAAAATACACATCTTTTTAATACTGAGCTAAAATGATATCCTATTTTCAGGAAAAAACTAATTAAAAATATTTTTTTTTTTTTAAAGAAAAATTTTTTACAGACCAAAAAAAATCTGATTACCAAAGAAACGATTTTTTGTAATGTCTAAATACAAACTATTATTTAAATAAGAAAAAAATAAAAATTTTTATTCAATTTGTTCGCAACTTCCCGATATTCATTTCAATAAAGGAAGCCACTTTGCCTCACAGATCTAATACTTTTTGTGTTAATATTGACTGACACTGCTCCGACCCAAACGACAATGAAAACAGAAAAAAAGAAAAACTCGCTCCAACTTAATACAATTTCCGCCTTAAAAGCTTAAAAGTTCAAGTTTTTGACTGATTCCTATGCGTATGATTAATATTTAATTATAAATTGATATTAATCATATGCTCCCCTCGAATTCTAATTCAATTTTAAATTTTAGTAATTTAATAACAAACAATCCAAAAAAAAAACTTTTAATTTACTGACAACAATGAAATATAGTATTACCCAGCAAAAACTTGGTAATGACACATCATTACCATTCGAATTACTTAGTAATGACAGAAAATTACCTTTAGCATTATTTTGAAATGTAAAATAAGGACTTATTAATAATGACTTACATAAGTCATTATAATAAAATAAAAAAATTTCAGAACTAGATTTTCACTTTTTGACTCACTGTACATTATTTTGAATAAAAATAAAATAAAATTAAATATTTTTTTATTTTTTTAATTTTTTTTTAAAATAATTTTTTCATTACCTATAAGTATATATGTAATTAGTTATTAATACTGGTTTGATAATCATTACATTTGGCACATTTGCTTGTAAATGTAATGGGAAAGGTAATTCGAATCAGAAGTAGTTATAACTTTTGAATTTCCCATTACACATTTCATTACTTGGTAATGAGAGTTTTTGCTGGGTACCAACCAATTTGATTAAACATTTGTTTTTCTATTGTTTTTCTTTGTGCCATATTTTACTTTATTTAATAAAAATTCTAGACTCAATTTCGTCATATTTTCACTTCCGTCTTTTATGACCACATTTAAATTGGTAACAGTCGTTCAATTTATAAAACAAAGACAAACACATACACAGACATAGCCATGCACCCAGTCAAACCAATCAGTATATTGTATGAATGTTGCCAAACAATATTGTTTACTGTCAAACTCAATTTAGTTGTGGTTTTAGGAATTGTAACACTAACACAATCTTACTTATACACATACCAGCATATTTTCAAAACAAGCTGTAGTAGCATTAAAGTTACACGCAAACTCACTCACACACATAAACTTGCACACACATATAGAAAAATTTCTATAAATTTTAGCGCGCCAAGAAATTTATTGTGCTGCAATAAATAAACCCCAAAACAGTTTTAGACACATTGAAACATAGAAATTCATAGAAACACAAATACACATGCACACTATATTTTGTATAAACTAGAGTATTTTATAAGTGCAAAAAGCTATTAGGTCTTGGGTAGATAAATTCTAATACCCTCCACCAAAAAAAAAAAATAAAAAATAAAACTGCGAAGAGATTTGGTGCTGGCAATAATGGATTTTGTGGTTTTTATATTATGGGCTTTTTCTGAACAAACCCTCCCTCCGAAAAACAAAAGGAAAACAAAAATTAAGCAAGAAATCCCAGTCGAAGATAAATGCTTTAATTTGTAACAATGTTTGTAGTTACACGTAAAGTACTTTTTAAGAGAAAGTTAATAAATAATTTATAAAAGCTAAAATTTACGCGATTTATTGGATCAAATAATGAATTTTTATCGTATTCGTTTTGTAATACACCAAGAACTGGCTTTGGATTAAATTTACCAAAAGTTTAAAGAAAAATATTTTAAAGCAAAATTTTAAATTGAAATGAAATTTAAGAAAATCTTATTTAAATTCGAGTTTTTTACAGCATTTACAGCAAGTACAGCATTTATATTACATATTAAGGGGGGGGGGGGGGTTTAAAAAAAAAAATGCCTTCATGTGAGCTATTTTTAAACAGCTATAAAAAAATAGACACGCAATATTTTTAATTCTGTTAATTTTATTTTAAAGATAAATTATTGTAATATTTTTAAAATTTTACAACACAAAATTTGACCAACTGAAATTGCTACTCAATTGTAAAATTTTTTTTAACCCTAGGATGTCTGACTGCCTGGGCAGTGGTAAGTGACTCTACTGGGCCTGGCGAGGCCCTTACAAATTTTTCCCCTTTTAAGCTTTTAATTGATTGCTGGGATTGTGTAGCGTGTAGAAGACTTGTACCACACTAATTGTTAATGCTTGGCTCAGACTTGGGCGTGGGCGTGGGGTGTTGGTGGGTGTTAATGGCGACTACTCAAATCAAAATGGGCCTCGAAAAGCCCAGTTGGACATCCTAGGGTTAAGGACAAATTCGGCTGCAGTCGTACAGCAAAAAATACTGGTCCGATTTGGATAAAAGTTTTTGTTAATGTAGCTTATTAGAATCTCTAGTACTTACCATTTGCCATTTTTTGAAATCTTAACCTAATTATGTTTTTAATGAAAGAAGAAAAGTAAATTTTTTCCATTTTGAATGTTTACAATAGCATAACTTGAACAAAAATCAATATTTTTTAAATAATGGCCACTAGAGAATTCTACAAATCAAAAGTAATTTAATCAAAATCGGTTAAGTAGTTTTTGCTTAACAACAACCGATTTTGTCCTTTAAAAAAGCATTCTGCAATTATGTGGTAACTCTGGAAATTCTAGTTGACCAAATTTTAAAAATATTTAAATAGTTTATCTTTCAAACAAAAAAAAAAAATAGAATAAAAAAATATTGCAAAGCCAGCAAGGCTTTTTTTAAGCCCTCCGTTAAACAAAAACAAATAGAAAAGGTAAATTCGACTTGGCCGAATCTATGAATATCCTCCACAATGTCCTTTTTAAGTGATAGTAAATTTTCTAAGGCGAAAAAAAAACAATTTTTATTACAAATATTTTATTTTGTGTAAAAGTCATTTTTTAGTTATTTAAAAAAAAAAAAATACAAAATTTTTTTTCGATTGTGAAATTTTTTTGAGTGTAAAATGTTTTTTTGAATGTAATTTTTTTTTTTTTTAATTTAAATTTTTTTTCGATTAAATTTTATTTTTTTAGTGTAAAAATATTTTTGAGTGACAAAAATACGCAAAAAAATATTTTTGTGACTTACCAATGTTTTTCAAACATGAGGCATTCCACAACAAATGTCCCGCTACAGAAAGACATGTGCCCTATATGGAACTAAGAAAAACTAACTTACAAGGTAGGTCTTTTACAGGGCACCCACCGATTTTCCTGAATCTTGAATATGGGAATGAGCGGAAAAAAATAAGAGTTACCTGTTTTTTTTAGTTGCCCAATCTCAAATTTAAAAAAGGGTTGCCACCTTATGAAAAAATAAGGGCTTTCCGAATTTTCCCAAACGAAAAAATACGGGTCAACTTAATTTTGATAGCGATTACACATTTTTGACAATAACGAACTCAACGAAGACGAATTTGAACACGGCCGATACACCATTGGATAGGCCGTCAAAAAACCTTTCGATCTGTATAAAATGTTGATATAGTTTCTTCTAAAGAAATGTGAAAAATTCAGGAGAATCGGTGGGTGCCCTGTGAAAGACCTACCTTGTTAGAAGGCGCGGTCAAATATTGGAAAAATGGTTAAATTTGTGTAGAGTTGCATTATTTAAATATTTATCAAATTAAAACGGAATGCACCACAATCTCAAAAATTTACATTCTTGTATGGTTTTGTATGAGCTATTGATTATTTTTTTTTTTTTTGGAAAATTTTCAGAACCTGTTCTGAAATTTTCCATTATTTAAAAAAGTCAATTTATCAAAAATCCAGCCACTTTTTTAAAAAAATTTTTAAAGTTTAGATGTTTGTCTATCCACACAAAATAAAATCAAACATGTGTTTTTCGATTTTTTTTTTCGAGAAAAACGCATTTGAATATTAAATTTCATTACAATTTTGTAATTTGCTTGTATGCAGCGTTCAAATTACTACGCAGAAAGTAGCTTAAACAACCAAAATTGACGATATGTATAGTTTTAAAAACAAACAATATGTAAATCATTCAAATGCTATAACTACTAACACTTGCACATTTCTGTTTTTGTAGCGAGAGCTTACGATTGTTTTTAAAAATGAATAAGTAGCAAATAAAACAAAACTAATAGAATTGTGTAGCCTACAAGTAGCCTAAAAATTATTTTTGGTAGCCTACAAATATTGTTTTGGTAGCCTACAAAGAAAAAAATTAATAAAACTATAACACACACACTTGTCTTGTTTAACATAACTGTTTAATTTTAATGTGCATAATGTATAGGGTTGGAATGTTTTAATGTAAAATTATAATACACATCTCACATTGTCACTAAAAATAAAGATGGGCACATGAGTAGGTGATTCACTCGTGATCACACGTGAGTGTGACTAAATTCAATTGTACTCACGTGAGTGTGAGTTGAGAAAAAACTTGCGTGAGTGAGTGTGCGTGAGTAAGATTTTTGTGTGAGTGAGTGTGCGTGAGTCGATTTTTTTGCGTGAGTCTGCGTGATTTATATACTCTATATATTTCCTTTTGTACCAAAAAAAGCAACAAAAAATTGTAAAATTTGGCTTAACTTAAGATTTTATCCTAAAAAAAAAGCAAAAAAATATGTAAAATTTCGCTGAACTTTAAATTTTACTAAAAAATTTGAAAGATTTTTGAAATTTTAGTTTTTGAATTTTTTTTTTTTAAAATAAGAGTTTCGTGAGAGTGAGTTAATGTGAGTGAAGCTTGCGTGAGTGCACGTGAGTGCGAGTTGAATTAAATTTACTCACGTGATTGTGAGTGTGAGTAGAAAAAATTTGCTCGTGATTGAGTGTACGTGATTCAAAAATTCCTGTCGTGAGTGAGTGTGAGTCAAAAATCACTCACGCGCCCATCTCTATTTAAAAGCATGTTTTGTGTGTTTTTCAACACGTGAATTTTCGAAAAACCCAATATAGAGATGGGCGCGTGAGTGGATTTTGACTCACACTCACTCACACAAAAAATAATCGAATCACTCACGCTATTTTTTTTTACTCACGCTTACTCACTATTTATGTGAGCAATAAAAATCTTACTCTTGCTCACGCATGACTCACGCCAGATTCAATCACGCTCACGCGTGAGGCACGCAAAATCCACTCAAGCAATAAAATGTTCTTACCAAAAAAAAAATCCAAAAAAAAAAAAAATTTACAAAAAATTAAAAAAAAAATTGGGCTAATCAAAAAATCTAATCAAGCTAACTCACGCAAAAAATAAATGACTCACTCACTAATCACTCACTCAGATTTTTTCAGCTAACGCTCACTCACAAAAACGTGATTCAAATGAAAATCACTCACACTCACGCGTGATTCACGTGAATCACGCAAATCACGTGACCAGCGCCCATCACTAGCCCAATGTTAATTTCACGGTTTTGCTCATAACTTCTGAGCGTCTAGACCGATAATATTAAAATCGAGTACATTTTCGAAAATATTGAAAAATTCGACAAAATTCAAAATTTTTCTATAACTTGTTGACCAAAATTAAAAGAATTTTATTTAAAATTATTATTGTTCTTTTATCGATGTTGTATTCATTTTACACCATCTTAACGAAATTTTTAATTTAATCATGTTTTTATATTGCTACATTTGTTTACAATGTGAAGGTAGTAAATGTGAAGGAAGTAGAAATACTGTAGCCTACAAATATACTACTATAGTATACAACAATAGAATTTGTTTTTCGCTACTGCTCTGTTTGGAGTTTTTGTTTTTATTTCATGTTGTTGTAGTTTAAGCAAACACAAAAAAGAAAAGTAAACAAAAGCTATAACCTATAATATTGAAATTGTTTGAAGTGATATGAAAAAAAAAATGTTGGCAATCGATACCTTTTCAATACCGTTATCCGTTTCAAAACCCTTTAAATTGAATTCCGGTACCAATGCCAATACCGAAACTCAGGTTTGGTATCGGATACCGGTATCCAAAAACCTTTTCCTTCGGTACCGGTACGTACCGGTATTGAAACGGGTTTTCTTAAAAAACATGTTTTTTTTACAAAAAAAAATCTAATAGAAAATTTGTAATTTTTTTGGTTTTTGTAAATGAAAAATCGTACTCCAAATGCCTCCCCAAAGTCTCATAAAAATAAAAAAAAAATCTTTGGACAGCTACATCGTGGATTAAGTAAAATTAAAAAAAAAAATCATACTTCAACCGCTATGCGGGAGCAGAAAAAAATTATTGATTTTACGATTTTTTTTTTAATTATTTAGACTCTCAATAGAAACGTTCGATTTGTATGGGTGGAAGTTGACCTTTTTCAGTTTTTTTACGAGTTACGCGTATTGATTCAAAATTAACATAGTCATTTTTGGTATCAGATTAAAATATTTAAAATACCTATCTCGTGATGCTAATAACGTGCCAAAAAAGTAAATATTTTTTGACTTATTAACAAAAATGTACTAAAACTTTGGCATTTTACTCAATATGACAAAAAGTTGTGCATGTTTGGACACGTTCTTTGCACGAAGATAGGTTTTCCGAAGACCTTTCATTTGGTATATAACATGCCTAGGTTTCTTTGTACTATATAGGAGATAAACGCAAAAAACTGAAAAATGACCGTTTCTTCCCCCCTAATTTTCACTCTCTAATATGAATTTGGGCCGCTAAAAAAAAACCGTGTCCCTTTATTTTTCCTGCTCTACAAAATAAAACCAATTTCATAAAGATCGGAGGGTGACACCAGGGAGACCTAAGTCGAAGTTAACTCTTCTACTTTTTTTATATTTTTTTTTACTTTTCTTATACAAATGAAACATTTTTATGTCAGAATAACTTCAAAGTCCTGCACTTTGATCAAGGGGATTAGAAAATTACAGTTTTCTCGGCCCGCCCCTTTTGTAGGTGTGGTCAGGCATTTTAGCAAAAATGCTAAAAATAAATACGAAATACGTGTTTAGTATTAAAATTAAAAAAAAAAAAAATTTTAGTTTTATGCGTTTTTTATATTTTTAGCATTTTTTTCGATAATACCGGTACGTACCGGTATCGACGTTTCGGTATCGGTAATACCGTAACCGATTCAACTCAAATACCGTAACCGATACCGATACCGAAATAAATTAAAAAACGATACCAATACCGATATCAATACCGTTATTCGTTTCGATTGCCAACCTTGGAAAAAACAAATAAAAAACGAGTAGCTAACGTAGCCTTTCTAACGCTGTTGTATGTATGTGATTGTTTTAACATGGCGAATGAGTATTAAATATTTGCATAAATGTTACTCATTCGCTATGTTGAAACAAGAAAATACGAGCAAATTGCTAAATTGTTATGAAATTCAAAATTCAAATGCGATTTTTTCAAAAAAAAAAAAAAAAAACATATGTCTGAATCTTTTGTGTGGATAGACAAACATTTAAACCTACAAAAACATTTTTTTCTTTTTAAAAAAGTGGCCGGATTTTTGATAAATTGACTTTTTTAATTAATGGAAAATTTCAGAACAGGTTCTGAAAAATTTCCAAAAAGAAAATGATGTCGATAGCCAATACAAAACTATACAATAATAACCATTTTTGAGATTGTGGTGTATTCCGTTTTAATTTGATAAATATTTATTCAAGTCACCTCGAAAGAATTTTTACCATTTTTCCAATATTTGACAACGCCTCCAAATCGCAGTTTTTGAAAAATTAAAAAACCAAAAAAGCAATTTTTTTAGTTCCATATAGGGCTATCAATACAACATATTAAGAAATTCTCTGGACACGTGATTTTCTGTAGCGGGACATTTGGTGTGGAATGCCTCATATATATGGTAAAGTTTGAAAAAACATTTTTTTTTTTAAATGTGAAACTTTAAAAAAAAAATTGATAAATTTTGAGTAAATTTTTACTTGACACAATCAAAAAGTTACTTAAAAAATCTAAAAAAATTAAGTAAAGTTTTAATTGTGTCATTTAAAAATTTACTCAAATTTTTTAGTAAGCATTTAATAATTTTTTTGAATTAAAAGTTTACTAAATTTTTTTTTCTTTTTTTTTCTGTATAGGGGCTATTTTAACTACACTTTCTTATTCAAAATCTAAATTTTTATGTTCGTGGTTTATCTAAAAATGTATTCGAAGTCATTTCCAACGTTTTGTACTTATATTTCTATAGCGAACCAGTGGAATATGGAATACCTCATATTACTTATTACAACTGTATGTACAAAAATGCTTTTGTAACATTTTTGTGGCTTTTTAAATAAATATTATTTAACAATACAAAAAGAGAAAAATAAGCATAAAAATGGAAAGAGAACAAACGACTATATAACACAAAATATTTTGTAGTTGTTTTTTGTATTTTTTTTTTTATACCCTCCACTCTAGTGATAGAGGGTATATATAAGTTTGTCATTCCGTTTGTAATACCTCGAAATATTGGTCTAGGACCCCATAAAGTATATATATTCATGATCCTCGATTGATTTTAAGACGATCTAGCGATGTCCGTCCGTCCGTCCGTCCGTCTGTCTGTCCGTCTGTCTGTCTGTTGAAAACACGCTAACTTTTGAAAGACCTTACGGAGGCTCCTGAAGTTTGGCATATATGTTGGGAATTTACCTGGTCAGGTTGGTGTTGCAATTCAGCGAAATTGGTCCAGTGGTTCAAAAGTTATAAGGAAATGAGTGAATTTCGGCAAGTGTTTTTCTCGAATTTACGAGATGTAACACACGGTAACTTTCGAACGGCAATTCTGAGGGTGCTGAAGTATGGCATATATGTTTGTTGAAAACCCGTTAAACATGTTTTAAAAACATTGGTAAGTTACAAAAAATATATTACATGGTATTTTTGTCACACAAAAATATTTTTACACTAAAACAAAAAAAAATTTTACACTAAAAAAAAATTTTACACTAAAAAAAAATTTTACACTCAAAAAAAAAAATTAATAATTTTTTTTTTTTTCAAAAATTAATAAAAAAAAAGTTTTTTTACACAAAATAAAATATTTCTAACCAAAAATGTTATTTTTTTCACGTTAGAAAATTTACTATCACTTAAAAAGGGCATTGTGGAGGGTATTCATAGATTCGGCCAAGTCGAATTTAACTTTTCTACTTGTTTTTCATAATTTTACAAAATTTATGAACCAAATGAAAAAAAAAAAAATCAACAAAATGAAAATAGTTAAAGCTAAACTTTATGTTGCTATTATTTCAGTTAAAGCAGTTATAGTTGTCCATGTGGATGTTGCTGCTTCTGCAATTGTTAGTGCTACGCAAATGAGTTGCAATGGTCATTCAAAAAACTAAAAAATAACAAAAGCATTGTGGGTCACTACCAACAGTATCAAATTTTCATTTTTTTATGTGGTTGCACTATATTTTATGAAGAGAATTAAAGTTTTTAATATAAAAATTTTAATAATAATAATAATAACATTTAAGTTTTTATATTAAAAAAAAATTAAATAAAAATATATGTAAAAATATTTGTGTTAATCTCAATACATGTTAATACATGACCAGAGTGGGATGAAGGTGGTCCATATGTGGATACTAGAAGCCTAAACTGGTATACTGACGGATCCAAAATGTCCTCTGGAGTTGGCGCTGGTGTCTACGGTCCAAACACGCGGATCTCCGAACCAATGGGTAGGTGGCCTACAGTTTTTCAGGCTGAAATTCAGGCTATTGCAATATGCGCTAGAGTTAATATTGCAAAGGGTATGAAGGGTACTCATATTTCAATCTTCTCTGATAGCCAGGCAGCACTTCAGGCGTTGTCTTCTTGGGAATTTAAATCCAAATTGACACTGGAATGTTTTGATACCCTTCAACAGCTGGCCGGGAGAAACAAAATTACTCTATTTTGGATCCCTGGTCATAGAGGTTTTGAGGGTAATGAGATAGCGGATGAGCTTGCTAGAAATGCCTCCGCTACTCCTATGACCGGACCCGAACCCTATTGTGGGGTAAACTGGTCCACCTTCTCGAACATGATTAAGGGTTTGGAAAGAACCGACTTCTTAAACTTGTGGGAAAATTCAGGAGGTCTACGCCAATCCAAAGCACTAATCGCGCCATTATCATATGGAAGTATACTTAATCACACCAAAGGTGACATTAGGTTACTGACAGGTTTTCTCACCGGGCATTATAAGGTAAATTATCACTTGCATAATTTAAACCTTTGTGCATCGTCTTTGTGTCGACTTTGTCTTGAGGAAGTAGAAACAACGCAACACATATTATGTGAGTGCGTCGCAATATGTAGGATCAGAAAACGGTTTTTAGACAAAGAATTGCTTAATTCTGCGGATATAAAGCTAGCTTCTCCATCCTCTGTTATAATGTTCATTAGGAACATTGAACAGAGTTTGAATTAGATTAATGACCCATAAACACAAAAGACCCATAAGGGTCGCAGTGCCGGCCGTTAGGGCTAGATCACCCCTTGAATAATAATAATAATAATACATGTAAAACTGTTGATAATGAAAGTTTGAAATTTAAAGTAAAAAAAAATGCTATAATAAAGACACAAAAAATTCAATTTACTCAATAAAAATATAACAAACCATTAAAATATAAAAAAAAAAACAAAAAAATTAACCAATGACCCAGCAAACTTTTTATATACCTTTCTCGTAAAAAAATTGTATACAATTCTACATTTTTAGCATAAATTCACCCTGGGACATAGAAGGCATTTTCCGGCCAAAAGTCTTTCAACTTGTCGTAGAATGTTTGAAACTGTTATATTAAGGTTTGCGGGGTCAATGATTTCAAGAATACAAAACTCAAAATGGCGGATCGAATATTTCATCCAATTTTTTTTTAAAAAGTTGCTATAAAAAGAAAAATTTTTGTCTTGAAGGTTTAGCTGTGTTTATAATTCCTGAAACGAAATTTAATGATGTGAATAAAGAACTGTTCTAAAAAATTTTGCTGGGAACTTTTGAATTTGTTTTTTGTATTCGCAATGTCCAAATAATGATTTATTTATTTATTTTGTTACATACTTTTTATTGTTGAGTTCATAGCAGAAAGTGTAATAGCATTGTGAAGGTCAAAATGTCCTTACCGCAGGGTTGACAATTTTTGTTTTGTTAATAAAATAATACTTCTGTGTATAATATTTAAGATCATAAAGACCATGGTAAACATCCCATGCTAGATAGTGCGTGTGGTAATGAACTGTAAAAATTTGGTTGCTAATGACAACATTCAGAAACGTGACAAAAAAAAAAAATGTACTATTAAATGGTGCTGGCATTTTTAAAGATTTAAATGTAATTAACGATTTAATCATGATAAATAATATATTTAAAGATATTTTAGGATTATATACTCACATCCCTCTTTGAGCAAATTTAGGTTGTGTTAAAATGGTGACCACATCGGGTAATGGGAGTTCACTGTTCTTTATTTTAAACTTTAAAAATCGTTAACACGAAAATCCTAGCTGATCCTATTTTCGAGTTATTGTTTAAAAATTACACTGTTAGACAACAAAAACCTCCTAGTAAAATATCCAACTTATTCTTATAGATTTTGCTCTCTTGAATCCAAATCTGCCTTCCACTTCTTCAAGCACGTACCATGTTTGACATATTCGTTGTTAAAAAGACAAAACAGCATACATACCGAAAATCGATTGAGTAGTTTTTGCTGTAGATCTGCAGCCAATTTTGACTACAATTGATTGGCAACCCCAAACCAAATTCTGTGTAAAATTTTTTTTAAAAAATATTAGCATAATAAATCTTTCAAAAAAAAAGCAGAATTAAAAAATATTGCGTATTTATTTTTTTAAAGCTGTTTAAAATTGCTCAAATAAGGACTGATTTTTTTCTTTAAACCCCCCTTTAAAAAAACCATAAAGGCTTTATCATTTGCTTAAAAGTTTTCTTAACGTTAAACAATTAAAAGTTTGCTACACTCAAAAAAATACGTTAGTAGATTTACAAATTTTTTTTTGCTAACGCTAGTTAGCTAACTTTTAGCAAATTTTTAGTTGAGATTAGCATGTTAGCAAAAAATTCTTGTAAACTTCATTTAGCACATTAGCAATTTTAAACAAACTTTGAACTAATTTCTTTTGCTAAATTTGAAATTGAGTTGACTACATTTTTACAAGATTTTTTGCTAATATTAGCAAAATAAATGGTAATTTTTTTTTATTTTCAGAAAACTTAAAATGGCGCTATCTCGGAAACTAAGCCAGATAGAGCAAAATGGAGGCCATTTTTGGTTCTTAGAATCTCCATAGTATCGCCGGTCCTCTTCACATGTGTTGACCCTAATGGGCCCTAACTTTGGATCCAAAAAAGTTAGCATTCCCGAAAATTTTAAAATGCTCATATCTCGGTAAATATTGCCGACACAACAAAAAGTCCAAAAGCGTTTTTGTAGCTCTCAACACGTAGAACAAGACCGCAAAATAGTCAAAACCTCTCCGAGTAATATTTTTGAAGTTATCGAGTTTTTTAATTCTCAAGACCCCAGTGGTCCCCTATAATCACGTATCTCAAAAACTAAGCAAGGTAGAGCGAAACGGACACACATTTTGGATCAAAAACTATGACGATTTTTAAGGAACCCAACTAGACCCCGATGGGCCTAGACCTATCGGGTCCGAACCCAATGGGGTCCTCAGATGTGTATAAACTAAGTTAAAAAAAAAATATTTAGTTAACTAATTACACAGTGATACAAAATCGAACTTTCGGAATCGGAATGGGATGAAACCAAAAGCAAATGAAAGCTGACGTTTTCCATAACAAAACCCTCAAGGCCTTTTTTTAGGTCAGAGCTAGATTTTATTTTACACGCATTTAAAGTTGGTGATTTTAAAGCATTTAAAGTTTTTGTGTACTAAACGTGTCCTACTTTAAAGACCCCTGGTGGTGCCCTTATTGGACATGTAGGGTCCAGTTTCCAAACTTAAGCTCAAAATTACTTCAGCTATGACTGGTATGCATTTTGCTGTATTCGGTCCAGTACCTATTTACTGAATAGCCAAATTATTAAAATAAACCACTGTACACCGTTGCGTATGATTGTTATTTAAAGGCAATTATTAATATAAATCACTGGACACCGTTGCGTATGATTGTTATTTAAAGGCAATTACAATATTAATCATTCGCCACTAATACAGTTTTCAAGCATTTATTATTGTAATTATAATAAAAGTGCACTAACTTCAAATGCGTGTAAAACAGAATCTAGCTCTGAACAAGAAAAAAGCCTTGAGGGGTTTGTTATGGAATATGTCAACTTTCATTTTCTTTTGGTTTCATCCCATTCCGATTTTGGGTGTTGCACTGTGTTATTTGCAAAACATTTTTGCTAACTTAAGCAAAAAAATTGTGGGTTCAAAATCAGCAAATTTTCTTGTAGGTTTACAAGCTTTTTTTGCTAACATTACAGTTTTTTTTTTTTTTTGAGTGTAATTTTGAAAATACCAATCGTTCAGAGATAATTTGTGTTTGCAAAGCATGAAAACAAAATAAACAATAATAAAAACTTCTAAACTCGTTATCTAAATTGTTGACCAATTTGTTTATGCAACAACAAATCTAAATAATTTAAATTATTTTTATCGACTACTCTACACTCAAATTAACTGTCATTGTATATAATGGAATTTTATATGAATATGTTTAATATTCACAAAACAATTGCACACAGATATCTTGATAAATTACACTTATTGACAATGTAAATATTGTCGTTGTTGTTATTATTATTATACTCAAACAATGGAAGACACTTTGCACAAAAAGGTGCAAGACATAAAAAATATAATCGCAGCATTGGGATATACTCAATTTGTCGCTTCGAGTTAAACGCATTAAGATTTCGGTCTGAGACACCATACATTTACATTACACCAGCTTACAAATTAAAAAGAATATTGCGATCCACGACATATTTTTTACATGTAAAATCTTGCGTTGAATACAAATATTAAGTCTAAAGTTTCGAAAGTAAAGCAGTTTTCCGAGATGTTGCTAACTTTTCATATTTTCAACTTTTTAGAAAAGTTTTACATAAACTCAAATATGTTCGGACCAATTTTTCAATCTGATTATCGCTTAAGACGATAGAAACACAGTTCAACACGAAAAAATACGGGGTTCCGATTATTGACTCTTGTAGAGTAGACAAAAAAAAAAAAAAATATGTTGCTGAACATACCTTACACCTCAGATGTAAACAAAACATAGTTTCATAAACCGTTATTCTGCAAGAACAGGCCAAAAAGGGAAAACTTAAACCGCCTCTGAAATAAAATTCCTATTTGACCATGTAAAACGCTGATATGGACAGTTTGCTTCAATATTACTGAATTTTGGTGGAAAAAAGTAAATTTTATTGTAAATTTAACAAAGAATTTTTTATCTCTTTACAGTTCAAGTCTGATCCATTACGAAAAAAATTAAAAAAGCCTTTAAAAACAAAAAAAAATAATTTTTCATACAAATACAGTTATATTTGTGTGTTGTTATTTAAGGTACACCCGAAATTAACATATGGGGCATTTCATGTCAAATCGGACACTTTGAAAATTTTTTTTTTAGATTTTCCCAATTTAGTACCCTTCGAAAACTTCTTTGTGGTAAATTTTCAGATTTTTTTGATGACCCGTTCAAAAGATATCGAATTTTTTGAAATTGGTAGTTTGTTCCTTTGCTCAAACTTTTTTTACTCATAACTTCTTCAATAAAGGTATAAATTTCAATTTTTTTTTTCAAAATTTTTGTTTTTTTGCGTACTTTTTAAAAAAAATCCCAAAAAATTCTTAAAAGCGCTCTAGTATGCGATTTTTAAGTTTCTAAATTTAAATCTCATTTTTGAAAATGTTTGTACTCTTCGATTTTTTTGAAATTTGTTTGTATAAAACTTATATCGATTCTACAAATTTTTTGCCCAGGAGGATCGTGGAAAAACGATTATTACTATTTTTTTAAATTTTTTGAAAAAAATTTATTGTAATTTTCCAATTTAAAATCATTTCTACTGCTCCAATGGTGCGTCATAGAGGGGTCCTGTATAAAACCGACCCCCGTTAACATGTATGAACGACCCACAATACTATATTTTTTTAGTCCAAATATTTTCTCTGAACACACCTACCCTCTATCTTTAACTGTTAAGGCAGTCCCCATACAATTTTTTTATTTTTTGTAAATTTGTTTTATTTAATCAGCTTCTACCGGTCCAATGGTGCGTCCGAGAGGGCTCATTAGTGAGACCGACCCCCATTTATTTTTACCCTACAACATTTTTTCAAAACATAACTATGCCCTATCTCCACTCCCTAAGTAGGCTCCCATACAAAATTACATTTTTATAAAATTTGCTCCAACTGTTATTTGTATGGGAGCCTACTTAGGGAGTGCAGATAGGGCCTAGGTATGTTTTGAAAAAATGTTGTAGGGTAAAAATAAATGGGGGTCGGTCTCACTAATGAGCCCTCTCGGACGCACCATTGGACCGGACTAAAAAAATATTGTGGGTCGGTCATACATTTTGTTGCTCTAAGGGCACTGTAAGGGCAGTTAGAGCGGTTGGAACAAATTTTAAAAAATGTCGTTTTGTGTGGGAGTCCCCTTAGAAATTGGAGATAGGGTATTAGTTTGTTCCAAAGAAATGTTAAGACGTAAAAACTAATGGGGGTCGGTCTTATAAAGGACCCCACTATGATGCACCATTGGAGCAGTAGAAATGATTTTAAGATTGAAAAATTACAATAAAATTTTTTCAAAAAATTTTAAAATATAGTAATAATCGTTATCCCACGATCTTCCTGGGCAAAAAATTTGTAGAATTGATAGAAGTTTTACACAAAAAAATTTCAAAAAAATCGAAGAGTACAAACATTTTCAAAAATGAAATTTAAATTTTAAAACTTAAAAATCGCATACTAGAGCGCTTTTAAGAATTTTTTGGGGTTTTTTTTTTAAAGTACTCAAAAAACCAAATATTTTGAGAAAAAAAAATTGAAATTTGGACCGTTATTGAAGAAATTATGAGTAAAAGAAGTTTGAGTAAAGGAACAAACTACCAATTTTTAAAAATTCGATATCTTTTAAACGGGTCGTCATAAAAATCTGAAAATTTTAAACAAATTAGGAAAATCTAAAAAAAAAAAAAATTGACATGGAATGCCTATATATGGGGCATTCCAAGCCAAATCACTCACTTTTAGACCCGACCCCTTTCGATTTATTTTATTTTTGGATATGTTTTAGTACTTACTAAATGCAACTTGGACACCAATTTTCAGCCTTTTATTTCAAGATGGTGTTGAGTAATCAATTTTTCAAAATGGCGATTTTCACAAAAAAATTAAGAAATTGAAATTTTCAATTAATTTTGACCATTAAAAAATATAGATATTTTTAAAAAAGTTGGACAACGTTTTGTTGGTATTTAAATGTAGTTTTAGAAAAAAAATATGAAAAAATTATTCGAAGTAATTATCACTTATTTTTTGACGTTTAAAAATTAAAATCGACTTTTTGAAAAAGTCCGAAACCTTCGATTTTTTTGTAAAAAACTATAAAAATTCTACTCTAAATTACGCAACTTTTAAGCCATAATTCGAGATGTGATCACAACTCTTTCTATTTTTTTTTTAAATTTTAAAAATTGCACCTTTTATTTTTTGGCTCTGATTTATTTTATATGGCGCTCCAAAAAAAAAAATTGGTAGATATTGACCCTAACTTACCCTAGATATATTCATTTCGAGGTAGAAATACGTCTCACAAAAATTTAGAGCGATCGGAAATGGGTAAGGCGTTCCTCATGGGCCTTGAAGTTTAGAAAACGGATTACAAGGAAAAATATGAATTTTTTTCTGTTTTCTCAATATTTTTGGTATTTTAAGTTAAGTTTAAATTCAAGCAGTTACAGAATTATGATGTAGAGTAAAATGCCTTTCTAATAAGATACTAAAAACTAAAATCGGTTGAAAATCAGCCAAGTTATTACAACTTCCCCAGGCATCTAACGTGTGGCAGACAAATTGATTTAGCAATACAATCCGATTTTTGAAATTCATTGAAATTTTCTACTGTAATAACATTTTTTTATTCTTCAAGTTCAAATGTAATAAGATGACAAGTATTTTTCATATTGTGTTTTGCTAACATGTTTTAAATTAATGCTAAAAATGCCTGCATTTTCAACACCCTTTTGAAATCTCTATTTAAAAAAAAAAAATTTTTTTTTTGTTTTAAAATTTGGAAAAACCAAAAAAATATTACACTGAAACATGAATAATGAAAAAATGTTATTACAGTAGAAAATTTCGATAAATTTAAAAAAAGGGACTCGTATTCTTTAATCAAGCGGTATGACACACGCTAGATGCCTGGGGAAGTTGTAATAAGTTGGCTGATTTTCAACCGATTTAAGTTTTTAGTACCTTATTAGAAAGGTATTTTACTCTACATCACAATTCCGTAATTGCTTTAAATAAAACTTAACTTAAAATACCAAAAATATTGCGAAAACAGAAAAAAATTCATATTTTTCCTTGTAATCCGTTTTTTAAACTTTAAGGACCATGCTAAACGCCTTACCCATTTCCGATCGTTCTAAATTTTTGTGAGACGTATTTCTACCTCGAAATGAATATATCTAGGGTAAGTTAGGGTCAATATCTACCAATTTATTTTTTTTGGAGCACCATATAAAATAAATCAGAGCCAAAAAATAAAAGGTGCAATTTTAAAAATTTTTAAAAAAATAGAAAGAATTGCGATCACATCTCGAATTATGGCTTAAAAGTTGCGTAATTTAGAGTACAATTTTTACAATTTTTTACAAAAAAATCGAAGGTTTCGGACTTTTTCAAAAAGTCGATTTTAATTTTTAAACGTCAAAAAATAAGTGATAATTACTTCGAATAATTTTTTCATATTTTTTTTCTAAAACTACATTTAAATACCAACAAAACGTTGTCCAACTTTTTTTAAAATATCTATATTTTTCAATGGTCAAAATTAATTAAAAATTTCCATTTTTTAATTTTTTTGAGAAAATCGCCATTTTGAAAAATTGATTACTCAACACCATCTTGAAATAAAAGGCTGAAAATTGGTGTACAAGTTGCATTTAATAAGTACTAAAACATATCCAAAAATAAAATAAATCGTAAGGGGTGGGGTCTAAAAGTGAGTGATTTGGCTTGGAATGCCCCATATATACCTAGACCAATATTTCGAGGTGTTAAAAACCGAATGACAAACTTATATATGCCCTTTATCACTAGAGTGGAGGGTATAAAAACCTTGTAAGACGACAAGAAAAGTTTGTATCTTTTTTTTGCTACCTAATTTTTGACAACAATTCTTTGTAATCTTACAATTTAAAAAAAAATGTAATTTTACAGGCTTTTTACTAACAAAATTGTAAATTTACAAATTTTTTGACGCGATAAAACTTAGAAGGAGGTTTCGTGTTTTTACTATATTTTTTTCTACCTCTTATTTTACGATAATTCTTAATAAAAATTTCGACCTTTTTTGTAATTTTACAAAATTTTAACCAATAAAATTGTAAATTTACAACTTTTTTGGCGCAATAAAACTTTCAAGGAAATCTCGGGAATTTACCAAATTTTTTTGTAAAAAAACCTTGGAAATTTGTAAAATTAAATTGCAAATTTACACAAAAAACATGTAAATTTCAATCGAAAATTGTTTGTTAAAAAACAAGGAAAACTGTTTTTTTACCTAGTAATTTGACAAGTTTTTTTTTGTGCGTGCATATGAGGAGACTTAAATTTTTAGGTAAAAAAGATGTGATTTTTGTTTTGATGGCACATCGATGAAAGTTGGCATAAATATTAGAAGCTATTTAAGAATAAGAAATTCGTTCGCGTCAATTAAATCGCGCAAGGGGGTCAAAAGTTAGGGCGGTTTTAAGATTTAGCGGTTTTAAAAAATCTTAAAAATATTTTAAATATTTTTTTTCTACACATTTGTTGCATGCGTTATTAAAACATGCCAGGATATATCATTTCTTCTAAAATATATGATATAAATTTAACCCTATAATGACCAAACGATTTAAAAAAAAAATATCTAATAAGGGAAGTCTCCCTGGTGTCACCCTCCGATCTTCATGAAATTTGGATATGTTGTTAAGAACGAAAATTAATTCGACACGTATTTTTTTTTAGCGGCCCAAACTCATTTTTAGGGGGGATCGATTTGTATGGGGGGAAATTGACCTTTTTCAGTTTTTTACGATTTACGCCTATTTAAACAAAATTAATATAGGCATGTGTGATATCAGATTAAAGGTATTAAAAATACCTATCTCGTGGTGCTAACAACGGGCCATAAAAGTTAATATTTTTCGACTTATTAACAAAAATGTCCTAAAATTTTGGTATTTTACTCAATATGACGAAAAGTTGTGCATTTTTTGTCACTTTCTTAGTACACGAAGATAGGTTTTCCAAAGACCTTTCATTTGGTATGTAACATGACTAGGTTTCTTTGCATAATATAGGAGATAAACGAAAAAAACTGAAAAATGGCCTTGTCTTCCCCCCTCCTTTTTACCCCCTAAATATGAATTTGGGCCGCTGAAAAAAAATACGTGTCCCTTTATTTTTTCTGCTCTACAAAATAAAACCAATTCCATAAAGATCCGCGGGTGACACTAGGGAGACTTCCCTTGTAAGTACCTAAAATCGCGATTAATTCGCGGTAAAAGAAAAGTTTCATAATTTTTTATAATATTTTTAGGCAATGCGCGTTGGTATTACTGAAAAAAAAATTACGGAAAATCGTATCATTGTACCAGTGCACTATAGGAAATTTTACCCCTTTTTTTGGCCAAAATTATTTACAGCCAAACGGCTGGACCGATTTGAATGATTTTTTGGATTTGACTTTTGGAAGACCCTTAAGAGGGAGGGAGTGACTCATAAAGTTTTTCATACACTCAAAAAAAACTTTAGTAAATTTACCTAAAAAAATTATTAACAATCAGTTCAAAACAGGGTTTCCGGGGTTATAAGTTTTCGCATCTAAGATTTTTAAGATCTTTTATAGATTATCTGGTTTTCTAAACTGTTTTTTAGTATTTTTTTGAGTGTACACTAACTTCCGAATATAACAGTAGAAATTTATTTTAACAATTTTAAGAAGTGTCAAAGCCACTTTTTAATAAGGATTTTATTAAAAAATTTGATTTTTGAGTTCCAAGTCGTTAACTACATTTCAAAATGCCACTGCTGCCAGCTGCAGATGAAGCAAAAGCTAGGGGCTCCACTTCCCTATTTAGATCTTTAGAGATTTCTGCTGTAATTCGACTTATTGTTCTCGCAAATTTTGACAAAAAAAGTTAATTGCGGTCGCCCAGGTTTCGATTTAGTGGGGGCAGGCTGCGTTTTACATTTTCTTATCCAAGTATTGCCTTTAAGCCAAACAGCATGCTGTTTTTCAAAAATTTCCACTCCTACAACTTTTTCAAGCTTTTTCATATTTATACTTGAACAAAATATTATAGATTGCTCCTTTATATATTTTTTAAAGTTTTCGAAACGATCACTTTCATCTATGTATGAAAAGAAATGTGCACAAATAGCGGCTCTTTCGTCATATTCGTTGTGTTTCTGTCGCCATATATTGAATAAATGGGAATTTTGCGCGCAGAAGTCACCTGAAAAAATGTGTTTTTAAAAAAAGTTTGCAAATATCCGACCTTGAAATTTGATAAACTTGGAAGGTAATTGATTGTCCTAGAGAACTTATATGGTTTTGTAGCTAACATATGCTATCATTTTTTTGTAAGCCTAAATAAAATTCCAATTCATAATTCCATAAGTTCAAGTTAAGGTCACTTCAATTTTTCTAATTTAATCGATCTACTAGATAAGTTCACTAACATTTCACTATATATCATTAAAGTACTCACCTTCGACATTATTTTCCATTTTTTAGTTTTTAAAAATTATTAATTTTTATTATGAAAACTTTTATTAGAAACTATCACAAAATTAACTGCACTAAATCGTTATTTGATAACTTATTTAGAAATTGCTAGAAAATCAGCTGATAAAGTTACAGTAAATGAATTCTGTCAAAAAATTTAAAAAGAGATGTTTACTTTGTTGTATTTGTTTTATATTAAAGCTAAAAAAAATAAGCTTTGCAAAAATTTTAATTTTGACTTTTGGCCAAAAAATGGTTAAAATTTCCTATAGTGCAGTGTTTAAAAAAATCGGTGATGCTTTTTTATAACTAGAAAATTTAATATGGTCCAAAAAATCTATAATCATCAAAATTTTTTAACCCGCCTCTGATTTTATGATGACACATCAAGTGGGCTTTCATTTAAAAAAAATTTCATCCGATTTCGTTTAAAGCCTTGGATGTGCCAGATCAAAACAGGTTTAGATAAAATCATCGCGCTTTCCGCTTAGAATGGCTTAAAGTAAAAAGTCAAAAAGCAAATCAGTTCTACTCGTTAAGGCACGTCTTTTGGTGTATTAAAATGAACATGATGCATTAATTGCTACTAAAAAAAATTGGAGACAGATTTGCAAATTTCTCACAATTTTCAAAAATGCCATAAAATTTTTGCAATTTATTTTTTATAAACCCGCCAGTGATTTTTTATGTAACCTCCTAAAAAAAAACTCGGTTTACGCAAGAGTCCACCAAATTTCGAATGAAACCGCGAATGTGCCTCGCGAAAAACTGGTATTTTAAAAAAATTACGTTTTTTCTTCCGAACTTTGATCTGCTGAAACTCCTTAACTATTCGTGGCACATTAACGGGATTAATTCCAAAATGTTAAGAATTACAACAGCTACCAACTCTAGTTCAACTTTTTTCATTTTATAGAGGGGGCCGAAATCCCTGATCAAAAAACCTCAAAAATTTAAAAACCCTTAATTTTTGGTTTCAAAACTTGACCGTCTTATAAAAAAAGCGAAAGAAGGTAAAAACTATGGATTATTTCAAGCCATTTTTTATCGATTTTTCAACTTTAACCCTCTGTAACTTTTACGGATAAAGTGGGGTAATCCTTAAACATTGCTCAGTGATGGTTCAAGGTCTTGTTTACACAACTGCATTTACAGCTTTTCTAAACTGTTTAAAAACTGCCGGTTTTTTTAAACATTTATTTCAGTTTCACTGAGTTGAAATTTAAAAAAGATTTCATGATATAACAATTATTATTTAATGCGGATTTTATTAAAATTTTGATTTCTTCGTAATAAATAAGACTTGTCACTTAAGTACAGAAACAAAATTTTAGAAAACATTTTGACTTACAATTAGTCAAATTTACTATAGAATTTACCTTTTTTTTTTTTTTTTAATTTCGTTTAAATTGAAGTAAAACTGACGATGTACCGGTTAATAGATTCAGGTCGATAACCAGATTGAAAAATATTGTATAGAGAATTAATAAAGTATTTAATAGACTTCAATTTAAAAGTAAAAAAAAACATCAATATGTTCAGATTTTGACCGGCAATATTTTTATTTGGAATAAAAGTCTGAGTTTCTGCGTTTTTAATCAAATACATGTAACTTTTATAATTTTCAAAGTTTTTTCTTAAAACCAATCTTATTTTCTTCGTAACAGACCAGACTGTAAACAAAGAAATGAATTCAAAATTTTTCTTCTTTCTGAAATTTACAACAGATTTTCCTTTTTTTCAAAATTTTTGTAAAATTGAAACAAAATTGTCGATATATCGATTAATAGCTTCTAAGGCGATAATCAGATTGGGAGGTATCTTAATCAGAATTAATAAATCTCTAAATTACCTTTAATTTAAAATCATAACAAACGAAGTCCACGATACAGTCCGGAGATATTTTTATTTAAGTAAAACCACTTTTTTTAAAAAGTTTAAAATTTTAAAAGTATATCTCGAAAACTATTGTACTTTTAAAACCTTGGACTTCATTTTCAAAATAAGAGGGAGATTTTACATGGATAATATATAAAAAATGTTGTGATTTAAGGCCCTTCTTAATCTGTCTATTAACGACCACGGCAAAAATATTACACCGATATGAACTTAAAATATTTACTTTTTCTTTCTTCGTGAAATTTTGTATACATTTAAGCAATATCATTCTAATGTTTCCTAATCAAAGTCATGAAATTTTTGCTTCACAAAATACATATTGAAAATTCCGCAAATTTTTTAATCACAGTTTCGATACGTGCATATTATTACAATTCGTAATTGCTTATCATAACTTCACTTCACTTTTGTTTATACTTTTTTCGTGCATATTTGTATTTCGACAATAATTACTATTGAACATGGTTTGGTGAACAGCAATAATGATGACAGACAATAACAACTACAAAAGCAACAAAAAATAACCAACATAATTAAGTTTAAAAAATATTGTGTAATTAAAGATATTATCATTTTACAATTTTTATCCAAAAATATTTTTTTAATTTAAAAATTCTTTATTTTATATGTTTAAACTTTAATGAAAAAATCCATAAATGCCTTAAGGACATCATTGAACTATGACATTATGAAAAAAAAAGACAAACACTTTTTTGATAAGGCAAATTTTGTTCAAACTGAATAAATTTTTTTTTCTCTTCTATAATAAACTATAAAATTTTATAACTTTTTAATCGAACTACTTGAACTGAAAAATAAAAGTCAACAGAATTTTTTTACTGCTATTTGTTAGAGTGGAGAAAAATTGATGAAGTTTCAACGGGAGTGGAGCACAAAGTTTAATTGTTTGGGGAGTGGCGGAATTCAGATTTTCAAAACCTGAAAATTTTGTGTAAAGGAATAATGTTTCGGTATCCAAGACCTTGTCTGTAGAAAAATAGAATTGAAAAAATATTTCAGAACCTTTGAAGTTTTCTATTTGGTGGAAAATACCATAAGTATCTGAAAATTTTCGATAACGAAAATTACATAAATTATAAATTTGTAACAAAATGCATCAGAACCTCATAATTTTTCATTATGGAAAAAGTATCAGAATCATTAAATTTATCGTTAAGCAAGTGACTCAAAAAAATTTCAAAACAAGGAAACTTTTTTGGAAAAAAAGATGATTCTAATCTGATATATTTTCCATTGGAAAATTGTTTCAGAAACCCTGTTTATTTTTTATGTAAAAAAAATGCTTTCGATCCAGGGAATTTCTGGACATAACATTTTTTAAAATATCAAAAATTTTTAAATTTTTAAAACTTTTATATACATAAATAAATTTTTAAAATTTGAAAATGTTTCTTTACAAAAATAATAATAATAAACAAGAGATAAATACGTACAAACCTTAACCAATGATAGAAATCTGACCTGCGGCTCCCGGCAAAAAATTGACACCCCCTCCCCCCTCTCTCCTACCTAAAATTAATAAAACAGAAGTATGGTTAAATTCAAGAAAATTAAATAAAAGTCAAAAATTAAAAATGTTTTACAATCGATCGCTGATTAATATTAATACTTCACGGGGCCAAAGACAGATATTTCGTATCGTTACATACGGAATGACAAAGTTAGTATACCACTATGCTGTATGTAATGGGTATAAAAAGGAGGGTGTAGAGTGTATTCTTGATTTGGCATAGCCGAGTATTGTTAGTACTTGTTTTTTCATTATATTAACAATTCAAGTGTTAAATTTATTCAGTCCACTTTATTGTACCTAGTAAATAATTTCCATAAAAAGGAAGCAGCAGTTTTTTATTTCATAAACTCATTATTAAAATGCTCTCAAACAGGACACAGAGAGAGCATAATAATATAGTAAAAGAAATACGTATAAAATAACAACAAAAATTTAACAAAAAATAAATAAAAAGAATTTTTAAGAAACATGCAATATCATAGGTTTACAAATTTATATCCTAAAAGCACGCAACATATTTTGTTGCATTAAAAACAGGATTGTCATTTTTTATCTGAACAGTGGGAGACGATATTAAATTTGATATTTTTCATCAGAATTACATCTTCAGTTAATTGAGGCAAAAAGGTACAAAATATGGAATTGGAGATAATTGACTAATCTTTGCCGTGTGAAACATGTTTCATAGAGGTCAAGGTACAAATCAACAATGTGCAACACAAAATTGTACAAAGTAAACCAAAAACTTTAAGAAATTTTTAAAACTAAGCATACTTTTTTTTAGAAAGATTACACTAGCTCGAGGACACATTTAATATTGTCAAAGAAATTATTTATAAAGTTGTGTTTTTCATCGAAATTATAAAATTAATTATGATGTGTTTCAAGATATATTTTTATTTTTTTTTTATTTAAATCTTCAAAAATAAAAAACCTTGCCACGGGTTAATTTAACCTGATTGGCCTCCAATTTGTATCAAATAAGTTTAAGGCCTAGGAGAATAAAAAAATTACCCAGACATTAAATATCGGAGGGAAACCTTTTTTGTCTTTTACTAAAAAACCCAGGCAGAAACTGCCAACCGTTCCAAAGAAAAAGTATCGGCAAAGCACTTTATTTTTTGTGTAGAAGGTAGTATGAATTCGAAAAAGTGCTTTACAAGCGCTTTGCCAATGTTTTTCTTTTTAAATCCGTTCAAAGTATACATTTTTTATTAAAATTTATTTATTTTCGTAACAATTGGAATATTTTTTATTTCCCTGCAGGATAAGTGGCCGGTCCTTGATAGTTCTGGTGATATGTCACTTAAACACAATGACCTACATATTACAAACTTGACACCTTTTATAAAAAAACACCTGTCTTAAACTCCGGATACATTACCCTTAAACTCCGGATACATACCCGTTTCGGTTCAATACACCATTTTTTTCGGGAATTTTCCAAATTTTTTCCTAAAAGCATTTTTAATAATTTTTTTATTCCAAAATGCAAAGAAAACTGCAAAAAAAATTTTTTCGGGACTTAGAAAATATTTCAAAGTTTGTCCAAAATTTGTTTATCCTAATAGATTAGTATATAAATTTTTTATCCTAATTTAATACATTTCTTTGTTCAAATAAACACCAAAAAAAGCTGTGTCTTATGGACTTATACAATTTTGATACGACCCATTTTTTTGTTCAAAAAGTGCTATAATAGTTCCATATTTTTTGTTTTTAAAGCGCTTTCAAAGCGCTTTGAAATAGCAACGGCATACCGTTTACCGTGGTTATCATTATGGACGCTGGGGGAGTACTAAACTGTGATGCATTCCAAGCACACAAGCGACCATAAAAGGTACTTTGCCAGCGCTTTCCCGTTCGTATTTTTCTGCCTGGGAAACAACTTGTTAAATAACAACATTTCTTGCTTTTTTATACAAAAAATTGTGTTTTGTTATTTTTTTTGTAATCTTACAATTTTTTTTTATAAATCTATTAAAATTACGAGAATTCAAAAAACGTGCAAATTTACAATTTTATTAGTAAAAAGCATGTAATATTCTAAAAAATCTTGTTAGTTTTACTTCAAATTTTCGTAAAATATTAGGTAGCAAAAAATCTAATAAAGTTACGAGAACTCCTCGTAAGTTTTATTGCGTTAATAAAATTTTATTGGTAAAAAGTTTGTAAAATTACAAAAAAGCTCGTAATTTTTACTAGAAATTCTCGTTAAATAGGATTTATAAAGTTTAAAGTTACAAGCTTTTCTTGTCATTTTACAAGTTTGTTTTTTTGACTGTACAACAAAATGCAGGTCTACTGAGACATATTCGTGCCAAACTTCAGATGTCTGGCTATATTTTTTTGTGACTTCATCAGACGGACTGGCGGGCATTCATAGAATGTCTTGGAATCGATCATAAATTAATGATACATACTTTTGAGGGTCCCCGACGAATGTTTAGAAGTGTTACAAAGGTATAATAATTATTCGGATCAATAATATATGAACATAATGGGGTCCTCGACCGACATTATAATGCGTTTTGCATGAATTGACAAATTAATATAGCGTTATTTTTTTTTTAAAAAAACTTTGCTTTGAAAAGAACACATATTTATACACTCAAAATAATACATTAGTAGATTTACTATTTTTTTTTTTTTTTTTTTGCTAATGCTGGTTAGCTAACAAATTTTTAGATGAGATTAGCATGTTAGCAAAAATATCTTGTAAACTTCATTTAGCGCATTAGCAATTTTAAACAAAATTTGAACTATTTTTTTTTGCTAAATTTAAAATTGAGTTGACCAAATTTTTACAAGCTTTTTTGCTAATATTAGCAAAAATAAATGGTAAATTTTTTTTTATTTTCAGAAAACTTAAAATGGCGCTATCTCGGAAACTAAGCCAGCTAGAGCAAAATGGAGGCCATTTTTGGTTCGGGCTCTCCATAGTATCGCCGGTCCTTTTCACATGTGTGGACCCTAATGGGTCCTAACTTTGGATCCAAAAAAGTTAGCATTCCCGAAAATTTTAAAATGCTCATATCTCGGTAAATATTGCCGACACAACAAAAAGCATTTTTGTAGCTCTCAACACGTAGAACAAACCGCAAAATAATAAAAAGCTCTCCGAGTAATATTTTTGAAGTTATCGAGTTTTGTAATTCTCAAAACCCCGGTGGCCCCTAAAATCACGTATCTCAAAAACTAAAACGATTTTTAAGGAACCCAACTAGGTCTAGGCCCATCGGTGTCTGGACCTATCGGGTCCGAACCCAATGGGGTCCTCAAATGTGTATGAACTAAGTTGAAATAAAAAAAATTCAGTTAACTAATTTTTGGCAAAACATTTTTGCTAACTTTACCAAAAAAATTGTGGGTTCAAAATCAGCGAATTTTCTTGTAGGTTTACAAGCTTTTTTTGCTAACATTACAGTTTTTTTTTTTTTGAGTGTACAGCAAAACGTTATCATGATTCAATGGTTTGGGCAAGAGTACAAAATTCGCAGACATTTTTATTGGGATTATGTCCAAATTATTTTCGGTCATACTCCACACTACCATTATAAGTATTATGTCCGTGGGCATTATGTCATGTCACCAATTTTTCTCTAGAAAAATTATCAAATTTTCCCTTAAGAAAATTTTCTTAATTTTTTTATAGAAAAATTTAAAAATTCCGAGACTTTTTCTTAAAAAAAATTCTAAAATTCAAAAATATTTTTTCTAATAGAACAATTTTGAGGTTATTAAAATTTTTTTTTTATAGAAAAAATTCTTACATTATTTCCTTTTTACACTCAAAAAAAAAAAACTGTAATGTTAGCAAAAAAAGCTTGTAAACCTACAAGAAAATTTGCTGATTTTGAACCCACAATTTTTTTGCTAAAGTTCGCAAAAATGTTTTGCCAATAATTAGTTAACTGACTTTTTTTTTTGGACTTAGTTCATACACATTTGAGGACCCCATTGGGTTCGGACCCAATAGGTCCAGACCCCGATGGCTCTAGACCTAGTTGGGTTCCTTAAAAATCGTCATAGTTTTTGATCCAAAATTTGTGTCCGTTTGGCTCTACCTTGCTTAGATTTTGAGATACGTGATTTTAGGGGATTACTGGGGTCTTGAGAATTAAAAAACTCGATAACTTCAAAAATATTACTCGGAGAGCTTTTAGTTATTTTGCGGTCTTGTTCTACGTGTTGAGAGCTACAAAAATTCTTTTGGACTTTTTGTTGTGTCGGCAATATTTACCGAGATATGAGCATTTTAAAATTTTCGGGAATGCTAACTTTTTTGGATCCAAAGTTAGGTTCCATTAGGGTCCACACATATGAAGAGGACCCGCGGAAGTATGGAGATTCTAAGAACCAAAAATGCCCTCCATTTTGCTCTATCTGGCTTAGTTTCCGAGATAGCGCCATTTTAAGTTTTCTGGAAATAAAAAAAAAATTACCATTTATTTTTGCTAATGTTAGCAAAAAATCTTGTAAAAATGTTTTTTATACCCTCCAACTACAGTTTGGGGGTATACTCACTTTGTCATTCCGTGTGTAACGCATCGAAATATCGGTGAAGGACCCCATAAAGTATATATATTATTGATCAGTGATCGATTCTAAGACATTCTAGCGATGTCCGTCTGTCCGTCCGTCCGTCCGTCCGTCTGTCTGTCTGTCTGTCTGTCTGTCTGTCTGTCTGTCTGTCTGTCTGTCTGTCTGTCTGTCTGTCTGTCTGTCTGTCTGTCTGTCTGTCTGTCTGTCTGTCTGTCTGTCTGTCTGTCTGTCTGTCTGTCTGTCTGTCTGTCTGTCTGTCTGTCTGTCTGTCTGTCTGTCTGTCTGTCTGTCTGTCTGTCTGTCTGTCTGTCTGTCTGTCTGTCTGTCTGTCTGTCTGTCTGTCTGTCTGTCTGTCTGTCTGTCTGTCTGTCTGTCTGTCTGTCTGTCTGTCTGTCTGTCTGTCTGTCTGTCTGTCTGTCTGTCTGTCTGTCTGTCTGTCTGTCTGTCTGTCTGTCTGTCTGTCTGTCTGTCTGTCTGTCTGTCTGTCTGTCTGTCTGTCTGTCTGTCTGTCTGTCTGTCTGTCTGTCTGTCTGTCTGTCTGTCTGTCTGTCTGTCTGTCTGTCTGTCTGTCTGTCTGTCTGTCTGTCTGTCTGTCTGTCTGTCTGTCTGTCTGTCTGTCTGTCTGTCTGTCTGTCTGTCTGTCTGTCTGTCTGTCTGTCTGTCTGTCTGTCTGTCTGTCTGTCTGTCTGTCTGTCTGTCTGTCTGTCTGTCTGTCTGTCTGTCTGTCTGTCTGTCTGTCTGTCTGTCTGTCTGTCTGTCTGTCTGTCTGTCTGTCTGTCTGTCTGTCTGTCTGTCTGTCTGTCTGTCTGTCTGTCTGTCTGTCTGTCTGTCTGTCTGTCTGTCTGTCTGTCTGTCTGTCTGTCTGTCTGTCTGTCTGTCTGTCTGTCTGTCTGTCTGTCTGTCTGTCTGTCTGTCTGTCTGTCTGTCTGTCTGTCTGTCTGTCTGTCTGTCTGTCTGTCCGTCCGTCTGTGGAAGACACGATACAGTCCAAAATAAAAGTGGTAGACTCCTGAAATTTGGCACATATATGTCTTATGTTCATAGGCTGGTTAAGTTCGGAGATGGGCAAAATCGGACCAGGGGGAAAAAAGTTCCCCCTTGGAGAACTAAACAAACCTCTGAAAAATACCATATTTTTACACGATTTTTTGTGTTTTTGTTTAACAAATCCAACATTTTAATGCTACAAGAGGTTCAAGGTCCTGCATTTGGACCCACAGAATTAGAAAAAATCGTTTTACGGTCCGCCCCCCCCTTTTATGGGCGTGGAATAAATTGTTTTTTATATAATGATAAATTTGTATTTCTTTAGTGCAAAAAGCATAAGAATTATTTTTTTTAACACTTATTCGAGAGGAATTGTGCCCCCCAATAACCACTACCGACCCCCCCCCCAAAAAAAAAGACGCCCCTGCAATTTTTTTTTTTTTATTTATTTGCATGTTGGAGGGTATAAAAGATTCGGCACAGCCGAATTTAACACTCTTACTTGTTTTTTTTTTTTTTTTTTTTTTTTTTAAATGTTGTCAACTCAATTTCAAATTTAGCAAAAGAAATTAGTTCAAAGTTTGTTTAAAATTGCTAATGTGCTAAATGAAGTTTACAAGAATTTTTTGCTAACATGGTAATCTCAACTAAAAATTTGCTAAAAGTTAGCTAACTAGCATTAGCAAAAAGAAATTAGTAATTCTACTAACGTATTTTTTTGAGTGTATTTTATCTGCTTTTTAAAACCCATCTTCTTCTCAGATTCTAATGTTTTCCTATAAAAAAATTTGCCAAATATTCGTACAAAAAAAATCTAATTTTTTCCTATAGAAAATTACTCAAATTTTTCTTATAGAAAAATTCCCAAGTTTTTCATCTAGAACATTTCCAATTTTTTCATATAGAAAAATTCCCAACTTTTTTATTTAAAACAAGTGAAAGTGTTAAATTCGGCTGTGCCGAATCTATTATACCCTCCAACATGTAAAAAAACTAAAAAAAAAAAAAAAAATTTTGACAGGGGCGTTATTTAGGGGGGTGCAAGTTAGGGGGAGGGGTCGGTGTGCTGAGGTAACTCCTTGTCCCTCACGGTATATGTTTACAAGTTCATTTTTGTCTGCTTTGTGCACTTAAGTATTATAGTTTTATAATTATTTTAATTATTTTTTATCCACGCCCTTTAAAGAGGGGCGGGGCAAAAAAGAGACATTTTTTAATCCCCTGGGTCCAAGCGTAGGACTATAAACTTCTACAAACATAAAAATGTCTCATTAGGTTCACAAAAATACAAAAAACGTAAAAAAAGTTAGCATTTTTAAGAGGTTGGTTTAGTTCTTCAAGGGGGAACTTTTTTCCCCCTGGTCCGATTTGGGCCATTTCCGAACTTAAACTGCCTAGGACCATAAGACATATTTAAGCCTAACTTGAGGGTTCTAGCTCTTTTATTTTGGACTGCATCGTGTTAACTACAGACGGACGGACGGACAGACAGACGGACGGACGGACATCGCTAGAATGTCTTAGAATCGATCACTGATCAATAATATATATACTTTATGGGGTCCCCGACCGATATTTCGATGCGTTACACACGGAATGACAAAGTGAGTATACCCCCATACTGTAGTTGGAGGGTATAAAAATTCTCGTAAAAATTATCTATTTTAAGATCTCTAAAATTTTTTTAAAGAAGAATGGCTATAAAAAATGTCTCCTATTGAAAACTTCTAAGATTTTTTCCTATAGAAAAATTCGCAAATAATTCCTATAGAAAAATTCTATTTTTTTTCCTAAAGAAAAAATTTTAAAATTTAACCTATACAAAAAATTCAAACATTTTTTCCCTTTTTCCTCCCCCGTGGATCAGCGCCTTCACCAGGGAGACTCTTCTTGTTAGAACACATCCCTCTTCAAGCAACCCTAGGTTAAGTTAAAATGGTGAAAAACGGCTAATGGCATTTCACTTCTCTTTATTTTGAGCTTTAAAGATCATTTACAAGAAATAACAAGTAGAAAAGTTAAATTCGACTTTGGCGAATCTATGAATACCGCCCACATAGCCGTTTTGAAAGGAACTATACAACTATACAAGTTTAAAAAGCACTGCTTTAAAACTAAACAAGTTTGAAAAGCATTGCTAAGTTACCACCAATGCTTTTAAAACTTGTTTACCACGTGGCATTTAAGATAAACCCAATCTGAAATTTGGTGTTTTGCTTATAACTTTTGAACCAATGGACCGATTGAGCTGAAATTAAACACAAAACAGACCTGGGGAACGACAAAGATACATGTCACGTTTCAGCAGTCTCATTATTGTCTTTTGGAAGTTATCGTGTTTTTTATCTCGTAGATTCGCGAAAAACCCTTGCCGAAATTTACTCGTTTGCTCATAACTTTTGAACCACTGGACCGATTTGGCTGGATTGCAATACCAACCTGACCAGGTAAACGACCAACATATATGCCAAACTTCTGTAGCCTCTGTTAAGTCTTTCAAAAGTTAGCGTGTTTTCTAAGGACGGACAGACAGACAGACGGACGGATGGACGGACATCGCTAGATCGACTTAAAATCGATTGAGGATCATGAATATATATACTTTATGGGGTCCTAGACCCATATTTCTATGTGTTACAAACGGAATGACAAACTTATATGTACCCTCTATCACTATAGTGGAGGGTATAACTAGCTGATAATGTTTTCAAGTTATTGCTAAAGAATTACACTGTCCGACAACAAAAACCTCCCATTGAAATATCCAACTGATTCTTGTAGATTTTGCTCTCCTGAATCCAAATCTGCCATTAAATTTTTTTTTTTATCACGTACCGTTTTTGAGATATTCGCAGTTAAAAATTAAAAAAAAAAAAACAATAATTTCGCACTGTTGAGGGTCCACTGTTATGTTTCTTCCAACAAATAGGACTTGATTTCATATAAATTGGACCTCTTGATTCCAAAATTGCAATCCTAATTTCTTAGCACGTTCCGTTTTTGAGATATTCGCGTTTGCGATTTTCGCGTGGAAAAATTTTCAAATGCGAGTATCTCGAAAAAGGAACATGCTAGAAAAACTTGGATTGCAGTTTTGAAATTTTTGGAAGAATCTGTAACAGTGGACTACCAAAAGTAAGATATTATTGATTTTTGACTTTTTAACAGCGAATATCTCAAAATCGGTAAGTTCAGTAGAGCAAAATCTATAAGAATCAGTTGGATATTTCTGTGGTAGATTTTTGTTGTTGAAAAGCGTAATTATTTTGCAATAACTAGGAAACAGGATCAGCTAGATTTTCGTGCTAACGATTTTATAGTTCAAAATGAAGCGGAATGATATGTCATTACCCGATTTTGTCAACATTTTAACACAATCTAAATTTGCTTGAAGTGGGGTGTGAGCAGTGCTCACTGAGCACTCTCGTTTGTTAGTTAAATGTTTATCTTTATTAATTTTTATTTTTCTAAATTGTAATATTTTCTTTTTCTTTTATATTTTCAGGTGAGTTATTACCAACAAATAAATTTGTAAGTATTGCCATTCATAGTTTTACTACTAAAATAGACCAAGTTCCAACATATGATTTTACATTCTTTAACGAAAAAAGAAAACAGTTCCACTGTACATAAATTCATAAATGTTTTACAATTTTCTTGGCCTTATTCACTTTCACAATCATGTTTGTTTCGTACTTTTTTAAATATTGGTTTTTGTAACAAAAAGAAAATGTACACATTTTTTTAAAGAAAATTACTTCAGGTTATTTATTAAATAGTTTTAGAAAATTCATATTAAAATAGAACACAAATAAAAACAAAAAAATAAAAAAAAATGTTTACTTTAAAAAGTTGCACATGTTTTACTTTTATTATTAACATTTTAGCTTTTTAAGTTTAAAATTAAAATTTAAATCTTAAACGAATTTCAATATTTTTCTAAAATTTTAAATTATTTAAAAAAAAATTAAGAAATATATGTATAAGATCTTTACTGTTTAATCTTTCATTGTTTTATCTATTTCTTTCTTTTTTTTTTGACATCTAATTTTTAACAACATTTCTTGGCACACAAAAAGAATCCTTCCTTCTCTTCTTAAGTTAATGTTTTGACCCATTTTCTAAACATTTAACGTAATTTTTTAGTAGAGGGTAAACAAAATTAAAATAAATGTTAAATCTACAACCAACATGGAAAAAATAAGAGAAAAATGAAACCTAAGGAAAAGACAATTTGTGAATAAGTAAAAAAAAAATAATAGAATTGAAACTTTAGACAGGCATTTATTTGTTTGGCAAAAAAATATTCTTTCGATTTTTAAAGTCAGAGAACATATTTTCCTACTGTTTTTATACCCTCCAACTACAGTATGGGGGTATACTCACTTTGTCTTTCCGTTTGTAACGTATCGAAATATTGGTCGGGGACTTCATAAAGTATATATATTATTAATCTATGATCGATTCTATAACTTTTCAAGAATGTCCGTATGTCCGTCCGTCTGTATAAGACACGATGCAGTCCAAAATAATTTTGACAGTACTATGTATTCTGGTCATAGGCAGTTTAAGCTCATAAATGGGTACAATTTGACAAGGGGGAAAAAGTTCCCCCTTGAATAACTTAACTAACCTCTGAAAAACGCTATATTTGCACCCGTTTTTTTGTGTTTTTGTTAAGCAAATGAAATAATTTGATTTAAGAAAAAGTTCAAGGTCCTGCACTTGGACGTAGGAAATAAAAAAATCATTTTTTCCGCCCCCTTTTGTGGGCGTGGGTATTAAAAATGTTTTTAAGTAATGATGAAATTGTATTACTCATGCTAAAAAAACATTATATATGTATTTTTAAACATTTACCGCATTTACCGGGTTTATGTATCGCCCAACGACCCCTACTGACCCCCCTCCGCACAAAAAAAAAACGCCCCTGCAATTTTTTAAATTTTTTTTTTTTTATATGTTGGAGGGTATTATAGATTCGGCACAGCCGAATTTAACACTCTAGCTTGTTGTTTTTTTATACCCTTCACTTTGTCACTCGGTGTGTAACGCATCGAAATATCGGTCTAGGACCCCATAACGTATATATTTTATTGATCAGAGATCAATTGTAAGACATTCTAGCGATGTTCGTCCGTCCATCTGTCCGTCCGCCTGTCCGTCTGGAGAGGACACGATACACTCCAAAATAAAAGAGCTAAACTTTCGAAGTTTTTTACGAATATGTCTTATATTTGTTCGGAAATGGGAAAAATCGGACCAAGGGGAAAAAAGTTCCCCATTGGAGAACTAAACCAACCTAAGAAAAACCGCATTTTTTGTAGGGTTTTTTGTACTTTTTCTAAGCAAATGCAACATTATTATCTCAGAAGAAGTTAAAAATCGCAAGGGGAAGGTGCCCCTAATGTCTCCCACCAACCCACCCCCAAAAAAAAAGACGCCCCTGTATTTTTTTTTATATTGTTTTTTTTACATTTTGGAGGGTATAAAAGATTCGGCACAGCCGAATGTAACACTCTCACTTGTTTAATCTTAAATTTCTTTTTTAGAAACATTTTCCTACTCTTTTTTTTCTAATCTTAATTTTCTTTTTTAGAAAAATTATCACAACTATGACAATTGTAATCCGATTTTTTTTAGGATAGAGCTCATCGTAATAAAAATTAAATTTTCTTTAAAAAAAGTTTAAGAAATATATACTGGTAATATATGAAGGTTGTTAAATTAACTAAATTAACTGGGGAGGGGTTCGGTGGGGGTGATGGATGATACCTTCCCCATCGCGATAAATGTTAACTAATTTATTTATTATGCTTTTTATACTTTTTTAATACCATTAACTCATTATTTTAATGATTTTTAAATCCACGCCCACAAAAGGGGGCGGGCTAAAAAAAAAACTAAATTTTGCAGCCCCCTGGGTCTAAGTTCAGGAGTTTAAACTCCTGATGATATAAAAAGGTTTTAGTTGTTTCCAAAAATTGCAAAAAATATGTTTTCCCCCTATCCCGATTTTGCCCATTTCCGAACTTATAAGTTCATAGGCCGGTTATAACCGGCCTATGAACATTAGACATATTCATGCAAATTTTCAGAAGTCTAGCTCTATTATTTTGGACTGAATCGTGTTTTATGCAGACGGACGGACATTCATAGAACGACTTAGAATCGATCATAGATCAATAATAAATATGGAGCATTCCATGTCAAATCAGACACTTTGAAATGTTTTTTTTTTTTTTTTTTTAGATTTTCTCAATTTGCTTACAATTTTTAGTACCCTCCGAAAACTCCATCGTGGTAAATTTTCGGATTTTTTTGATAGGCCGTTCAAAAGATATCGAATTTTTAAAAATTGGTAGTTTGTTCAATTACTCAAACTTCTTTTACTCATAACTTCTTCAATAATAATGGTCCAAATTGTAATTTTTTTTTTTTTTTTTTTATTTTTCTTTTTTTACGTTTTTTTAAAAAAATCCTAAAAAAATTCTTAAAAGTGCTCTAGTATGCGATTTTTAAGTTTTAGAACTTAAATCGCCTTTTTGAAAATGTTTGTTCTCCTTGATTTTTTTGAAATTTTTTGGTGTAAAACTTCTATCTATTCTACAATTTTTTTGCATAGTAGGATTATGGAATACCGATTATTACTATTTTTTTAAATTTTGTAAAAAATTATTATTGAAATTTTCCAATCTGAAAATCCTATCTACTGCTTTAATGGTGCGTCATAGAGGGGTCATTTGCAAGACCGACCCCCATTAATTTTTACGGCTATACATTTTTTCGGAGCAAACTAATACCCTATCTCCAATTTCTAAGGGGGCTCCCATACAAAATAACAATTCATAAAATTAGCTTCAACCGCTCTTACTGCCCTAAAAGTGCCCGTAGAGCAATCAAATGTATGACCGACCTGCAATATTTTTTTATTTCAAACATTTACTCTGAACACACCTACCCTCTATCTTTAACTCTTAAAGCGGTTTCTATTGCATTTATTTTAATTTTTTGTAAATTTGTTTTATTTAATCAGTTTCTACCGGTCAAATGGTGACCCCTCTTTGACGCACCATTGAAGCAGTAGAAAGGATTTGAAGACTTGAAAATTTCAATAAAATTTTTCAAAAAATTTTAAAAAATAGTAATAATCGTTATACCACAATCCTACTCAGCAAAAAAATTTTAGAATCGATAGAAGTTTTACACCAAAAAATTTCAAAAAAATCAAAGAGTACAAACATTTTCAAGACTGAGATTTAAATTTTAAAACTTTAAAATCGCATACTAGAGCACTTTTAATAATTTTTTTAGGATATTTTTTTTAAAGTACGTAAAGCAAACAAAATATTATAAAAAAAAATATTGCAATTTGGATCATTATTGAAGAAATTATGAGTAAAAGAAGTTTGAATAAAGGAACAAACAACTAATTTTTAAAAATTCGATATCTTTCAAACGGGTCATCGAAAAAATCTGAAAATTTACAACGAAGGAGTTTTCGGAGGTTACCAAAAACTGTTAAGAAATTGAGAAAATATAAAAAAAATATGTTTTCAAAGTGTCCGATTTGACATGGAATGCCTTATGTACTTTATGGGGTCCCCGACCGATTTTTTTATTTTTATACGTTACAAACGGAATGACAAAGTGAGTATACCCCCATAATGTTGTGGGAGGGTATAAAAATAAATATTATTGAAAAACTCAATAAATATCATTCTTATATGTATAGACCAGTTCACACATATGGAAAGCTCTATCCCTCTTTAGTTCAAAACGGTTAAAAAATTGAAAATCGGTAAAAAAAGTCTCTGAGTTACTCTTGGTTTATTGAGAAAAGTCCCCAAAAAACGGTTTTTTGACAGTAAAATCGGTTGAAAAGTCTCTGAGTTACCAGTTTTTTTAAAATAACTTTGAAATTTGAGAGTGACTGGCAAGTTTGATGGTAATTTTTGTGATATTTTCGATGAGATCTTACAGCCAACACTTACTCATTTGAAAACTAAATTCAATTTTTTTTTTTTGGTAGCACAGTGTAAATTACCCGTACGCTAATAAAAATAGAAAGTTAAAGGAAAAATGCCACTCTAATGAAACATATAAGAGAAATACTGTTGGCTTACCCTGAGCATGAAGCACACTACATTCAGTTTCAAAAAATTCTAACGGCTTCCAATATCGCATATTTGATAGTCCTATATCTGTACATCTAGTAAATGACTCGCATTCCACCCGTTATTTTTTTCAGATTTCTTTATGTTTCAAAATACTCCGTTTTTCAAACAGTTATTTTAGATCAAACAGAACAAATATCATCACAAAAGCGTAAATATATCAAATAAAGTGTAGGGTATAACAGCATGAAACCAAAACAACATTGAATCAAGAAAAACAAACCGCAAGCGGTCTTTAAGTAGACACAATGGAAAATATACGAGTAAAAAGTAAAGAAGACAAAAAATGAGAAGGATAAAAATAATAAACAAAATAAAATAAAGAAACATTATTAAATGCTACCATGCCAAAAGCAAAAAGGATACAGTGTTGATGTTGTTTAAGAGAAAAATGGCTCAAACATACACTTTAATACACCTCATCCTCGATTTGCTACTCTGATAGAAATTTGTACATGACAATAATGAAAATCTACATTAATGTTATGAAAAATTACTTTAAAAAGGAACCTAGGTAGGGTTTCATTGAATAAATGAAATTGGTATCACAAAATTTTATTGCAAGAACAAGTTTCATTAAATTAATGAAAATTGTTCATACAAAATATAAAAATTGTATTTTATGAAAATTTTTCATTACTTTAATGAAAAAAGTATTTAGTTCTTATGAAATATTTTCAATGAATAAATCCTACTTTTTATTTTTGAAATAAAATCCTTTCATTGGATAAATTCTACTTTAATTTTTAAAATTAAAATATGTATGAAATTGTAAAGATCTTTTTATAGAAAAAAAAATAATAAAAAATGGTTTTCACTTAGTTTTCTCGCACAAAATTTTACTCCAACCTTAAATCGTAATACATAATTAAAACCACGAACCAATATAAAACAGCACGAATTTAGTAAATAATAAAATTAATAAATTACTTTTTATTTCAAATTTCAAAAAAAAATCTGAAAAAACCACAAAGTTAAAAAAAAAACACTTTTACACATTTTTTATTTTATCTACAGATTTCACTCAGTTTTCTCACACAAAATTTTACTATAACACTTACTTTTAATATATAAGTAAAACCACGAAGTAATATAAAACAACGCGAGTTTCATAAATACTAACAATTAATCAACAACATTTCATTTTAAATTTCGTATAAAAATTCTAAAAAAAAAAAATAACGCTCTGATCAGCTGTTTTTTGCGCGAGAAAACTAACAGACGCGACACGACAGGTGTCAAAAAACAGCCAATTTTGTAAACGAAACTTAATGAAATTTTTTTAATGAAACTTCGAAATCTAATGAATCTAATGAAAATTAATGAAATCTAATGAAAATTAATGAAAATCTTGCCCAATATGTATCAAATTTCATTCAGCATATGAAATATTTCATTGTTGTAATGAAACAACGTTAATAAATTCCATTCATTAGTGATATGAAGCGTTTTTCTATCAGTGTATTCTGAACAACATGTTCTGATTTTTTAAATTATGTTTATATTAGCGACTTACAAAATTTACACTAAAGAATTGTCAAATTTAGTCAAAAAATGTTACTATTGTTTTGTTAATAAAATAACTTTTTATCAGTTTTTTACTCAAAAATATAATGTTTCTAATCAAAATTTATAAGCAATTTTTATTCATGTTAGAAAATTAACCATCTTCTAAAAAAGTAGAATTTAACATTCTACTTGCTTGCGTTTAATGTCTGTTGTCAGTCGCAAGTGTCAGGAAAAATATTTAAATTTACAAGGAAAAGTTTTAAATTTTGCGAAAAATAAGTGGTACTTTCAACATTTTTTTTTTTTTATTTACCACTCATTTTCGCAAATTTACAACTTTTATCTGTAAACTTCCAATTTTCTTTAAAAAAATAAAAAATATTTAAAAATTGCAAAAAAATGTTGTGAAAAATTAAAAATTTTGGGATTTTTTTGTAATTTTACAAGACATTTTTTGAGTGTAACGTTAATATAATCTTATTCATTAAAATATTCTTCTTAATTGGTAATGATATCATTATTCGTAAACATTTTTCTTTCACAGTACTATTTTTGAGCTCTGAACTGTTAATATACAACCGCATCTTTGTAGTTGTTCATGCTGTTATTTTTGTTACTTTTGAAGCTGAAAATATTTTGTTTATATGTACGAGTAGCTATAGTCGTAGATGCAAAGACTCTCGTATTGACAATGTGTTTTGCTTTTACTATTCTTATGCAGGGACAATGCAATTTTTATCCATTTGGTTTAATTTTTTTTGTGGACATCTCTTTTATTGCATGTCTGTGTTTGTAGGAAGGTAACCAGGGCAAAAAACCAAGATCTTTATGATTTTTGATTCGGGGGAAAAAACAATTTTTAAAAAAGTATTGTGTTAGAGAAAAATTTGTAAAAAAAAACACAAAAAAAATATTTTGTAAAAAAAAATCTGGTGAAAAAACTTTTTGCAAAAAAAGATACGGTTCTTTCGAATTTTTCAAATAACATTTAGAATTTAAACTTTGTTTTCATGTTGCCACCATCAGCCGATATAATTCCAAATTTTTGAGGGGCCCTTCATTTTTTGTTCATAACTTTTTATCGGCTGAACCGATTTTACTCAAATACAATTGCTTCAGTTTCGGTGCGTATAATCAATGTATGGTATTCAAGATATTATTAATAATACGCACCGTATTCTAATGAAATATTTTCTGTGTTTTTTAATAAGTGGATTTACTTTCTGATTAATCTTATTTTGTTTAGAAAAAAATATTTTAAAATACCAAAACAAATTTAGAATATTTTTTCCACAATCTGCTCTTAATTTAGCAATTATAATCCAAAAAAAATAATAAAAAATGTTGGAAAATAAAAAAGATATAAATAAATCAAAATTAATCCAAATTTGACTTATTAAATCCTATAGTTTAGTTGAATTAATATTGATACATTTATATCTTTTTCGTTTTTCAAAATTTTTTAATATTTTTTTAGATTATAATTGCTAATTTATCGTCGATCGTGGAAAAAATATTCCAAATTTGTTTTGACATGTTAAAATATTTTTTTAATCCGAAATTAAATCAACGTATTTAAAACCACAGCAATTGATAAAATCATCATAAAATCAACTAAATCGATTGATATTGATATTTGACGTAATTGCCCAAATATATTGTAAAATTGTCCAAATGAATTTTACAATTTCCCAAATGTATGTTAAAATTGTCCAAATGTATTTTTAAAATTGTCCAAATGTATTTTAAAATTTTCCAAAAGTATTTAAAAATTTTCGAAATGTATTTTAAAATTGTCCAAATGTAGTTTAAAATTTTCCAAATGTATTTTCAAAATTGTCCAAATGTATTTTATAATTGTCCAAATGTATTTTAAAATTGTCCAAATGTATTTTAGAATTGTCCAAATGTATTTTAAAATTGTGTAAACCCGAGTAAAAAAGATTATATATATTCATATAAAATTATATAAAGACATCATATTTAATCATATATAGTTTAATGCGAAAATGAGTCGATAAAACTAGAGTTTGCAAAACGATTAATCATTTAATCATTTTATATGAACTACAGGGTGTTTCAAGTTCGAGTTTGTTTTTCAAATACATTTTTAGAGGAAACTTATTATCTCTTTATTAACATATATAGTAGAGATTATACCATTTGTGAATAATAAATAATATCTTAGAAATGTCCTCCGAGTGTGCACTAGACCACCCAAAAAATGTATGGGATTTGCAAAAGTATTTTTTTGTTCGCTCCACCGGCAGTTTCTGATAGATTGGCTATAAAAAATAATATCTGTGCACTGCACTGAAAAAAAAATTTACCATTCTTAAAGCATGTTGCACTTAATTTAAAAAAGGAGGGTATGCGAGTGCTCCAAAGATATTAATTCTTCTTCCAAGTATATTTTTTCCAAAAACATAGTAATGCATTTACTTAAATATATCTTAAAAGTAAGTAAAATTTTACTTAATATAAGTTTAATTGTTTTTATCCAGAGGAAAAATATTTTTTTAAAATAAGTAAAAATTTCCTTAAACTTACGGATTCTGTGGACCCTATGGAGTCCCAATGTGAGGATCCTACGGGCCCCAATATATGGGGTCCGCCTATGAGTATTTGCTTACACTATTATAGGGTCACTACTGATTTTGATCCAAAATTTTGGTCAGAATCGCTCTATCTTGCTTAGTTTTCGAGATATAGGAATGGGGTCTTGAGAAATTTGATCATGAAATAACTCGAAAACTATAACTCGGAGGGCTTTTGGGTCTTCGGCGGTCTTATTCTACAAGTTAAGGACTACAAAAATGCCTTTAGAATTTTTTTCGTATCTACAGTATTTGCAGAGTTATAGGCATTTGAAAATTCCGCAAAAATCTAAATTTGGATTTAAAGTTAGGGTCTCATGGGGTCTCCAGATGGGTCCCCCAGATGGGGTCCCCAAAATACCTAAAGTAGTTTTTACTTAAGTTAAGGAAATTCTTTCTTAAACAGATGAAGATATGGATTCAAATAAAGTCTATGACATAAATTAAATAAAGATTACTTTTTCCTTAAATTAAAACAAAAATTGATTAAATTAAAGAAAATGCGTTTTGGATTTAAAGAATAGTACTTATTTGATTTAATGTCTTGAAAATGTCTATACTATTTTTAAGTAAGTCACGTACTTATTTATTTTTTTTGCACACAATTTAAATTTTTTTCTTTTAAGTAAAACAACATTTTTTAATAAACGCTTTTTTTCTTAAATGCAATCAATTCGCCATAAATGTAAAGAATATTTAACTTAATTTAAAAAAACAAATTAAGGAAAACTCTTGTGCTTTTTTAAGTATGTGCATGTACTATATTCAAGTTTATTTTCTTTGTTTTAAGTAAAACCTCTTTATATTAAGATAAATTGAAGTAAATTCCAAAAAAAATTGTTTACTTAAATTAATTACAGTGTTTATTTAATTTCAGTATAGTTATTTTTTTCAGTGTGTGCACTCACACGTCGATTACTTTAGCGAAATTTTCGATGACATTTTTACCGATAACAGATTATGATATTGTGACATGTAGACAACTTTTCTTCTCCTATTTTTTATGATATCGAATTAACAATATGTGGTTTCAACAAGATGGTGCGCCATGCCATGCAGTCAACGAAACAACGAATTTATTGCGAGCGGAATTCCCTGAATGAATGATTTCACGAAGATCGGAAGCAATTTGACAGCCAAGATCGCCACCGTCAATGGATTACGGTATCGTGATATGTTGACAACTTTTTTTTGGCCTATTGTTGATGATAATGATATTAACAATATGAGGTTTCAACAATATGGTACGCCATACCACACAGCCAACGAAACAATGAATTTATTTAAGCGAAATTCCCGGAAGAATAATTTCACTAAGATCTGAAGCAATTTGGCCGCCAGTATCGTCAGATTTTACGACTTTGGACTATTTTCTTTCGAACCATCTTAAAGAGAGTATTTAAACAAATAAACCACCAAGCAAAACTTAGATTACCAAATAAGGTATAAAATAAGGTATAGGATCTCTTATTTTATACATTGCAGCATTGATGATTTTAACAGGCGATGAGACTCAAAGAAATGCATCCATATTATCACAAAGAATACCAGTAAGGTATAAAATAAGTCATAAATTTATAACGAAGAATACGAGGAAGGTGTAAAATAAATGATATTTTATAGGTTACGAGAAATGAAATAATATAGCATACCAGAAGATAATATATAAGGTGTTACGAGTATTGAAAAAGTTATTTTGTATTCAATTTACTCACGTGATTGTAAGTGAGTGTAAGTAAATAAAATATGCTCGTGAGTGTCGTTAGAAATTTCCTGTCGTGAGCCCATTTCTAGTTTAAACTTATGCATTTTTTTTGTAAAATAATTATTTTTTATGTTATTGTAATGCATTATGCATCCAATTATAAATAATGCATTATTTCAAACTTTCAAATAATACCCCAGTCAGAAATTGCCAACCGTACCAAAAATATTGTAATGGCAGAGCGTTGGCTTTAATGGAAATGCCAATGCCTAGCCAATGTTGGCAATTACAATAAAAAATGTACACTGCCAGTACAATTTGTTCAACATTTACGACCGCTTTTTTTTAAATTAATTTAATAAAGCGGTTTGATTTTAAATTAAGGTTTTTTATTTGATCCTTGTTAAAAAAGAAGTAAGAACACCAGTGTTTTCCGAAAAATAGGTCCCAACTCTAAACATTGATCCGATTGGATCTATTTCTCATTGTATGCTGGTTTCTGTTGCTAATAAACCAATTTATCTAAATATCGGAAGCAATTTGTATATGGAGACTAATGGTAAAGGTATTGACGATTGTACATTAGTCAATCTTACCCACACACCATTAATATAATTGCATATTCATAATATTGCGTCGTCTGTATGTACCTTTGGTCCAGAAATGGTCCAATTATAATCAGATTCGATTAGTTTACCAAAGTCCACGTTTAACTCCTACAAACAAAATTTAAACAAAAAATTCCCATTTTGAGAGATTTATGAAAAATCCGGTGGATGGTTTGTATGTGGTCTTGCCCCATCTCTTTTAAATTTGGAATGATGATTTCTGAATACGAATTTGAATACGTATTTTAATACGTATCCTATTAAAATACGGTTGTTAAGGTCCCATATTTAAAGATGATGTATGTATGTGGTCTATTTTAAGATATGAACCGATTTCATCCAAATTCAATTGGCTTTGCCCTTCGGTTAAAAGAAGCTTAAACTTCATACTTTAGAAAAATCTTTTAAAAATTGAGACCTGTATCGTGCGCACAACGTTTACATGAAAAGACTAACACGGGCGGACAAAAAGTAATTCTGAGACGTTCAGTATGCTTGAAGGTGGCTCTAGAACATCAGCACTAAGTTATTATAGCCTGTGGCACAGAGGGTTTAGTGTATAAAAATATATAAATATTAAAGTTCGTTTTCAAATAATTTATTTTTTGGACCATCACTTTTTTCGACGTTTAGCCATAAACCTTTTTTGGAAAAATTCCAACTACTCCCGTGCCTCTCCACGACTTAAACCCAGGTTTTGATCGCATTCTCCTGAGGAGCGAAACTTATTGTTAATTACACTGTGCAACAAGAAAAATGAGCCTCAATGACTTCAACGCCACATGAAAGTAGACCATCAAGTGAACAAAATCACCAAAGGGTTTTGCAAAGTCAGTTCGGATTTCTTTTTTATAGCCCACTGAAGTTTTTATATTTTTATCAAAGGAGTTTGGAAAACGTCAAAAATACTATAATAAGAACACATCTGAGCTTCAAAATATGATTTGATGTCTTCAGTGAAATTTTATGGCGGTTCTTTTCTTAGAACATTTTAACCCTCTAACTGCCATTTTAAGGGGTAATTTTAGTCCTTTTTCAAAACCAAAACACAGAAGTCAATTAAAACGTCCATTTAGAGGGTTAAAATGTTCTACAAATATTTTCCTCATAAAATTTCACTAGGGGTTGTCAAATGGTAAAAGTTTGTGTGACATGCGCAAAGTGCTTAAAAAGGGTCAATTATAAATAATCAATGTTTGTTATTTTTTTTTTGTACCAAAGCAGTGTTAAAAAATATCGACAAAAAACAGTGCAAATATACTTTTAAGCTAAAAATGATGTTCTGATGTGTTTTATAAAATTTTATGATGATTCTTTTCTTTGACTAAATTAACCCTCTAGCTCCCGTTTTAAAGGGTAATTTTTGTCCTTTTTTAAAAGAAATACAAAAAAGTCTATAAAAAAAGGCAGTTAGAGGGTTAACATTTTTTACAAATATTTTCTGCATCAAATTTTACTTGGGCACGTCTAAGATAGAAAGTTAGTCCAGCATATAGAAAATGCTTTAAAATTTTAAAGTATGCAAATTTTTTTTTTATATTTTTTTTGGGCCCAAATATAAAAAAAAAAACAAGTAAAAAAGTTAAATTCGACTTTGTCGAATGTATTGATACCCTCCACAATGTAAAATAGGCTATTTGCAAAAAAAAAAAAAAAACAAAAAAAAATTTTTTTAAGAAAAAAAAATCCGCGAAAAAATTTCTTGGTAAAAAAAAAGTTGACGAAAATGTTTTTTTTTGTAAAAAAATATGTTTGTACTTGTCTAAATTCCATTCGGTGATCAATTTAGTTCACATGAGTCAACCAGCAGCCGAATTTAAGCATTTTGTGTTTTTAGGCTATGTTGAATGTACCACAATTTTCGAGGTGTTCTTACATTTTCGTTCATAACTTTTGAGCCGCTGAACCGATTTCGCTCAAATGCAATACCAAAGTACTTAGGGCAACAACAAGTAAATATGCTAAGTCTTATATATCTGTTTTATCTGTTTTATACTTTGGTCGTGATCACCATTTTAGATATCTTGGGAAAAATTCGCGTGATGCCGTCTAGCGGAAATTTGTTGGTGGAGCAAAAATATATTTGAGGACGAAGAAGAATTAGGTGGGGAAAAGACCTCTTTTGAGTCAAAAAAAGGGCCCGACATAACATAAAAAACAAAATGCTTTAATTAGGTTGCTGGTTGACACATGTGAACAGAATTGATCACCGAATGGTATTTAAACAAGTACACACATACATATTAAAAAAAAAAACATTTTCGTTGAAGTTTTTTTTTTACCAAAAAATTTTTTTCGCGGATTTTTTTTTTTTTTTGCAAATAAACTTTTTACATTGTGGAGGGTATCAATACATTCGACAAAGTCGAATTTAACATTTTTACTTGTTTTTTTTTTATATTTCGGGCCGAAAAAAAATTAAATACTTTAAAATTTTTAAGCATTTTCTATATGCTGGACGAACTTTCTGTCTTAGACGTGCCCCAATAAAATTTGATGCAGAAAATATTTGTAAAACATTTTAACCCTCTACCTGCCTTTTTTAGAGACTTTTTTGTATTTCTTTTAAAAAAGGACAAAAATTACCCTTTAGAACGGGAGGGTTAATTTGGTCAAAGAAAAGAATCATCATAAAATTTTATAAAACACATCAAAATATAATTTTTATCTCAAAAGTATGTTTGCACTGTTTTTTTGTCGATATTTTTAAACACTGCTTTGGTAAAAAAAATTAACAATCATTGATTATTTCTACTTGACCCTTTTTAAGCACTTTGCACACGTCGCACAAACTTTGAATATTTGACAACCCCTAGTGAAATTTTATGAGGAAAATATTTGTAGAACATTTTAACCCTCTAAATGGACGTTTTATTAGACTTCTGTATTTAGGATTTGAAAAACGACTAAAATGACCACTTAAAACGGCAGTTAGAGGGTTAAAATGTTCTAAGAAAAGAACCACCATAAAATTTCACTGCAGACATCAAATCATATTTTGAAGCTCAGATGTGTTTTTATTGTAGTATTTTTGGCCTTTTCCAAACGCCTTCGACAAAAAAATGAAAACTTCAGTGGGCTATAAAAAAGAAATCCGAACTGACTTTGCAAAACCCTTTGGTGATTTTGTCCACTTCATGGTCTACTTTCATATGGCGTTGAAGGCATTGAGGCTCAATGCGATGACCCAAAATTTGTTGCACAGTGTTATACCATTCGATTCTACATTCTACGACATTTATTGCAAGCTACAGAAAAGTGACGATTAAGCACGGAAAAAATCTATATTTTTTTTGCCAACATCAGAAAAACATATCGGCCAAGCCTTATTTGGTGTTATCATTCTGGCTTTGGCATTGCACAGTATAAAATAAAAATTAAATACTGGGAATGTACAATATTTTTTGTTTTGCCAACAGTGGGCCAACATTAGAAAAACATATTGGCTAAGGCGCTTTTTGGTGTTATCATTTTGGTATTGTACCTGTACAGTATTTTTTGTAAATCTGGTATTTTTCCAACGTTGGCAACACCTTTGCCAACGCTTTGCCAAACTTGGCCCGCTTGTATTTTTCTGACTGGGACATAATGTAACCAAATATAAGTCATCCATGATTTAATGTTTAGAAATAACAAATATGAAATATATTTTTTCCAATAATCATGCATTACGTAGCAAATTATTAGTAATGCATTATTTTTCACTTGAAAATAATACGTTGTGGAACAAATGTTTGGTAAGACATCATAAAATAATGCTACAAATTAGTTATATGCATTACCTGGTAATGTGTTATATAATCACTACCCATTACCAAAGTTTTGCTGGGCAGAAACAATTTTAGCATTGAAAGACAACATAATCAAAAATGATTTGGATGGATTTGGTCAAAAAATTCAACCATAAAGTTTTATCAAAAAATGCAATTTTTTTCTCTGGTTGCAGACTGACGACGCTCTTTCTAAGTTTGCTTAAAAATTTTCACACAATCAGCTCTTCAGTGGCCATTGGCAGGTATTCTGACACGAAATTCGCAAGATTATAATTTTCGGGACGCCCAAATATATACACATAAAAGTAATTTTTGTGGATTATTTTTTTTACCAAAGGATCCTTTATTTCAAATTTCAAGAGTCTAGGATCGTTATTTCATAAAATATGAAAATGACAAAAGTACACTTCTTTTACCAATTTTACAACCCTAAGAAATTAAATTTTTTTCAACAAGTCCTTTTTTAGACGGGTTTTTTTAACAAAGGATCCTGTATTCCAAACTTTACCCCTTTTTGTTCCCTTAACAATTTATCAAAAATCCCGCCAAATTTTCAATTTTTTTTTTTAGTTTAGATGTTTGTCTATCCACATAAAAATTCAGGAGGGCATTTTTTGTATTTTTCGATAAAATCGCATTTGAATCAGTGGTCGGCATCAGTTGCACATCGATCCCGAACACATTCGGCTATTTACATGTATTCAACACGAATATCAACAAAATTCACAATTAAGAGCATAAATATACAACAACAAGCAGGTTGATGTCGCTTTGTTTGAGAAATACACCAACACATGCATGTTTATTTTCATATACCAATGCATTTATATCCTCTCTTTCTGCCGACCACTGATTTGAATATTAGATTTCAGAAAAAATTCTATAATTCTCTTGTATTTTATTGTGTCAACACCGCGTATGAGTAACGACTATTTGCGAAACTAATGCATTTTCGTTACTCATACGCGGTGTTGACACAAAAAATACAAGAGAATTACAGAATTTTTATAAAATCTAAAATTCAAATGCTATTTTCTCGAAAAATACGAAAAATGCCCTCCTAAATTTTTTTGTGTTAATAGACAAACTTCTAAACTTAAAAAAAATATGGCCGGATTTTTGATAAATTGACTTTTTTAAAAAATTAAAACTTTCAGAACGGTTTCTGAAAATTTGCCAAAATAAAAAATTAAAAAATTTTAAATTTAAAAATATTAATTTTTGCGATTGTGGTGCATTTCGGAAATTTGATAAATATTTAATCAAGGGAACTCGACACAATTTTGACAATTTTCCCAGTTTTAAAAAATTTAAAAACCAAAAACCCAATTTTCTCAGTTGCAAATAGGGCTATCCATACTATAGATGGGCGCGTGAGTGGATTTTGACTCACACTCGCTCACGCAAAAAATAATCGAATCACTCACGCAATTTTTTTTTACTCACGCTCACTCACATTCACGTGAGTAATAAAAAACTTACTCACACTCACGCGTGACTCACGCCAGATTCAATCACGCTCACGCGTGAGTCACGCAAAATCTACTCGCGCAATAAAATTTTCTTACCAAAAAGAAAAAAAAATCCAAAAAAAATTTTTAACAAAAAAATTTGGCAAATCAAAAAATCTAATCACTCAAACTCACGCAAAAAATAAATGACTCACTCATTAATCACTCACTCTGATTTTTTTTCAACTCACACTCACTCACAATCACGTGATTGAAATAAAACTCACTCACACTCACGCGTGATTCACGTGAATCACGCAAATCACGTGACCAGCGCCCATCTCTAATCCATACCACATATTCAGACATTCATGGGACATATGTTTTTTCCGCAGAACATTTAGTGTGGAAAGATAATTTTATTGCATAAAATACTTATTTTTGTATTTTCGAAAATTCTGAAGTTAATTTAATTTTAAAATTGTTTTTTTTTTTTTAATATACTATTGCAATTATGTATATTTATTTAAAAAACTCGATTAATCGATAATCGCGATTAACGGCTATTTTTTTAATCGTAATCGATATATTATTAAATATCTCGATTAATTGAAAACTATAGATAAAACGACCCAGGCAGAAACTGCCAACCGTTCCAAAGAAAAAGTATCGGCAAAGCACTTTATTTTTTGTTTAGAAGGTAGTATGAATTCGAAAAGTGCCTTCGAAGAGCTTTGCCAATGTTTTTCTATTGAAATCCGTTCAAAGTATAAATATTTTATTAAAATTTATTAATTTTCATAACAATTGGAATATTTTTTATTTCCCTGCAGGATAAGTGGCCGGTCCTTGATTGTTCTCATGATATATCACTTATACACAATGACCTAGATAAAGTCTCTGGACCTACATATTACAAAAAACACCTGTTTCTTTCATGAGGAAGTGTCTTAAACTCCGGATACATCACCCTTAAACTCCGGATACATTCCCGTTTCGGTTCAATACACCACTTTTTTTCGGGACTTTTCCAAATTTTTTCCAAAAGCATTTTTAATAAATTTTTTATTCCAAAACGCAAAGAAAACTGTAAACAAATTTTTTCCGGGACTTAGAAAATTGTTCAAAGTTTGTTCAAAATTTGTTTATCCTAATAAATGAGTCAATAAATTTTTTATCCTAATTTAATAAATTTCTTTATTCAAATAAACACCAAAAAAAAATTGTGTCTTATGGACTTTTAGATACGTCCCATTTTTTTGTTCTAAAAGTGCAATAATAGTACCATATTTTTTGTTTTTAAAGCGCTTTCAAAGCGCTTTAAAATAGCAACGGCTTACCGTTTACAGTGGTTATCAATTTGGATGCTGGGAGAGTACTAAACTGTGATGCTTTCCCAGCACACAAGCGACCATAAAAGGTACTTTGCCAGCGCTCTCCCGTTCGTATTTTTCTGCCTGGGGATATAAAAACTTATCAAATTTGATCAAATCTCATAAAAAAAAAAAAAAATTATGGAAAAAAAATTTGATGGAAAAAAATTGATAAAAAAAAAATGATGAAAAAAAAATTTAATGAAAAAAAAAATTTATGAAAAAAAAAATTTGATGAAAAAAACAAAAAAAAAAAAAAATGATGGGAAAAAAAAATTGATGGAAAAAAAATTGATGGAAAAAAAATTTATGAAAAAAAAAACAATTGATGAAAAAAAAAATTTTTTTTGGTGAAAAATAATTAAAACGGTTTTATTCACCACAAGGTGAATTATTATCCAAGTTACAAACCCAAGTTATTAAAATTTTTGGTTTTAAGAAAATGATAATAGTAATTCTTGTTTTCTTTTTCGTTAATTGTTATATTAGCTTATATAGTCAAACTGAGGTGGCGTCCTGCAACTTTTTTAAAATTAGACACCAGCGTAAAAACATTATCATGTTAAAACATTTTTTGACAAGAACTATAAAATTTGAGGGCAGTTTTATGGGTATTTTTGTGATCTTTTCGATGAGTCCTACAACTACCTCATTTCAAAAGTATATTCGATTTTGTGTTTTTTGTAGCACAGTGTAATTATTTTTGTCTCCTCTACCATAATCAATCATCCGAACTACGTAATTTTGTTTTGTCTTGGACAGTGCTATTTGATATTGTGCAAAAAAGTCTACTTTTTGCTATCCAAGAAATTTTGAAAATTTATTGTTCAACAATACGAAAAACACCATTCAAAAATTATAACAGCGTTTAAAGGACATCCTAGAAAGGACATGCAAAATTTTGTTTTTTGATATACATGGTGTCCTTTTCAGGAAAAAAGGACTTTCCAATATTGTTTTCCAATTTCTTTTGTTAAATTGTTTTCTTACTTTCGAATTTTAAAAATTTTTAAGACCCTCTGTCATATTTTATAAAATCTCTGCTGGAATTCGGATATGTGCCGAATGTGCGACTTTTCCCCTAAGGCCACTTTCCTTGTAAGTACACCACATTTTTAAATATAGGTTTCTTGGGGCACATACATATAAACACACTTACTAACATAAAGAAACACACATACACACAAAGCCATTGTAAAATCCATACTATTAAACAAACACATAAAACAGGATAACAAAAAATAAATAGAGAAAAATCACGTTTGCTACCATTCGTGCTGTCAATAATACCCGGAAATTTAATGTTAGTGCATGTATAGAAAGCTAAAGAAATGAAGAAATATATGAAAAATTGTTGATAGAGAAAAAAAAATACAGACCATACCTAGATTATGACCAGACAACAAAACCCAAAATGTAGTGCGGTAGTCTTTTTTTTAAAGAGCATCAAACTTAAATAGAACAGTGTGCCAACAAATACAAATTCTATGGCAAGTTATTTTTAGATATTTTGCTTTTTATTCAAATCTTTTAAAAAGTGGATTTAGTTGTAGATTATTCCGACCTTTGCTAAATAAAAATCTTTTGATGAATGGCCTTTTGTAAAGTTTTCTTTCTTAACAAAAAAAAAATCTTGTTTAATGATCATCTTTTGTAATTGATAACAACATGCCAGCGGGAGTTTTTCCTTGAACCATATGAAATCTGAAATCTTTTTGAAGTCATAATTCATTTTTTTTTAGGTATAGTCACTATGACAAATAACATAAAAATTCAAGGTAGGGGTTATGTTTTACATGAATGACAAAAGGGTAATTCAGTTGGAGTTAATGATATTTGAAGCCTAGGAAATCTAAATGATGTTAAAAATTACGGAAACTAAAAAATAGAAATTATTGTTTGGAGTAATTTTATCATTCATCACACATTCTATTTATATAAAAAAATAAATCCAGGACATGTTTTAGTTTTTTAAAGTTCTCTTAAGAAATTGCAGCGGTTTTGATACACTGTCAATTTGAATGAAGAAATATAAGGTATGTCTTCTATATTGAACATCAACATCCTGTATCTATTGTTTCATTTTAAGATTATATGTACAATAGGGGTATAACCAAAAACAGAACCTATAATAACGGTATGGCCAATGATTTACTGATAACAAAAAACCTTATGCTGGGTCATTTTGGTCCAAAAATCTTCTGCACTGATTGCAGTTTCTAAGACACCAAAAATTGTAATTTTTATATGTTTTATTGTGGGAATCTTTCCCCTCCAATGTTTTTTTGTTTTCCGTAATAAAAAAATAAAACAAGAAAAAAATAACAGTATAGTTTTGAGAAATATGGGTTGTTTGAATAATTTAAAAAAAATGTTAGCGAAAACTTCATCGCGATCGCTGCCCAACCTTTTTAACATTAGCGAAAAAGAGAACACATTTTTTATGATAGATCCTTTTGACTCTTTGCAAAAATATACATATGGTTATATCCCTAATGTACAAACATATATTGCATTTTTTTTAACATACTATTACTATAAAATTCTTCTCTAAGGAGACATAGCGAAAGCTTAAGAAAATCTTAACAACAGGAACAGGTAAACAGACTAAGAATATGGACAAAAGGGCGTTTCATCAAAAACTTGTTTTTTATTTTTGCTACTCTTGAAGCGGAATAAGAATTCTTATGTCTTAAATATTTTTGAGATTTTTTTCAGGTTTTGGAAGGTTAGAAAGAACTCGCTGAAATCAATTTTATCCAAAAATTAATTAAAAACCATATTTTTTCTTTTTTGATCAATACATTGATCAAAACGATGTGGTTAAAATTTCAAGAAGATCACACTTTATCTTGGGGTCCCCCTCCAGCGCTGAAATTTCCACTTTTTTAAGCCAAAGAGCATTTTTTAAAAAAATTGCCAATAATTCACAATTGATCAGATCTTCTTAATTTTGGATTTTATGTGATCTAGTTAATCACATCTATTTAGATTTTAAATATCAGCTTAATACGATATCGCTAACCTCTTAAAACCAGCGGCGGAAAAGTATGCTTACATTTTGGAGAAACCCGAAAAGCAACTTTTTGCAATTATGTAAAAAAAAACAAATTAAAATTGCAAAATATGATTTTTTTCTTCCCGACTTGGAAAATAGACTACCCAAGGATTCTAAAACCGTTAAAACCCAAAAATACGAAATACGTGTGGACCAATCTCAACTTACGATATTTTCCAAAAATGTATTTCATACATTTTTTGCTATATTGTTCTATAATTTAAACATTTTTTACAAATTATGTCATACTTAAGAGGTCATTAACCCTTGTCGACATGGGGTCATATGAGTCCCACACAAAAAAATGTTTTTTACCATATACAAATATCTTAAAATTGGAAACTTTTATGAGTGTAGTGGATATTTTTGTATATCGTCGCTGCGCCTAAAAATGGAGTCATGTGTAGTTTTTTAATTTTTTTTTATTACATCTTTATGATCCCATATTGGTCATACGTTTACTCACCAAACCGTTTTTTGATATCTTGATTGGTTCAAAAGTTAGTAAAAGGAGCTATGTGTTCGCCATACTAAAAAAGGGTCTGAAAAGGAGTTATGTGTTAAGCTACACATAACTTTTTTTGATAAAAAAGTAACAGAACGTGACAAAATGGACCACTATTTTAGTAATATGAGGTTCACACATAGCATCTAAGTATTTTAAATGAATTTGTCAAGATTTTTGGAAAATACTTGCATATTTTCATGCTGTTATCTTAATCCTAAATAGCAGGTAATCAAGCCTTGTGAAAGCAATTAAATCATTTGACGGCGGAAAATTTTGGTATCTAAAGTACAGAATCTTTCACTGATGTCAATTTATGTCGAAGCTCTTAAATAGTTACAAGAAAAAACAAAAAATATCACCAGTTTTGCGAAAAATCTGTTGTTCGCTGTTAAATGAAGAGCTCTATAATATCAACATTTCACAGACCTTGTCTAACTTATGTCGCTTTAAACCACCAACAAACTTTATTTAGTCTTTGTCCCTCTCAAAAAGAAATTAACAATAAGAATGGTTTCATAAACAAAAGGAGTTATTTGTAAAACATATTTCCATATTATTTAAATTTTGTTCCAAAAAGTACTTAAAAAAGGAGTTATGTGTATGTTTTTTGAAAATTTCTGCACCACTGGAAAACCGTTAAATATTTCATACTTTTTTGTAGTATGTGGATAGCATATCGGTACAAGAACATTTTATAGAACAAACTTTAAAAAAAAATCGCGAAGGGACGAAAATAAACAGTTTTTTTGCTCTCCTGAACACTTGCCCCAAAACACATGACTCCATTTTTAGGCGCAGCGACGATATGTAATATTAGAGTGTCCCTTATTTTGGAAATGTTGAGACGGTACTCGCTCATTTTTTTCCATTTGTCTTAAAAATAACTCAGGAAAAATTTTACGCCCCTAGGACCACGCCTTCCCTAAGCGACGGGGCCTTAAAGAACGGGGCCTTAAAAATCATTTTTCCATACAAACCAAAAAAAATTTTTTTTTTGATTTTTAATAAAAAATTTGATTTTGGTGGGATAAGGCTTTCAGCTCTAAAAAAAAATTCGGAAAAAAAAAATTCCTACGGTAAAAAATTTTTAAAAATTTTTTTTTTTTAGTTTTGACAATCAACGGTTTTAGTTGTTATGTTGCTTTTAATGATATATATTAAAAAAAAAAAAATATTATTCATATCTGTGTGGTCGTAGGGGCGTAAAATTTTTCCTCAGTTATTTTTAAGTCAAAAGGGATAAAAATTAGCGGGTACCGTCTCAACATTTCCAAAATAAGGGGCAATCTAATGTAATATGGTCCGCTAAACTCTTAAAAGTTTTCAATTTTAATCTATTTGTAATTGGTAAAAACAATTTCTTGTGTGGGACTCATATGACCCCATGTCGACAAGGGTTAATGATCTCTTAAATTTTAATGAGAATATCTTTAATAGGAAAATATGACATAATTTGTAAAAAATTTGAAACTAATCTGAAATTTACGGGTTTGCTAATAACTTTTGAAACACTGGACCGATTTGGCTGAAATTTAAAACGAGCTGGACCAGAGGAACGGCAAATATATATGCAACACTTCAGCACCCTCAGAATTTCCGTTCGAAAGTTAGCGTGTGTTTATCTCGTAAATTCCAGAAAAACCCTTGCCGAAATTCACTCATTTGCTTATAACTTTTGAACCACTGGACCGATTTCGCTGGGTTGCAACACCAACTTAAACGCCCAATATGTATGCCAAACTTCAGGAGCCTCAGTAAAGTATTTCAAAAGTTAGCGTGTTTTCAACATGATCGATTGAGGATCATGAATATATATACTTTATGGGGTCCTAGACCAATATTTCGAGGTGTTACAAACGGAATGACAAACTTATATATACCCTCTATCACTAGACTGAAGGGTATAAAAAAAAAACTTAAAAAATTTTAACAAACAATTTTGAAAACCATATTTGAATGTCCTTTTTTGCTGGGAAGGATACCATGGATTTCCAAAACCATGATTTTGTATTAAAGTTTAGAAAGTTCTTTTAACGCTATAGAAATTTCAGAGAGGTGTTTTCTAGTATTGTTGAGCAATTAATGTTCAAAGTTTGTTAGATAACCAAATATTTGATTTTTATACCCTCCAACCACAGTATGGGGGTAACTCACTTTATCATTCCGTTTGTAACACATAGAAATATTGGTCGGGGACCCCATAAAGTATATATGGACATTTCCATTTAACTTTTCATTTGTTTGAAATTTTGGTTTTTTGGCAAAAACTTTTTTTATTTGCATTGAAATGGCTATCTACTGATAGAAATGCATAAAGGACTTCTAATGCAATTAGCTTACAAGCTTTTAAGGCAAAAAATCTTAATTTGCGGTAGGTAGCGATAATCAAACTTCAGAAATGTGGAAAAGTCGACTGAAATTTCATAAAAATTATGTACTCTTTGGCCTATTGTACTTGCGCCGTCCAACGTATTCTTCGAAGATTTAAAATATATGGTCCCTACACTTGTTCAAAAAAGATGTATTTATGAATTTGATGTGCCATCAATATTAAAAAAGTTATTTAGTGGTAACGGTTTGAAATTAAAATTTCTTCATTTTCAATTTTTCGTCGTTTTTTGATCAGGAAATTTGCGCCGCTTCATACTTTTTAAAATCTGATACGCAAAATGATAGCTGTCGTAATTCCCTACAATTTAAAACCGGTCCCATGAATGTGCCCTCAATGGGAGTGGAGTACTAGCTAGACAAAGGTTGAGAGACAAAACGTGAAGTCATCAAAAATCCAGTTTTTTGCGAGGCAAATTCGCAATATTATTTAAAAGTGCCCAGCACTTCGCGTGATCCAAATATTTTTTGAGTTTTTATAATAAAATCGATATAGCGTGTTAAAATTTTGATTAGCAAAAATTTTGCAAAAATCTGACATTTCACGATTTTAAAGTTTTGCTTGTATTTTCACGTGAAAAGAATTTAGATTTAAAATATACTTGTCAGACGATTGCTTGTTATGCGTATTATGGATCGTGTGCAAAAATTGGGACTTAATGTAACTGTACGCTGAAGACGCGCCGATTTTGTCTCCAGATAAACCGCCAGGGCACACCCAAACCGCTAATAGAAATTAACTTCTATAAATGGTAATTGATAGTACTTATGAAGCTTTATACCAAAACTGAGCGGCATTCATAAATTTTGAAGATTGTGGATTTTATGCATCTCTCAAAATTTCATTAATCAGAAATTTCATCTCTTTAAAAAATTTACAATTTTGCATAATGCACAAGCTTTTTAACTAATTTTAAGGTGCTAAACCTGAATATGGCCTTTAATTTGGTCCATCATCTTTAATTTTCACGTAAATCGCTGAAAACGCCCCAATTTTGTCTCCAGATAAACCGCCAGGGCACACCCAAACCGCTAATAGAAATTAACTTCTATAAATGGTAATTGATAGTACTTACGAAGCTTTATCCCAAAACTGAGCGGCATTCATAAATGTTGAAGATTGTGGATTTTATGCATCTCTCAAAATTTCATTAATCAGAAATTTCATCTCTTTAAAAAATTTACAATTTTGCATAATGCACAAGCTTTTTAACTAATTTTAAGGTGCTAAACCTGAATATGGCCTTTAATTTGGTCCATCATCTTTAGTTTTCACGTAAATCGCTGAAAACGCGCCAATTTTGTCTCTACATAAACCGCCAGGGCACACCCAAACCGCTAATAGAAATTAATTTATATAAATGGCAAGTGCTAGTGCCTATGAAGCTTAATCACAAAACTGAGCGGCATTCATAAATTTTGAAGATTTGGGATTTTATGTTCTTTAAAAAATCAACACTTTGTTTTATTGTGAAATATAATATTGAGAAACATTAATTTTTAAACTACTGTAATTTTTGCACTATTGGAGATAATTTCATAAAGTTTTCTTAACTACATAGCAAATTCTTTACAGAATTCAGAAAATAATTTCCTAAAATGTTTAAACTACATAGAACTTAAATTTACGCAAAATAGTGGAAATGAAGATATTAAAATATACTTTATCCGCTAATATTTTGATACATATATATCCACCAAAATATATATAATTAAATAAATTTTAATAAGGGTTAGTGTGCAACATTTATAAACGTTAAGATTATTAAATTCAGATAAAAATTGTAATTTTGAGATTTTTTTTAAAATTGTAATTTCAAACCGCCATAACTTTTGCGCCGTTAGGTGAAAGTTCTTCACGCGAACGGATTTGAACTCACTAAATGTATGTTAATACGTGTACAAAACGATTTTGATGTGCCTTCAAAAAAAAATTTTATTTTTTTAAATCCAAAAATCAAAAGTTAAATGGAAATGTTCATATATTATTGATCTATGATCGATTATAAATCATTCTATGAATGTCCGTCCGTCTGCGTAAAGCAGGATTCAGTCCAAAATAAAAAGGCTAGACTCCTGAAAATGGCACGAATGTGTCTCATGGTCATAGGCCGGTTAAGTTCGGAAATGGTTAAAATCGGATAAGGGGCAAAAAAGTTCCCCTTTAAAGAACTAAAAAAACTTCAATAAAAACGACGTTTTTAGTTTTTTTTGCATTTTTGTTAAACAAATGAAACCTTTTTATGCCAGAAGGAGTTAAAAGTCATACACTTAGACCACGGGGGCTACAAAATATTTTTTTTTTGTCGCGCCCCCTTTTGTGGGTGTGGATGAAAAAAAAACATAAAAAATATGAGAAAATGGTATTACTAACAATAAGTTCAAAAAGCATAATAAATAATTTAGTAAACATTTATCGCGTTAGGGAAGGTATCCCCCAGCACCCCCCCCCCCCCACAGAGCCCCCCCCCAAAAACGCCTCTGAATTTTTTTTATGTATTTTAACATGTTTGAAGGTATTAAAGATTCGGAACAGCAGAATTTAACACTCTCACTTGTTTTTTTTTTAATTTAGGCAAAAAATCAAAAATTTTGCCATATTATCAACTTTAAAAAATGAATGCTCCATAACAGATGAAAACCCCTGTCTGCAACTCTAACAGCGTTAAAAGGACATTCTAAACTTTAATAAAAAATTTTGGTTTTGGAAATCCAAATCCCATAAAGAATATACATTCATGATCCTCGATCGATTTTAAGACGATCTAGCGATGTCCGTCCGTCCGTCCGTCTGTCTGTCTGTTGAAAACACGCTAACTTTTGAAAGACTTTACGTAGTCTCCTGAAATTTGGCGTATATGTTTGGTCAGGTTGGTATTGCAAGCCAGCGAAATCGGTATAGTGGTCAAAAAGTTATCAGCAAAAGACTGAATTTCGGCAAGGGTTTTTCGTGAATTTATAAGATAAAAACACGCCAACTTTCGAAAGACATTTCTGAGGATGCTGAAGGTTGGCATATATATTTTTCAGCCTGTTTCGTATTAAATTTCAGCCAAATCGGTCCGGGGGTTCACAGTATTAGCAAAACTGTGCATTTCACATTAATTTCACCGTAAATTCGCGTGTTGAAAACCCGTCAAACATGTTTTAAAAACATTGGTAAGTCACAAAAATAGTTTACAGCGTATTTTTGTCACTCAAAAGTATTTTAATACTAAAAGAAAAAAATCCACTCGAAAAAAAATGTACACTCAAAAAACTTTTACACTCAAAAAAAAATTTAGTAAATTATTTGTATACCCTCCACTTAGTGATAGAGGGTATATATAAGTTTGTCATTCCGTTTGTAACTCATCGAAATATCGATCTGGGACCCATAAAGTATATATATTCATGATGCCCGATCGATTTTAAGACATTCTAGCGATGTCCGTCTGTCCGTCTGTCTGTCTGTCTGTTGAAAATGCTGTCGCGGACAAAATATTGCACAAAGATGACTGAAACTTAACATATTTATTGGAAGTTCTCCCGAGAAGTTTGGTATTGCATTTGAGCGATATCGGTTCAGCGGTTCAAAAGTTATGAACGAAAATGTAAGCACACCTCAAAAATTTCAGTACATTCAACATAACCTAAAAATACAAAATGCTTTAATTCGGCTTCTGGTTGACATATGTGAACATAATTGAACACCAAATGGTATTTAAATAGGTACGAACATGTTAAAAGAAAAAAATCGCGGATTTTTTTTTACCAAAATTTTTTTTCGCGGAATTTTTTTTTTTCAAAAATTTTTTTTTTTTTTTCAAAAGTAATTTCCTTTTAAATAAAGTTTTTTGCAATAATCTTTTTGAAATTGTGGAGGGTATCACTACATTCGGCAAGGCCGAATTTAACTTTTTTACTTGTTTTTTTTTCAAAAATTATTAACAAAAAGTTGTTTTACACAAAATAAAATATTTCTAATCAAAAATGTTATTTTTTTCACTTTAGAAAATTTACTATCACTTAAAACGGGCATTGTGGAGGGTATTCATAGATGCGGCAAAGTCGAATTTAACTTTTCTACTTGTTAGTTCTGAAATCAAACTGTTTTTTTTTTTAAGTCGAGATCAGATTAAAATTCCATACTGTTTGTTATATTAAAGTGAACTAAAATATTTTGTATTAAATAACCTATTCCCCTCTACAGAAATAAAGAAATTTTTATTTCACATCAAGAAAATCATCATTGAAAAGAACAATACAAAAACGTAGCAACAATTTCGTTCTAGGTTACATTAAATAAACTTCTATTTCTGCTTGAATGTATAATACCATCCTATTTCTAAATAAACATGTTCCTTTCAGGGCTTTAACAAGAATCTAGCCTGATATTGTTGGAGTAGTTGATGTTACAGTTGCCTCCTTTATTTTTTTTAATATTGTGTTAATTTTTAATGAGCTCCTTTCTTTGTCTTTTCCAGTTTTGTTTTCAGTATTATTATAATTTTTTTGTTGTTGTTGTTAAGTTAAGACTTCTTATCTGTGATTGTTGCAACAAATAATAGAAGTGTTTTGTTGTTGGTGTACCCAGTTGGAAAATGTGTCACTGAGGAAATTTCCTCAGTGATTCCTTGAGGAAATGTCTACAGGTTCTGACAAATCATAGGTAATCCTTGATGATATGTCCTAACATTGTCAGCATGGAATGTTTGCTTTAAGAGTGTGGACAATTCCTCTAAGACGGCTAAAAGGAAATGTCTTCAGAATAGAAATATATGAAATTAGAATTTTAAATCTGGGCAACTCTTCAATTTCCAACAAAAAGATGGCAATATTATCGATTTAAATAAAATCAAAATCTAACAAGTAGAATAAAAGTAATAAATAGACAAACAATTTTAAAAATAAAGTTTGGAACAAGTGGTTAGGTGTGGGACTAATAAACTGGGGGTTCCAGGTTCAAATCCAGTTGGGACAAAAAAAGGCGAAAAGTTTTTTCTAAATATGAGAAAGATAATTTATAAAGGAAAATGGATAAAAGTAAAAACTAAAGGAAATACGAAAATTTTTTGTATTTTCGCATGACCTATGTCAGACATTTCCCCAAAGAAGTCTTAGGTGACATGTCCTCAGAAGGTCAGCCCTGACCACTGCTGACATTGAGTGAGGACATTTTGAAAATTTGTATGAAACTGTCCTCAACCCAGTACATAGAGATGTCTTGTGGATGTCAGGTGTGACTCTGACATGTCATCGCTCCGTCACTGAGGATGGATCGAGGACGTTGCCAACTGGGTAGTTTGTTGCTTGCTGTAGCCATTTATTGTTGGGCTGTGTTGTTCTCTAAACTTTAATACATCCGGTGGTTGTTGTTGTGTTAGCCTTTTTTGTGTTCTTTTAAAAAGTCGTTTTTTATTGTAGTTTGTTGTTGTCTTGGGTTGTTGGCCGTCATATTGCATCCTTAGTTTTATTTTTTCTATTGTTAAAGAATTTTGTTGCAATGTATGCATTTTGGCCTATATAAAAACAATTTTATTATTGTTCTTCATTTTTTTTTCATTTTTCTTAAACATTTTCACTGTTGTCCGTCCGCCTGTTTGGCATTTATTTAACGTCTTTGCTTTACTAAAATGTTCCATATCCTAGAAAAACAAAAAAAAAAAAAAAACTTCTACTCCATGTTGCATGCTATGCAATAAATGAATGGTATTGTTCTTGTTTCCACCCAGTTTTTATACCCTCAAGTGGTAGAGGGTACATATAAGTTTGTCATTCCGTTTGTAACCCATTGAAATATTTGTCTGGGATACCATATTTTATTGATATGTAATCGGTTTTAAGACATTCTAGCGATGCCCATCTTTCCGACTGTCCATCAGTCTGTTGAAATGGCGATCACGGCCAAAATACTACATATATCGAACTGTTTGTTTTTGTTTCGAGAAGTTTAGTATAGTATTTGAGCGATATCTGTTTAGCGATTCAAATTTTTTTCAACCTTACCTAAAAACATAACCTAAAATTGAAAAAATATTTTAATTTGGCTGCTGGTTAACACATGCCAACAGAATCGAATACTGAACGTATTTCTAAATTGTTTAAACATACAATCAGAGAAAACGCTTCGTCATATTGATGAAAAGTTACATCAATATGATGACATGTTACATCATTTTACGTCCAATGTAACTTGTCATCAATATGATGAAGCGGTGTCATCAATAAAAATTTTTTTATTTGAAAAATAAGAAAATGAATAAAAAAAATATTTTTTTGTTACTTGATTTTATTTAATTTTATTTTTATTTACTTACAATTGTTGGTTATTTTCTATTTTTAAAAACTTACATCCTTTTTTCGTATCCACCAAGATTTAAACACCGGACCTCTTGTTCGTTGGGCTTAGCCTCAGCCACTTGCCTACATAATATCAACAAATAATAACACTAAAAAGTCGTTTTGTTTGTTGTGTGCTAAATATAACTCTAAAATTTGTGTGTAACTATGCTCTGCTAAAAGCTGTGAGAGGGAAAGAGAGGGATATTGTACAATAAAAAAAGGTGTGTGTCTACAAACCCCATAAGCAAATGTTTTAAAACATATATGTATGTATATTAGGGTGGGTCGATGAAATGCATATTTGCGAATCTCGTGTACTAATAGCAAAAACTCGACGCGCATTTTCGAGCTGATAACGGGAAAAATCATGAAAAAATTTTAGGAGGGTGCTTTTAGGTCTCTACAAGCGGTTTTAGTTCGCGGTTTTTGGAAAAAAAATATTTTTTTTGATTTTTTAAAAATATTTTAAAAATTAAGTAAAATAATGCTTATTACAAAACAATATCCAAACAAAATTTATCTCGCCAATTTTAGCCCGTGGATGCGTTTTTATACCCAGAAAAGTTCGATTTATATATAGAAAAAAAAAATATTTTTTATTTCATAATAGCACTCAAATGGTGCATAAGGCCAATTTAAGAACATGAATGATAAAAATTAAAAAATTGCGGGTATTTATAGCAATCCACAAGTGCAAAAAATTCGCAAATTCAAAAAAAATTAAAAATGGGTATCAAAATTTTGGAAAAATAAAGCGTTTTAAGATAATGATAAAAAAACAAAACAAATTGGCGGCTATTTATAACAATTCGCAAGCGCAAAAAATTCGCAAGTACCAAAAAAAATTAAAAAATGGAAAAATGGGTATCAAATTTTTGGTAAAATAAAGCGTTTTCAGAAAAAAAATAAAAAATATATATTAATTTTTTTTGGTACTTGCGAATTTTTTACGCTTGCGAATTGTTATAAATAGCCGCCAATTTGTTTTGTTTTTTTATCATTATCTTAAAACGCTTTATTTTACCAAAATTTTGATACCCATTTTTAATTTTTTTTGAATTTGCGAATTTTTTGCACTTGTGGATTGCTATAAATACCCGCAATTTTTTAATTTTTATCATTCATGTTCTTAAATTGGCCTTATGCACCATTTGAGTGCTATTATGAAATAAAAAATATTTTTTTTTTCTATATATAAATCGAACTTTTCTGGGTATAAAAACGCATCCACGGGCTAAAATTGGCGAGATAAATTTTGTTTGGATATTGTTTTGTAATAAGCATTATTTTACTTAATTTTTAAAATATTTTTAAAAAATCAAAAAAAATATTTTTTTTCCAAAAACCGCGAACTGAAACCGCTTGTAGAGGCCTAAAAGTACCCTCCTAAAATTTTTTCATGATTTTTCCCGTTATCAGCTCGAAAATGCGCGTCGAGTTTTTGCTATTAGTACACGAGATTCGCAAATATGCATTTCATCGACCCACCCTAATGTATATAACAAAAAATTTTGAGGCTTTGCATATACAAAATAGCAAACGTTTAACGTTATCTAACTAAGAAGTGGTGCGAGATTTTCATCTCCAGATAGCTGAACTAACTAAGGCGTCGACAATAAACACTAAAACTGGGGAACCGTGGGTTCAAGTCCCAGCCAGGGCAGGATTTTTTTTAATTTTTTTTTTATTGTTTTTTTTATATTTTTTTTGATATAAATTCTGTTTCAATTTTTAAATTAATAAAAATTATTTATTATTCGACCTTTAAATTCTATTTTTGAGAAAGATTATCCTAGCTCAAGGTCATATTTCTTTTACTAATCGTTACGATGATATTGTCAAAGTAACAATTTTCAAGAAACTTTTTATAAAGTTGTTTGTTTTAAATTGATTGGTTTGGTCATTTTGCAAGACTTACTCGACACGTGTTTCGGAATTCGTCAAATTCCATTATCAAGAGTATTTAGCAAATTGACAATCGTTTGTGGCAAAACATAAAGACTTATATTCGTATGTAAATAGTCATAACGAGAAATGTACTAAATACACAACATAATACAGCTCTAAATTTCAAACGAAAAGCCATAACCAAACCATCACTATTTAATTCAAACATACCTTCATATATACAGCTTGTATTACAGGCTAGTATATACATACAGACAGTAGATTTCTTACGCGAGTTAGATGTTCACTGCTTTTGTTGTATTCCTTCTTATTCATAATATGAACAGAAGTGAGGCGTGCTATCCTTTTGTTTAAATTCTGTTTCAATTTTTAAATTAATAAAAATTATTTATTATTCGACCTTTAAAATTCTATTTTTGAGAAAGATTATCCTAGCTCAAGGTCATATTTCTTTTACTAATCGTTACGATGATATTGTCAAAGTAACAATTTTCAAGAAACTTTTTATAAATTTAAAACAAACAACTTTATGAAAAGTTTCTTGAAAATTGTTACTTTGACAATATCATCGTAACGATTAGTAAAAGAAATATGACCTTGAGCTAGGATAAACTTTCTCAAAAATAGAATTTTAAAGGTCGAATAATAAATAATTTTTATTAATTAAAAAATTGAAACAGAATTTAAACAAAAGGATAGCACGCCTCACTTCTGTTCATATTATGAATAAGAAGGAATACAACAAAAGCAGTGAACATCTTACTCGCGTAAGAAATCTACTGTCTGTATGTATATACTAGCCTGTAATACAAGCTGTATATATGATGGTATGTTTGAATTAAATAGTGATGGTTTGGTTATGGCTTTTCGTTTGAAATTTAGAGCTGTATTATGTTGTGTATTTAGTACATTTCTCGTTATGACTATTTACATACGAATATAAGTCTTTATGTTTTGCCACAAACGATTGTCAATTTGCTAAATACTCTTGATAATGGAATTTGACGAATTCCGAAACACGTGTCGAGTAAGTCTTGCAAAATGACCAAACCAATCAATTTAAAACAAACAACTTTATGAAAAGATTCTTGAAAATTGTTACTTTGACAATATCATCGTAACGATTAGTAAAAGAAATATGACCTTGAGCTAGGATAATTTTTTTAATATATTTATTCAATAGTTTTATTTATTTTTATATTATTTTAATTATTTAAAAAAAAAAAAAACATTTTAAAGGGATATTGATGACACTTTTTGATGGCAAGATAAAATGGGATCATGACATGTTTCATCATATTGAAGAAAAGCTTCATCAATATGAAGAAATTTGTCATCAAAATTGATGACAGAAAGTGTTGAAACCGTATCATCAATATAAGGGTTTGCAATGCGGTTTTAATCGTAACCGTAACCGCGGTTAACCGCACTATTTAACGTAACCGTAACCGCATAAAAAATACTGCGGTTACGGTTAATTTAATTAAAATAAGATTTGTAGGGCAAAGGAGTTTTTTTTTAGAAAAAAAAAACAATGAAAAAAGGAACAAGAATAATAAAAAATTTATAGACAAAATAAATCACTCAGAATATGAAACTTTTCTGTAGCAAAAATTTTTGAGAATCTGGAAATTTTTCTGTAGAACAAACAAATTCTGACACAATTTCTAATAAAAATATGCCTGAGAATTTTTCTTAAAAAATATGCCTCATAGTCTGAATAATTTTCTATTGAAAAAAATTCTCAGAATCTGATACAGCTTTTGTAAAAAATAAGACATTTCGAACCGAAGACTTTTTCTATAGAAAAAATTTTTCTACAGAGCAAATTTCTATTTTTCTACAGAAAAATATCTTTGAATCTGAGACTTTTGCTGTAGAAAAAATTTCTTAGCCTCTAAACATTTTTCTAAAGAAAATATGGAAATTTAAGATCTTTTAAAAAAAATCCGTAGAATCCAATATTATTTTTTAAGAAAAAAATGGCTATAAATCTGATACTTTTTTTAAGTATAAAATTTTTCAGAATTTGAAAAGTGTTCAATCAAAAAAATGTCCCTAGATTCAATAATCTTTTTTAAGAAAGTGTGGCCATAAATCTGAGACGTTTTTGAAGTACAAAAATTTTCAAAATTCAAAAAGTGTTCAATCAAAAAATGTCTTAAAAACTTTTTTTCTTAACTTTCTCCCATTAAAACACAAAAGCTTTATCCTCTTCTGTCTACATTTTACATGAAATTATTAATGTACTTCTATTATGCATTTTTTTAGTCAAAAAAATAATTAAATTAAAATTATTTTAAAAGACGCGGTTAACCGTTAACTGCGGTTTAGCGCTTAAATTTTAACCTTAACCGCGGTTAAGGGAAACTGCGGTTATTTGCAAACCCTAATCAATATGATGAAGCATTTTTTTTTTTTTAGTGTAATTTTTCGCTAATTTTTTTCTTCAAAAAAATTTTTTGTCTTAATTTTTTTTTTTTCAATTTGTTTACCCAATTTTTTTCCAAGAATTTTTTTTGCGGAATTTTTTTTTTCAAATTTTTTTTTCTCGGATTTTTTTTTTTTTTGTGCAAAAATTTTTTGTTAACAATTTTTTTTTTCAAATAAAATTTTTAAGCAATAATCATTTTTTACATTGTGAAGGGTATCAATAAATTTGGCAAGGCCGCATTTAACTTTTTTTACTTGTTATTTCTTGTTTTGTGATTTTATGTTTTTGTGTCTTGCAACAAAAACTAAAGTTTTGTTTTAATCTTTCTTATGAAAAACATTTCCCCAATGAGGAAGTGCTTAAATTCTTTACATTATTTTATTGCCCTCCAGCTATGTTGCTGTTGTTGTTGTACCTAGTTGGAGGCAAGTAGAACAACAACAAAAAAAAAACATGTAATGAAATAAATGAAGTGTTTCCTGTTGGTTACTCTACACACAAGAGATTCCTTGAAATAATTCACTTTTTAGTTAACTTTTAAGAATTTAGGAAAAACGATATAAAAAAATGCAGACTTTTCATTATAACTATGGTTGTTATTATTATGATCCTTGAAAAAAATAATTTTTAGTTATTCTTTGCCAAGTTTCTTATTATTGAATCAAGTCTTGCTAGAAGACAACCACCTGTTTATGTTAAATTCTTTGAAAAATAATTATGAAATTGTTTTAATGAACAACTTACCTTATAATATAAGAAATCTTAATAAGCTCAAGATGGAAGTTGTGAATTTTAGATTTCAATACCCTTTAACTACAATATGGGAGTACATCAACTTTGTCATTCGGTGTGTAACGCATCGAGGTATACAAAAAATATCGTACAATCAAAAGTAATTATACAAATTGTTAACAACGATATACAATTTCAACAACTTTTTTAATTATATAAACAACGCATATTGTTGTACAACAAGAACTACTGAACCATTTTTATTATTTTTTTTTTTGATTTGTACACTTAAAAAATTATGTCATTAACTGTTTGTAGTTTATTCAAAAAGTTTTACGTTTAGTCGTTTTTAAAAGAAAAAACATTTGTTTGATGTTCAGTTTTTATTAATGACTACTTCTCTCCTTTGTTTCAAAAATAACACAATAAAATATAAAGACTTTTATTAACATTTAATTTTTAAAGTCATTTGTTTTTGTTCTGTAAGTACAAACTACTGATTACACAGCTCAACAAGAAAATGCATATTGGATTCTGGTTAGTGATTAGGATAGTGTATGTTGCGCTGATTCCAAATCCGTAGCCCAAATTTGTCTATTACGACAGGATTTTGAGTAATTCGCGGTTAAAGTGCCAAAAAAGGACGTTTTGGACCATTTTTTAAAAGCTTATAAAATAAGATCCTGACATGCAAATGACTTGGTATTAAGCTCATTCGAAAGCCTGTAATTTTCTCTTAAAGATAAGATAAAATGTTCTAAAAATTTAATTTTCTAAAATAGTAAAAAAATCATTAGCAAAAAACCTTTAATTTTTTTAATATTTAGTTTATTTACACAGTGTTTTTTAACAAATTTCCATACAAATTCATACGTAAATTTTAGATTTAAAGCACTTGTATCTAATGATTTTTTTACCATTTTAGAAAATTAAATTCCAAGAAGATTTGATCTTGTCTGAAAGAGAAAATTACACACTTTCGAATGAGCTTGATACCAAGTCATTTGCATGTCAGGATCTTATTTTATAGGCGTTTAAAAATTGTGAAAATGGGCCTTTTTTGACACTTTAACCGCGATTTTCTCAAAATTGTGAAGTGATAGAAAAATTTGAGTGACCGTTTTGGAATCGGGGCACCAAACCCTATCAACTTTTTTTGGTTTCATCCAAAACGCAAACCTCAGATTTGTAGAGCGGTGTTATTCGCTAACTTTTTAATAATTTGTGAAAGTAATTTTTTTAAATTTTTTATGTTTTTTTTTAGAATTATCTAAGGCAGGCTTTCAAGGTCACAGTTTAATGAAAAATAATAAGACTATAAATTCATAATTTTACTCCCCCGACGTTTCGTTGAGATTTTTTCAACTTCCTCAGGGATTTTAAATTTTATTGAATCTGGCAACGTTATAAGAAATAAAGAACAATATTGTTTTAATAATTTTTAAACTAACACAACATAAAACAATTGGGGTTTTCACAGGCGCCATGAAATAACTCCCAATGAAATAAGTCCCAAGAAAAATAATGCAATAAGTCCCAAAAATTTCCATACGATTTGGGAGTTATTTCATAATGAAATAACTCCCAAATCTGCGGGGATTATTTCATTTTTTTGAAAGTTATTTCATTTTTAAGTTTGGGAGTTATTTCATTATGCAATAACTCCCAAATAATTTTAATGAAATAACTCCCAACAGTTTGAGAGTAAATTATGAACAGAAAAATTTAACTTCCCGGCTAAAAATGTTGTATATAATCATATATGATATCATATATGAGACCATATACAGTATCATATATAGTATCAAATATAGTCTCATATATGAACATATTCCAAAATTGGCGCTTATATAAGACACGGTCATATATGATCCAATATATGTGATCATATATTAGATCATATATTGAATCATATATTGGATAATATATTGAATCATATATGGGATCATATATGATGTTGTTTTCAATTTGTTTTACATTCTTTTTCATATATTTTTTTTATTTTTTTCATTTTAAACTATATGTAATAGATTATTATGTATATATTCACCAGAATTGCAAACGGTGTACTTTAAAATTAAAAATAAAAAGTATAATTTAAAATTAAAAATATTTTTTTTATCAATTTTGGTGTTTTCATAACCCTTTAATTTTATGATTTTAATTTTTTAGTTACTATCGTTTGCATTTTTGGTGACCATATAAAAATAAATAATTTAACTTATAGATATGAGAATACATTTTGATAGTCAAGAAAATAAATTAAACATAAAAGATCTTATTTATCAAGTTTTTCAATTGATATCGAAAGATGCGAACAAAGGGCTTATTAAAGGAACGTTGATTTTCTTTGTGTTTTCTTGTTTTAGTGTTAATTCCGATTATCTTCAGACTTAGCGTTTTTGTTATGGTATAAGCTTCTTTTTTACAATATTTATAGTCAAAATCTAAAACAGGATATAAAATAATATTAATAATTAAGATATTTCTAGAATTTTTATTGTATTAAAATATTACCAACGATAGCATTTGGTGCTAATAGGTTAATGATAACACGGATGTCATTTAACGAAGCAACCATCTACCTTTAAAGATTGGCTAGATACTGCTAGTTACATACATACATGTTGGAGTGTATTTTGTTAAGACCATGGGATGCTTAAGCCCATTGGATGCTAAAGACTATGGAATGCTTTTTAAGGAAAGATATATTGTCTTTCAGAAATCCATCTGAAAAAATATTAAAAATTATTACACATTTCTTTTTTATTCCAGCAAAAAATAACTTGCTACTACTAAATGCATGCATCAAAATTCATAGCAAGCAAATAATTACTTAAGACTTTGATTAAAAGCAATATATTCAGTAGTATGTATTTTATCTTGCTGGGTTATGTTTGTAAGAATATTTGTAGGATAGGGATAAAAACTATTTCTACTTACATTATGTTTGTAAAGATATTTGAAGGACTGGGATAAAAACAATTTATACTTACATCATGGTAACAATGTGCCAGATTGTCACTTTCGCTTATAGACAGCTTTCTTGTAATTGTATAAAAACGTTGTCCTTCCTAAATCGTTACTCAACCTTAAAACTGATCGTTCTTTTCATTTCGATTTGCTATGGCGATAGTAAGCGATTTCAAAATAGTTTGTAGTGTTGGAACCGTAGTGATAACGTTATGGTCGTGCATATGCCCTCTGCTCCAAGTAAAGCGAGCTTAACGTACCTCCGCATGGTTGAATTTTCTAGTAACTCGGCCTTCAAACTTCTTATACATACGTTCTTTCCTTTTCCAATTTGCTACAATAAGGGATTTCGAAATAATTTATAGTGTTGGAATCGTAGTGATAACATTTCTGGTGGTGCATATGTCCTCTTCTCCAAGTTGAGTGAGCTTAACGTTACTCGGCCTCAAAACTGCTTATACGATCTATCATTTCCAATTTGTTATGGCGACATTAAGGGATTTCAAAATAGTTTGCAGTATTGCAATCGCAGTGAAAACATAATGGTGGTGCATATGCCCTCTCCACGAAGTTGCACGAGATTAACGAAGCTGCGTAGTTTAATTTTCTTCAACATCAAAGCACTCTATTTTATTGTATTTGCGACATATGTTCATTTACTCATTTTGAATATGATCTTGTTTTGGAATAAAATGTCCACGCTTATACTTGTTATGACGATGAACTGGAAAAAAATAATACATATGATTTTAAAATTCTAAATTCATTTAAAATTCTAATAAAAACTTACCTTTTCCATTTTCTTTATGTAAAAGTAACGTTTTTAATCAGAATATTTTGCAACTAGGAAACAATATTTTTTAAATTATTGATACGAATCGGTATTAAGATATAAATATGGTAATAAAATATAATTTCAATCGTACAAAACTTTTATTTTGTAATTCCGGTTGATATTTTCACACACATGCACTAAAATTTAACATTTTATGATAACATATATGTTTCCATATATGATATCATATATGGCACATATTTTATATACGGCCACATATATGGGATCGTTTCTTGCATATATGGTAACATATATGTTTCCATATATTTCATATATGATCGTATAAAGATCTATATATAAGCATATATGAACATACACATTTATTTTTAGCCGGGATATTGCGTTTTATTCACCCGCTGGTGAATATTTTTCTTATTATTATCCAAGTTACAAACCCAAGTTACTAAAATGTTTGCTTTAAAGGAAATGAAAACAGTAATTCTTATTTTCTTTTTGTTATTCGTTGGCTTATATAGTCTAACTGAGGTGACGTTCTGTAACTTTTTTAAAATTAGGCACCAGCCGAAAATCTTTATGGTGTTAAATAACTTTCTTGCACTCAAGTAAAACAATTTTATACTATATCCACGCCCACAATAGGGGCCGAAATGTTAAATTGTTAAATGTTAAATTTTTAACATTTTGGTCATTTACCAAAATTAACAGTTTTTTTTTTTTTGGTTTTCACTGTATCCTACTTCCATAGACAGACGGGTCCTATTTTGCTCATTGAATAAGTTTACAGTTCTTTTTGTTCGGACTCTGCCTTGATTTTCACAAACAAACGGACGGATGAATATCGCAATAATGTCTTAGAAACCATCTTGGATCGTTTATATAATATCTCAATGGGGTCATCGACCGATATTTTAGTTTTACATAAAATGACAAACGAAAATAACGTTAGTTTTTCTAAAAAAAATACATACTTTAGCAAGAGCACCCAATATCTTAATCAAAATACTGTCATGAGTTAACATTTTAGGCAAGAGTTCAAAATTCGCAAGCATTTCTTATTCAAATTTTTGGCCAAAAAGCTATGAAAATTTGTCTAAAAATTTGAAAATATGGGATATAAAAATGTTATGGTTATTTTATTCTTTTTGGGGCAATATTGGCTTCAGCAAATAATTTCCTATAAATTAAAATTTAAATTTCGCTCAAACCACGACAAAAAAAAAATATGATTAACTATAACTTTCATTTTCTCAATTCATAAGATAAACTGTCATATTTATCAACCTTTTTTTAAAGAAGAAATAAATAAAAAAAAATATGGTTTATAATAAGGCTTAACCAGATAATAACTGCCAGCCAAAAGAAAATGTTATTTATAAAGGACACAAAACCTTGAAATATGTTTATTCATTTACGCAAATGATATTATAACATCATATAATTGAATAAGTTTTGGGTTGTTTTTCTTTTCATTTTTTGTGTTGTGTTTAGCGGTTGAATGAAATGAATGAAAATTATTTTTGCGTAAATTAGATTTTTTTTTACTTAAGCAGCATCATTAAACAATTTATTAATTTTGAGATAAAAGAAAGATTATCTTGGCATTTATGAAATTATTTTTTTTTAAGCATTTTAATTAATTAATTTTAAGAAAGTGTTAAGAAATTTTAATAATGATAATAACTAAAATGAATGAATTCATGAATGAAATAATGAAAGGGTCACATTGCGTATGAGCGATAATTTTCAAAATAATATTACTTATACGCACAGGGGTACATATCATATGGAAATGAATTTTGGCATAAAAACATACACAAATTTATTAAATAATTGCCATAAAAAGTGTTTTTAAAAATGAGTTCGACTTCTAGATTCACACAAATAAAAGATTTCTAAATCCAACGAAAAATCAACTCTAATCAAAAAAATGTAACTACCTTTTAACTTTTTTTTTTTAATTAATAAACAAAAACAATTGCAAAAACATTTTTCAAAGTGGCTTTATCCATGTTATAAAATAAATTTTTGTTTCATATACTTCATGTTTGATGCCATTTAAACACTTTTATATCAAAGAAATCCAATTTATATAAAAATAACCCATTTAACACTTGTTACACTTTCAACAAAAAAGTTCATTAAACTTAAAAATTGTTTATTTGCCATTTGAACATAAACAAAATTTGTTTTCGTTTTCCTCACCTCATTTTTAGAAAAGTTTTTTTAGTTTTTTAATTGGTTCAAAAGTTAAAACAGTTCCATTTTATTATGGTGTTATAATATTCATATAAATTTTTATACTTTTAACTATTGCATTTATAAGAAATTATTTAACTATGTAACCATACTTCATAGAATATAATACTCTTTTTTGAAATATTTTGACACAGAAACTGTAAAAAGGTCTTTTTAAGTGAGTGTATTTAAAAGAAACCAAGAAGGAAAAGAAAAAAATTAAAAAAAAAACAAGTAGAAAAGTTAAATTCGACTTTGCCGAATCTATGAATACCCTCCACAATGCATTTTTTAAAAGCGAATTACATTTTTAAATTTATAATTTTGATTATAAATATTTTATTTTGAATAAAAAACTATTTTTTTGTCATTTTTTTTTTTTTTTTTAAGAAAAATTACTAATTTTTTTTTGAGTGTAAAATTTTTTTCCAGTGTAATATTTTTTTTACTGTAAAAATATTTCTGAGTGAATGCACGTACGTATGTACACAAAATATTGTCATTTTTGAAAAAAAACTAAATTTTTTTTGTGCAAATTTTTTTTGAGTGTAAAATTTTTTTGAGTGTAAAATTTTTTTTGAGTGTAAAATTTTTTTCGAGTGTAATTTTTAAGTTACCAATGCTTTTAAAACTAAACAAGTTTAAAAAGCATTGCTTTAAAATTAAACAAGTTTAAAAAGCATTGTTAAGTTTCCACCAATGCTTTAAAAACTTGTTAAAACACGTGGCATTTTAGATGAAACTAATCTGAAATTCTGGGTTTTGCTTATAACTTTTGAACCACCAGACCGATTGAGCTGAAATTTAATACCAAACAGACCCGGGGAACGGCAAAGATACATTCTAAGCTTCAGTAGTCTCATTATTGTCTTTCGAAAGTTATCGTGTTTTTTATCTCGTAAATTTGCGAAACACCCTTGCCGAAATTTACTCTTTTGCTCATAACTTTTGAACCACTGCACCGATTTGGCTGGATTGCAATACCAACCTGACCAGGTAAATGACAAACATATATGCCAAACCTCAGTAGCCTATGTAAAGTCTTTCAAAAGTTAGCGTGTTTTCTACGGACGGACAGACAGACGGACGGACGGTCGGACGGACGGACGGACGGACATCGCTAGATCGACTTAAAATCGATCGAGGATCATAAATATATATACTTTATGGAGTCCTAGACCAATATTTCGAGGTGTTACAAACGGAATGACAAACTTATATATACCCTCTATCACTAGAGTGGAGGGTATAAAAAATATATAGAATTGAACATGAACTCACATGAATGCATAGACTAGGAGAAAAAGTATACAGATTTTGGGTTATTTTTTTTTAATTAGTTTTTATAAGATTTATATATAGCAAACCTGAGAACCGAGAACTTGTAACAATGGCTGTCGTCTCGCTGTAGCGAAAAAAAACCCAGACTTCTGGTGGTAATCGAACCCACTACCCCGACGTTCAAAGGCTAGTACGCTAAAAAAAAAAACCGTTGTTGAAAAAAAAAAATTGGTGAAAAAAAAACTTTTTGATGAAAAAATTTGTGGTTAAAAAAAAAATTTGATTAAAAAAATAATGTTGAAGCAAAAATTGAAAACCCGACTAAAAAAAATATACAGGTTCATATATAATTTGAAATTAAGCCATGTATAATTTAATACGGCCCAACACATATTTATATAGTCTAATTGAGGTGGCTTTCTGCAACATTTTTAAAATTAGACACCAGCCTGTAATTCTTTTCACATTATCATGTTAAAATGGTGTCTACTTAATAAACGGAAGGTGCAATCAAAAAATTATGTCATTAACTGTTTGTAGTTTATTTAAAAAGTTTTACGTTTTGTCGTTTTAACCCATTCCTGCCTAATGGATATTTAAATACCCAAAAAAGTGTTGATACTTAAAAAAATTTAGCGCGGACTAGATGGAAGATATCGGGCTAAATTCGAAAAAAAGAGAAGAGATTGGGCTAAATGTGAACATTTAACAAGATTTTTTTTTGTTTTGTTTAACTTTTGTTTTTCACTGACAAAAATCTAAGATTTTTCTTAATCGAAAATACTCAGGAAAAGTGCACCTAAAACGTGATGCGGGGGGGTAAGGACAATTTTGATTTTCACGAAAATTTATTGGAGTTATTTTGACACCCAATAGAAACTTTTTAGACCCCTTTCAGCTCAAACAAAAAATAAAAGTAAAAAATTACACGGCCTAATACCCATGTCATATCTCAGGTCGGAGCTGAGGTAATTTTTTTTTTTATTTTTTCTAGCAACTTCTGTGGTCTTCCAGGTACACATGTCAAAATTTCATCAAAATCGTACGAGCCGATCTATGGGCAGGCAGTAATGGGTTAAAAGAAAAATGCCTGCGAATAATGTACTCTTGTCCAAAACATTAAAGCATGATAATGTTTTGCGGAAGATTTGGGTGTAATAATAATTATGTGTAATAATAATGTAATAAATAATGTTATATTACTTTGCTATTCCATGCAAAACGAATTAAAATATCAGTCGATATGCACTTTCGTAAGTGAGTGCAAAAAAGTGTGCAAAAAAGTGTTTTTACTTGTTTTATGTACATTTGATAAACAAATGGAAAATTTTTATGCGGAAAGCTTAGACTTGGTGAAAAAGTAGATTTGGTAAAAAAAAAAATTTTTTCACGAAAAAGAAAATTCTGTTAGAAAAAAATTTATGAACCCAAAATTTTTGGTGAAAAAAAAATTTTGATGAAAACAAAAATTTTGATGTAAAAAAAATTGATTAAAAAACAAGTAGAAAAGCTAAATTCGACTTGGCCGAATCTATGAATACCCTCCACAATGCCCATTTTAAGTGATAGTAAATTTTCTAACGTGAAAAAAATAACAGTTACGATAAGAAATATTTTATTTTGTGTAAAAATTTTTTTTTAGTAATTTTTGAAAAAAAAATACTAATTTTTTTTTTGAGTGTAAATTTTTTTTTGAGTGTAAACTTTTTTCGAATTTTACATTCAAAAAAAAATTTACTAATTTTTTTTTTTAGTGTAACATTTTTTCGAATTTTACATTAAAAAAAAAATTTACTAATTTTTTTTTTGAGTGTAAAATTTTTTTTGAGTGTAAAATTTTTTTCGAGTGTATTTTTTTTTTTGTTTTGGTATAAAAATATTTTTGAGTGACAAAAATACGTTTTAAAATATTTTTGTGACTTACCAATGGTTTTAAACAGGTTTAACCGGTTTTCACCACGTGAATTTAGGTGAAGCTAATCTGATATTCACGGTTTTGCTAATAACTTTTGATCCACTGAACCGATTTAGGTGAAATTCAATACGAACTAGGCTGGAGGAACGAAAAATATATATGCCAAGCTTCAGCATCCTCAGAATTGATGTTCGAAAGTTATAGTGCTTTTTATCTCATAAATTCACGAAAAACCCTTGCCGAAATTCAGTCTTTTGCTCATAACTTTTGAACCACTGAACCGATTTCGCTGGATTGCAACACCAACCTGACCAGGTTAATGCCCAACATATATGCCAAACTTCAGGAGCCTCCGTAAAGTCTTTCAAAAGTTAGCGTGTTTTCAACAGACAGACAGACAGACGGACAGACGGACAGACGGACAGACGGACGGACGGACGGACATCGCTAGATCGTCTTAAAATCGATCGAGGATCATGAATATATATACTTTATGGGGTCCTAGACCAATATTTCGAGGTGTTACAAACGGAATGACAAACTTATAGATACCCTCTATCACTAGAGTGGAGGGTATAAAAATATATGAAAAAAAAAAATTTGGTGAGAAAAAAATTGATAAAAAAAAATTTGATAAAAAAATTTTATGAAAAAAATATGATAAAAAAAATTTATGAAAAAAAATTTTGATGAAAAAAAAAAATTATAAAAAAAAAAATGATGAAAAAAAATTATTGAAAAAACAAACAAATTGATGAAAAACAATGTTGATGAAAAAAAAAATTTTTGATGAAAAAAAAAAAAAAGATTTGATAAAAAAAAAAATTAATGAAAAAAAAAAAAAAATTGATAAAAAAAAAACTGATGAAAAATAATTTGATGAAAAAAAAATTGATGGGGAAAAAAATGATGAAAAAAAAGTTTGATGAAAAAAAAATTTTATGAAAAAAAAAAATTTGATGAAAAAAAAGTTTGATGAAAAAATTATGAAAAAAAAAGAATTTGGTGGAAAAAAAAAATTATGAAACAAAAAATTAAAAACTGATAAAAAAAAAATTGATGAAAAAAAAATTTTTTGTTGAAAAATAACTATGTTACTTTTTATTCATCAGTTGGTGAAAAACGGTTTTATTCACCACGAGGCTATTAACATTTTTGGTTTTAAGAAAATTAAAATATTAATTCTTGTTTTCTTTTTTGTTAATTGTTGGATTATGTAGTCAAACTGCGGTGGCGTCCTGCAACTTTTTTAAAATTAGACACCTGCCTAAAAACATTATCATGTTAAAATCATTAATTCAATGCTAATTTTTTATCATTGACTGTTTCTGTTCTTTGTTTCAAAAATAACAACATAAAAAATAAAGACTGTCATTTGCATTCAATTTATTTTTTCATTTATTTTTTTCTGTAAGTAAAAATAAGTGATTCTTCTTTAATTTTTAATGATTTGTGTACGTTATTTTTTTTTTTTATTTTTGTTGGCATTTTTTAAAGGGAAGTCATTACCTTCTCGTGTGGGTTATTTTGTTGTAGACAAAAAATTCAAAAATCTATATATATAAAAATGGATGTGTGTATGTATGTTCCGTATGGACTCGAAAACGGCTGGACCGATCTTGATGAAATTTTCGGGAAATATTTAAAATAGCCTGGGGAGTAACACTGAGCGGTCAGATTTTTGATTTTCGGCCTGTGGGCGGAGGGGCGTGGCAAAATCAAATTTTCACATCGGACCACTAATGGCATCTATATATAAAAAACGGATGGATCGATTTTGATGAAATTTAAACCAAAGATAGTACTAACAGAGTACTAACTATATGCCGAATTAGAGCATGATCGGACAAATGGGCGTAAAATGCCATGCTTTTTTGCCTGTGAGCGGATGGGCGTGGCAAAATCGAATTTTTACATTGCTACACTAATGGCAGCTATATATAAAAAAACGGATGGACCGATTTTAATAAAACTTAAACCAAAGATAGTACTAACCAAGTACTAATTATGTGCAAAATAAGAGCGTGATCGGACAAATGGGCGTAAAATTCCATGCCACTTTGTATTGAATTGAATGTTATTTCTGCATGCTGCGCAATAACTCAAAAACTGTTGATTGGATTTTAATTAAATTTTCAGTACTGATAGTGTTAACCGAGTGCGGAACTATAGGCCATGTTATACTACGATTGGAAAAAGGGGCGTAAAATGCCACGCCCCTTTGTAGTATACTGGACGTTGTCTACCTGTTTCACAATCACGCAAAAATAGCTGAACCGATTCTCATGACATTTTCACTACATATAGTGCTAACAAAGTGCATACTTAGGCCATATAAGATCGTTATTGGAAAAAGGGATCAAAATTGCAACGCCCTTTGTAATATACTGACCACGATTGAACAAAGAGGCGTAAATTGCCACGGCCCTTTGTTTTAAACTGAACGTTATATCTGCCTGTTTTGAAATCACGCAAAAACCGATAAGCCGGATCTGTCACTACTGATAGAACAAACCGAGCGGGAACTGTAGGTAATATGTAGGGTGCGATTCGGCAAGAGGATATAAAATGCCACTCCCGTTTTTCATAAATAAAAAGTTATTTCCTCTTCTTTCGCAATCAAACAAAAACGGCAAAGATCATATCAATGAAATTCGCAACACAGATAGTACTAATCAAGGATGCAGCATGGAACTTTAGACTATCATGATTCGATAAAAATGCGTTAAATGACACGCCCCTTTGAACTATACTAAACGTTATGTCTGTCTGTTTCGAAATCACGCAAAAACGGCTGAACCGATTTTGTAGAGATTTCTCTATAGATAGTGCTAACCGAGGGTGGAACCAAAGGTTACTAGCTGGACCCGGACCTGTACTTTAATTTTGTCCGGCACTATATTTAAATTAAGATGCAATATAAAACAGTTTTTTTCCTAGGGCCAGCAACGCGGACCGGGTATAGCTAGTTAATTTATAGAAATATAAAAACATGTTTGTATCAAGTGACTGTGGCACGATGGGTAGAATGTGTAGCCAGAATGTAGTTGATTGCGGGATCGATTCCCCAAAAATTTTACTAAAATTTTTTTAAAATAAAGATCAATAGAGAAATTGTAAAAATAACCTACGAAATCATTAATTTTTAATGTTTTCGTTGGTAATTTTTTTTTTGATTTTGTTGGTAAAAGTTACACAACAATCATTAATTTTTAACGTTTTTGTAGTTTATTTTTTTTTCGAATTTGTTGGTAAAAAGTGAAATGTGACGTTATTTTTTAATGTTCAATGTTATTTATTTTAGAAAATTTTATTAACTGTAAAAAATAATTTCTGATGTTTGTAAAAGCAAATGAATAATTACTGGGATGGTTTTCAAATATTTTATCACTTGTTTTTAATATGCTTTTCCTTTGTTTTTGCCGACAAAATATTTTGAGTGTGACACCAGGGAGACTTCCTTTGTTAGTCATTAAATTATAAAACCTACATACTTTTAAAACATAGTGTGTATGTAGTGCAGTTACATGCATATGAATAAGTATTATATGTTTAAGTACTTTAGTGAAAGTAAAAGCCTCAATGTTATTTTACAAAAAAAAAAACAGATTTGCATGTGTGTATGAGTGTTATTTTGTAAAGATTACTAAACCTATTTTATACTTACTCACACGCGCACAAAATCTCACACAGTCATAGCCAGACATATACTTATACATAGACACATAGACATGGAAAATTTTTAAGTGTCTAACAAGGGAAGTCTCCCTAGTGTCACCCGCGGATCTTTATGGAATTAATTTTATTTTGTAGAGCACAAAAAATAAAGGGACACGTATTTTTTTTAGCGGCCCAAATTCATATTTAGGGGGTAAAAAGGAGTGGGGAAGACAAGGCCATTTTTCAGTTTTTTTCGTTTATCTCCTAAATTATGCAAAGAAACCTAGTCATGTTACATACCAAATGAAAGGTCTTTGGAAAACCTATCTACGTGTACTAAGAACGTTTCCAAACATGCACAACTTTTCGTCATATTGAGTAAAATACCAAAATTTTAAGACATTTTTATTAATAAGTCGAAAAATATTAACTTCTTCGGCCCGTTGTTAGTACCACGAGATAGGTATTTTTAATACCTTTAATCTGATACCAAACATGCATCTATTAATTTTGTTTAAATAGGCGTAAATTGTAAAAAACTGAAAAAGGTCAATTTCCCCCCATACAAATCGACCCCCCCTAAAAATGAGTTTGGGCCGCTAAAAAAAAATACGTGTCGAATTAATTTTCGTTCTTAACAACATATCCAAATTTCATGAAGATCGGAGGGTGACACCAGGGAGACTTCCCTTGTAAGCATACTAAAGAGACAGTATGTTTGAATTTATGTAAAATAACAACTACTACTGCTACCAACTACTACTACCACATGCATGCATATGTTCTATCTTTCATATGGGGTTTTATATACACACACAAATTTAACTGCTACAAACTTGTTACAAAAACTTTAACATACAAACAAAAAAAAAATCTAGCAAATTCATATGAATATAAACAAATACAATATGAAAAAGAAATTATTTTTTCAAAAAACAATTTTTCTTGTTACACTCATGTTGTTGCATGGTTGCATAAAAATAAAAAATAATAAAAAATAAAACACAAAAACTATTGCATAGAACTCAAACCAGCATACGAGTGCATTTTCAATGGTTTCAAAGATTTCAAATAAAATTGAGCGCAACCAAAAATAAGTGTTGCTGGTCTTGTTTATACGTATGTGTACCATTATTTCCTTTTGGGGGTTTTTTATTTTATTCTTTAGAATGAAATTCTTAGAAAATGGTTTTATTGAAAATGCCGTCATATCATTTTTACAAAGATTTCTTTATTTTATATTTATTGTATTAAGGGAAAAGTATTTTTAAATTGTAAAAGTGCCTATGAATTTAGCTTAAGTATTTTAGCATCTAACCGGGAAGCTCTTTCAATGGGCACCCAGTGGTATAACTGATATTAACAAATTAACATACCAACTGTTCCCCTACAGATTGGTTTCAGTTGGATATCTATGGCAAAGACACTTGTTAATAACAAAAAATATAGTTTAGTTTTTGTCAAAAAGTTGGCCTTGTATGCTTGTTGAAATATTAAATATTTCAACATTTTTTGCCTTATTATATTTATTTCATTATTTATGCAAATTTAAAATAAATGTTATTTATAGATTTTTGTATGGGCTATCGATTAAATAAATAAAAATTCGAAAAGTGAAATTTTATTTTAAAGTTTTTTTTGTCAAAAACATGCTACAATTTTATTTTTTTTTACATTAAAAACGAAAAAATTAGGGTCTATTTCTATCTGTTCTGAAAGTTTGACAGATATTTTTGCATTTGTTTTTGAGAATTTTTTTATGATTGCATTTTGATAATTTTATACTATAATGGGGTATATAACGTATGCGTATGAGTTATAAAAACGAACACAAGGCAAGAAACATCTTTAAAAATTTCAGATCAGATAGGAACCTTATTTTTTTTAAACCAAAAAAAATTGGGGAATGTTTTTTGATAAATAAAGTTAAAAGTTTAAGTTTTTTTTTTTTTTATTTTGAGGATGTTTATTCTGGCTCGAGGTCATTATTTTCTTTACTAATTAAAACCATGATATTCTCATAGCATAATTTTCAAGAAAATTATTTTTTTGTTTTAAATTTATTTATGTTGGTCATTTTTGCAAGACTTAATCGACACGTGTTTCGGAATTTGTCAAGATTATTTAGCAAAAATAGAAACGATTTACTACAAAGAAGCAAACGAGTCTAATGACAAATCGTTTGTGCACAAACTAAAGTATAAGAACATATTCGACTCTATCCACAATGTGAATTAGAAAGACGAAGAAATTGTACTATACTGGTAAGGCAACGATTGTCAATAACCAACAAAAATATTTAAAACATTTTACATATGATAGTCCAATGGACTACAACAATATGTTATTTGTTGTTGTGAATGTAATAACCACATTAGGGTTATTCATCACTATGGCGTGACAACCATTATGTTCAAATTCTGATTAATTTTTATTAAAAAATAAAAATTGTTTTATTCGACCTTTAAAATATTATATTTTGAGGATGTTTATTCTGGCTCGAGGTCATTATTTTCTTTACTAAATAAACCATGATATTCTCATAGCATAATTTTCAAGAAAATTATTTTTTTGTTTTAAATTTATTTATGTTGGTCATTTTTGCAAGACTTAATCGACACGTGTTTCGGAATTTGTCAGATTCCATTGTCAAGACTATTAAGTAAAACTAGAAACGATTTACTACAAAGTAGCAAACGAGTCTAATGACAAATCGTTTGTGCACAAACTAACGTATTAATACATATTCGACTCTATCCACAATTAGAATTAGAAAGACGAAGAAATTGTACTATACTAGTAAAGCAACGATTGTCAATAACCAACAAAAATTTTTTTTTATTCTTTTAATCGATAGCCCATATAAAAATCTAATACTGATCAAAGGTTATTTTTAAAACCTTAATTTTTCAAAAGATTGATCTTAAAAAGCCATATCTTTAAAATTTTGGTCTTAAATGATACTTGAGTTCAAATAAGGAGAGAATAAAGAGTTGATTAGATTGGGAAATCTTAATAGAAACAGAGCGACATACACCAGCAAGTTTAGATTGTGTTAAAATGGTGACAAAATCGGCAAATGGCGTTTCACTCCTCCTTATTTTGAACTTTAAATTAAAAATAAAACAGCGAAAATCCTAGCTGTTTTCGAGTTTTTGCCAGACAAGGGAAAAATTCGAATTTTATTTAAAATTCATAAGGTATTTGAAATAAAATTTTTGTTTAAATAAATTTCTCAAAAACATTTGAATTTTATTATTTCCAAAAATAAAATTCTCAAAAAAAATTGAATTTTATTTTCCCATAAATAAAATTTTTAAAAATTATAGATTTTTATTTTTGGTTTGACCCAATAAGCCAAATTGCTGGAATTCAAGTGTAATTCAAGCGTAATTCCAGTCATATTTTCAATTTTCAAGCCTTGAATTCAACTTGAATTACACTGTAATTCAGTTAAATTATTTTTGACTGATTATACCGTATAATTTTACAGAAGTACGGTGTTTGTAGTTTGTTATTCAAAAAAAATGTTTTTACTCCACAAAATAAAAAATTGTAAACAGTTAAAATAACTGAAATATTATTTGTTTTTACGGAATGTCTAGTCATTTATGTTGTTTCAAGTGAAATATAAGTAGTCCGTTTTTTAAAAGGAAAAACGTATGTTTTAAATGTTTTTTCAGTTGAATTTACTGAGCTCGACTGTCTTTACAGAAACCAGGATGTCTAAATTTTTAGAAAAATTAAAATTTTTCTTTCACACTTTTCTCAATTCAAAACCATATATAACAAATCAAAAAGTTATAATACATAATTATAATTAGAGCCTGAACTCGACTGTCTTTACAGAAAACAATAATTTAAAAATAACGACTATAAGTCGCCCTAAGTGGCAATCAGTATCTTTGGAAAAATGGCAACACCTAACATTTATGTCTAAAATATAGACCATGTCTGGCAATGTTTGCAAAAATAAGTACTTAGATAAGAATTGATGAAGGAGAGGAAGAAGAATAATGATTACTAAAAATAAGTTTGTTTACATATAATTACAATAACAAACTCTTCTGTTAGAAAAAACAACAGCAACAACCACACTCGAATTGAAAAAATCAGATTTAGTTGATACTTGCTTAACAGCCTACTTGGCGTATCGGTCTAGAGTGATTGTACGTTACAAGCAGTTAATAGCAAAGTATTACAGATGATGATGAGTTCAATCCCTGTCGGCTGCGATCTGTTAATAATTTTCACATATAGAGTTTTATTGACTATTAACTAAATAAACTTGACATTAAAAGTTTTTCTGAAGATTATTATAACTGGATAATATGAAACTAGTAAGAAACAAACCAGGATGTCTAAATTTTTAGAAAAATTAAAATTTTTCTTTCACACTTTTCTCAATTCAAAACCATATTTTACTTACAAAATATTTATAGTGTAAATCAAGCCCTATTCCAGTTTAATTCAAGCCTAAATCAAGTGCAATTCAAGCACAAATCCAGTTAAAAAAAAAATAAAAAATCATGCAGCATCATTGTTTTATAAAAAATAGACCAACATTATGCATAAATAATTATTTATTAGCTGAAAAGTAGATAGTGCGAATTTTGTACAAAGTTAAATGACAATAAAAAAAATGTTAATTTATTAAACTGGAAGAAGATTTGTTTTTCAGCATTTACGCCCAAATTTTTATTATGAAGAGGGCTTAAGTAATTGTTTGCTGTCGAAATATTTTGCCTTTGGAAAACTAAAATGAAAAATAAATTTTAAGATATTTTTTTTGCAAAATCCCAGTCTGCACAGTTTCGAGGCTACAATTTTTTCGAAGTTTTTTCGAAGCTTTTCCGCAAAAACGATTCGAATTCGATATTATATACAGTCGATATTTAAACGTTTCTCGAACTCATATTTTTTTGAAAAACTAATCGATTTCGAAATGATTTCCAATCTTCATTTTAGGAATTCTCGCAATTGTTGTTCCATCGAAAAAAATATTTATTTTCGATATAACATCGAGTTTTAGTTTTATTAAATTTTACAAAAACTCCACAAATTTTACTTTTTTTATTAAAAAAAAAAATAATATCTAACACTAGAACAATAAAAAAAAATAAAAAAAAAATCCGCGACCGGGGTTTGAACCAAGGCCAAAAATCTCCAAATCATAAGCTGCCGAACCTGCTAGCCAACTAGGCCATACACAACTTGAAATTTGTTTGTACTAATATATATTTTGAAATAAATATATTTTCAAATTATGATATACATAGTTTATAATATAAAAACAGGGTTATTCAAATAATAATAAAAATTAAAAATTAAGGGCAATTCAAATAATAATAAAAAAATCTAATTTTAGTAAAAGTAATTTTAAAAAACTACTTTTATTATCAAACTTTGGCTGAAGGAGTAAGGCGTTAAACCAGTAAACTGGGAGTTCTGAGTTCAAATATCAAGTGAGACAGATAAAAATAGTAATTAGTAAAAATTAAATTTAAAGAATTAATAAACTAAATTAGTAAAAATTAGTTAATAGTAAGTAAGCAGTAGTTAGTAATAAAATATTTTTTTTCTTACCGTATTTACACAATTAATTAAATTATTAAAAAGCAAATGTCTCGAAATCCATGAAATTTTTCGATTAAAAATCGAATCGAAACCTTAACTAAAACTCGATTCTATATCAACTTGCACGCCACATAGGAAAACTCGCTATATATCGTATTTATATCGAACTCGATATCGATGAAATTCTTAGAGAAAACGATTCTTTTTCGAATCGATATCGACTCATTTTGCATACTGGGTTAAGTTAGCTTACCTTTATATGATTTTTCTAAAATTGAACAGCAAAAATCCTTTGTTAACGAGCCATTTGTTTCCAATCACGCGACATTTAATTAATCTTTTGGTAATATTCCATTTTCAGCAATTGTTCAATTGTTTTCTTTTTAATTTTTTTTTTTCCAGTTTTAACAAAAAATCTATATATATAAAAATGGCCGTTTTCGGTCCAGCTCGAAAACGGCTGGACCGATCTTGATGAAATTTTCAGGGAATATTCAGAATAGCCCAGGGAGTAACACTGTGCGGTCAGACTTTTGATTTTTTGCGTGTGGGCGGAGGGGCGTGGCAAAATCGAATTTTTACATTGCACCAATAAAAATGTCATATATAAAAAACGGATGGACCGATTTTGATGAAATTTAACCCAAAGATAGTACTAACCGAGTACTAACTTTATGCCAAATTAGAGCGTGATCGGGGCTTAAAATGCCATGCTTTTTTGCCTGTGGGCTGAGGGGTGGTCAAAATCGATTTTTTACATTGCACCACTAATGACATCTATATATAAAAAACGGATGGACCGATTTTGATGAAATATAAACCAACGATAGAACTAACCAAGTACTAACTATGTGCCAAATTAGAGCGTGATCTGACAAACGGGCGTAAAATGCCATGCCCCTTTGTATTGAATGTTATCTCTGCATGCTCCGCAATAACGCAAAACTGTTGATTCGATTTTAATTAAATTTTCAGCACCAGTGCGGAACTATAGAACACATACACGTATGCAGGATTGTTTTTTCAGGGCCCAACAACAACATAAATATAAAAAAAAATTTGTTGTTGTTGTTGTTGGGCCCCCCTCTGAACACGTCGTTGATAGGACATGTTATACTACGATTAAAAAAAGGGGCGTAAAATGACACACCCCTTTGTACAATCACGCAAAAACAGCTGAACCGATTCTCTTGACAATTTCACTACAAACAGTGCTAACCAAGTGTATATGTATGTATATAAGATCGTATATGTATGTATATAAGATCGAAGTTGGATAAAGGAATCAAAATTGCAACGCCCTTTGTACTGTACTAACCACAATTGAACAAACAGGCGTTTATTGCCACGCCCCTTTGATTTATACTGAACGTTATATCTGCCTGTTTTGAAATCACGCAAAAACGGATAAGCCAAATCTGTCACTACAGATAGAACTAACCGAGCGGGAACTGTAGGTCATATGTAGAGCGCGATTCGGCAAAAGGGTATAACATGTCACTCCCGTTTTTCATAAATAAAAAGTTATTTCCTCATCTTTCGCAATCACAGAAAAACGGCAAAACTGATGTCAATGGAATTTGCAGCACAGATAGTACTATTCGAGGATGCAGCATGGAACTTTAGACTGTCACGATTCGATAAAAATGCGTTCAATGACACGCCCCTTTGTACTATACTTAACGTTATGTCTGTCTGTTTCGAAATCACGCTAAAATGGCTGAACAGATTTTGTTAAGATTTCTCTATAGATTGTGCTAACCGAGGGTGGAACCAAATGTTACTTGCTGGACTCGGACCCGTGCTTTAATTTTGTCCGACACTAATTAAGATGCAATATAAAACAGTGTTTTTCTTAGGGCCAGCAACGCGGACCGGGTATAGCTAGTAAAATATAAAATTCAAACAAACCCATTTTGTTTGAACTGGATTAAGGCTTGAAAAATAGACTAAAATTAAAGTTTAATTTAAGTCAAATTTCAAGCACTTGATTTTTAATTTTTTGGTGTTTATTTGGGAATTTCATTTTGTTAAACAAATAATAATAAAACAAAATAATAACCGTTAGTTTATACTAATGTGGTAAACTAGAATTTTTAAATGCTATGTATGTTAATTAACGGTAAATTTTAATTAAAAAAAGACTTAATAAATACATATTACAATGAATGTTAACATAGATAGAATGCATATGTTAGTTAAAATATTTCAGAATTAAAAAAAATGCATATGAAAAACTTAAATGGCATTAGAGTCGTAAAAATTTTCGAACTGAATCTAATACCTTTTCTTATCGTTTTTTATAGGAAAACAAATATCTTAAACATATTTTATAGAAAAATGTCTCAGAACTCCAGATATTATCGCTACAAAATATTTAGATGCTTATTTGACTTTGAGTGAAAGAGTTTTTTATTGAAAAACTATCTACAATTTTAAAATTTTTTCTGCAGGAAAAATATCTTAAAGGTTATAACTTCTATAGAAAAAAAATTATAAAAAACAATCCCTCAGAAACTGGGAATTTTTCCTAAGAAATGCTGTTTCAGATTCTGCCAAGAATCTTACTGCAAAAAAGATTTCTAAGGATCGGATAACTTTTCAATAGGAAAAACGTTTAAGAATCTGAGTTATTTTATATTTCCGAATCTTTGAATTTTTGTTATGGAAATATTTTTAAGAATATTTTTAATCTTTTAGAATATGAGAATTTTTATATAGGAAAATTTTATACAAATCAATGATCAATGATCTTTTCTATAGAAAACTATATTAGATCTGAGATTTTTTGGTATATAAAAATTACTCTGAATCTAAACATTTTTCTCTTGGAAGATTATAAGAATTTTTCTATAGGAAATTTATCTCTAAATCTGAAAACTTTTCTGTTAAAATAGTGTCTTAAAATGTTTCTTTAGAAAAATGTCTAAGACCCTAATAATTTTTTATAAAAAAAATGTTTTGGAATCTAAAAAACTGACTCAGAAAACATTTTTTTTTTATTAGAAAATTGCTATAAAATTAAATATTCTATTTTTAGAAAAGTGCAAAAAATTTCTATATAATGTTTCGAAAAAGTTTTCAGAATCAGAGAATTACATTAAAAAATATGAGAATTATTTTCAGAGGTTTTCTGTAAATTAGTGGATCAGAATTTGGAAATTACTTAAAAAAATACTATTGCATTATAAGTTTGAATTAAGTAAATTATTAAATTACATTAAATTAGAGGATAGTGGGAATTTACTATCATATGAGGATGTATTTAGCTAATTAAGTTTCCTTAATATGTAGAAATACATTTATGAAATATTTACTTGTTTGAAATATATTAGGTCTATTCGATTACCTTACTACAATCTACTATTTTTTACTCATTTTACTACAGCTGGAAATTTTTAATACAAAAAGTAAACAAGACTTTCCAGTTGTAGTAAAAAATAGTAAGAAATTTGGGTAATCGAATGGAGCTATTTATTTGTATGAAAATAAAATTCTTTTTTTTATTAATAAAATTCTTTTAAGAATTTTAAATAAAATTTTTTAGAATTTTATTTCTTTTAAGAATTTAAAATAATTTTTTTTAGAATTTTAATTAAAATTCTTTCTTGAATTTTTCGAAAAATTCAAAATTGAATTTTATCAAAAACGAATTTTAATTTTTATTGTTTTTCCTTGTCCGGTTTTTGCTAAATAATTACATTGTTCGACAGATTCTTCGATTGTTCGACAGATTCTTCCACTTACAGATTCTTCCAAAAATACACACAGAAAACGGAGTAGTTGGTATTGAGTTGTAATTATCAAATTTATATTATTAAATACGTAATTTATTTCTTCTTACTCATTTTCTACAGTAAAGGAAGAAAAACTATACTAATGAGTGAAAAAATATCAATATAATCGTAAAACTGTCTTAGTAACCATGTATTGGTTATATGAACATCATATTAAAATAATAAAACTGTTCCTGCAACTACTAGTACAAGTAACCATTTAAAAAACAGAAATTGGATATCACGATCGTTAATTAGTCATATGTAAATAAAATTAGTTTTTACGATTAACGTCAAGAAAAATATTAAAATTTCTTTCATTAAAATTATTAAAAAATTATGTAAAAAACTAAAAATTTCACATTGCTAAATTAGTTTAAATAAAAAAGATATGTTCAAAAAATAGGAAAGTGTTATTCGCGCATTTACTGGTCATAGCAGGACAGCACAAACACGGAGAAATCAACAAATAAAGCAGAAAGTTTTTTTTAATATTAGAAAGATCGATTTAAGTTAAATGAACAATTTGTTTTTCAGAGATTCAAAAGTGGATAACATGGGGTTAAGCCAAAATATCATCCTGTATATAATGTGGAAGAATGAATTGAATTTTTTATGAGTAAAGGAAGAAATTAAAAAGCGTGAAAAAGAGAAAAGGAGGGATGAAGATGCAAAACGTTAGTGAGTTTGAATTTGTTTACAAAAATTTATGGTAATTATAAGGATTAAGGAAATGATAAGTCCATGTATTCTGGCAAGTTTTCGAACTAAAATCTCGTATTCGACAAAATGTCTTAGAATCTGAGCCATTTTTAAAAGAAAAATAAATGTTTTTCAATAGAAAAGATGACTCAGAATCTGAGACTTTTTTTTATAAAAACACTGTCTCAGAATCTGAGAATTTTTCTATAGAAAAACTGTCTGAGACTTTTTCTATAGAAAAACTGTCGCAGAATCTGAGACTTTTTCTATAGAAAAACTATCTCAGAATCTGAGACATTTTCTATAGAAAAACTGTCTCAGAATCTGAGACATTTTCTATAGAAAAACTGTCTCAGAATCTGAGACTTTTTCTATAGAAAAACTGTCTCAGAATCTGAGACTTTTTCTATAGAAAAACTGTCTCAGAATCTGAGACTTTTTCTATAGAAAAACTGTCTCAGAATCTGAGACTTTTTCTATAGAAAAACTGTCTCAGAATCTGAGACTTTTTCTATAGAAAAACTGTCTCAGAATCTGAGACTTTTTCTATAGAAAAACTGTCTCAGAATCTGAGACTTTTTCTATAGAAAAACTGTCTCAGAATCTGAGACTTTTTCTATAGAAAAACTCTCTCAGAATCTGAGACTTTTTCTATAGAAAAACTCTCTCAGAATCTGAGACTTTTTCTATAGAAAAACTGTCTCAGAATCTGAGACTTTTTCTATAGAAAAACTGTCTCAGAATCTGAGACTTTTTCTATAGAAAAACTGTCTCAGAATCTGAGACTTTTTCTATAGAAAAACTGTCTCAGAATCTGAGACTTTTTCTATAGAAAAACTGTCTCAGAATCTGAGACTTTTTCTATAGAAAAACTGTCTCAGAATCTGAGACTTTTTCTATAGAAAAACTGTCTCAGAATCTGAGACTTTTTCTATAGAAAAACTGTCTCAGAATCTGAGATTTTTTCTATAGAAAAACTCTCTCAGAATCTGAGACTTTTTCTATAGAAAAACTGTCTCAGAATCTGAGACTTTTTCTATAGAAAAACTGTCTCAGAATCTGAGACTTTTTCTATAGAAAAACTGTCTCAGAATCTGAGACTTTTTCTATAGAAAAACTGTCTCAGAATCTGAGACTTTTTCTATAGAAAAACTGTCTCAGAATCTGAGACTTTTTCTATAGAAAAACTGTCTCAGAATCTGAGACTTTTTCTATAGAAAAACTGTCTCAGAATCTGAGACTTTTTCTATAGAAAAACTGTCTCAGAATCTGAGACTTTTTCTATAGAAAAACTGTCTCAGAATCTGAGACTTTTTCTATAGAAAAACTGTCTCAGAATCTGAGACTTTTTCTATAGAAAAACTGTCTCAGAATCTGAGACTTTTTCTATAGAAAAACTGTCTCAGAATCTGAGACTTTTTCTATAGAAAAACTGTCTCAGAATCTGAGACTTTTTCTATAGAAAAACTGTCTCAGAATCTGAGACTTTTTCTATAGAAAAACTGTCTCAAAATCTGAGACAGAAAAACTGTCTCAGAATCTGAGACTTTTTCTATAGAAAAACTGTCTCAGAATCTGAGACTTTTTCTATAGAAAAACTGTCTCAGAATCTGAGACTTTTTCTATAAAAAAACTGTCTCAGAATCTGAGACTTTTTCTATAGAAAAACTGTCTCAGAATCTGAGACTTTTTCTATAGAAAAACTGTCTCAGAATCTGAGACTTTTTCTATAGAAAAACTGTCTCAGAATCTGAGACTTTTTTTATAGAAAAACTGTCTCAGAATCTGAGACTTTTTCTATAGAAAAACTGTCTCAGAATCTGAGACTTTTTCTATAGAAAAACTGTCTCAGAATCTGAGACTTTTTCTATAGAAAAACTGTCTCAGAATCTGAGACTTTCTATAGAAAAACTGTCCCAGAATCTGAGACTTTTTCTATAGAAAAACTGTCTCAGAATCTGAGACTTTTTCTATAGAAAAAATGTCTCAGAATCTGAGACTTTTTCTATAGAAAAACTGTCTCAGAATCTGAGACTTTTTCTATAGAAAAAATGTCTCAGAATCTGAGACTTTTTCTATAGAAAAACTGTCTCAGAATCTGAGACTTTTTCTATAGAAAAACTGTCTCAGAATCTGAGACTTTTTCTATAGAAAAACTGTCTCAGAATCTGAGACTTTTTCTATAGAAAAACTGTCTCAGAATCTGAGACTTTTTCTATAGAAAAACTGTCTCAGAATCTGAGACTTTTTCTATAGAAAAACTGTCTCAGAATCTGAGACTTTTTCTATAGAAAAACTGTCTCAGAATCTGAGACTTTTTCTATAGAAAAACTGTCTCAGAATCTGAGACTTTTTCAATAGAAAAACTGTTTCAAAATCTGAGACTTTTTCTATAGAAAAACTGTCTCAGAATCTGAGACTTTTTCTATAGAAAAACTGTCTCAGAATCTGAGACTTTTTCTATAGAAAAACTGTCTCAGAATCTGAGACTTTTTCTATAGAAAAACTGTCTCAGATTCTGAGACTTTTTCAATAAAAAAACTGTCTCAAAATCTGAGACTTTTTCTATAGAAAAACTGTATCAGAATCTTAGACTTTTTCTATAGAAAAACTGTCTCAGAATCTGAGACAGCTTTTTTTTTCTTATAGGAAACCCGTTTCAGAATCGGAGACTTTTTCTACAGAGAAAACCGTATCATAATCTGAGACTTTTTCTAAATAAAAAAATTCTTAGAATATAGAAAAAACTTTCAAAATCTGAGACATTTTTTCTATAGAAGGGTCTCAGATTTTGAGACATTTTTTTATATAAAACGGTATCAGATTCTGAGTACTTTGTTTTTTTCAGAGAATGTTTTTTCTACAGATTTTGAGACTTTTTTTTTATAGAAAAAGGCTCAGATTTTGAAAGTTTTTTCTATATTCTAAGGTGTTTTTTTATTTAGAAAAAGTCTCAGATTATGATACGGTTTTCTCTGTAGAAAAAGTCTCCGATTCTGAAACGTGTTTACTATAAGAAAAAGTCTCAGATTTTGAATCTGTTTTATAAAAAAAGTCTCAGATTCTGCGATGTCTGAGTTTCTAAGACGATTTTGATATAGAATAATTCTCAGATTCTGACACGTTTTCCCCATAGAAAAAATCTCAGGTTCTGATACTTTTGTTCTATGGAAAAAGTCTCAGATTCTGAGTCTCTGATTAGATTGTAAGATATTTTTGCTATAGAAGAATTCTCAGATTCTATACAAAAAGTCTCAGATTCTGGTACATATTTTCTAAAGAAAAAGTCTTAGATTCAAGACATATTTTCTATAGAAAAAGTCTCAAGTGCTGAGACGTTTTTCGCAGATTCTGAGAATTTTTATAAAAAAGTTATGCTTTAAAATTGTATTAAATATCAACTTTTGTATATTTTCTTGTAAAATTAACTTATTTAATAAATATATTAAAAAAAACACTTTTTAGTCTTTTTATTTTACGGTTGAAGGACCCCATTAAAAAAATATTTTAGTCGTGGTGCTATTATATTGGTCACAACAACCATTTTGATCTTATAATTTTTCGTTGCTTCAACAGATATATTCAGTTGCTCTTACTGAAATTCGATATATATACCAATTGACTGAGTCGAAAATATTAGTAATTACAACTGATAAAAGTGATAGTTGGCTGGACTACAATAATTTGGTTGGTTCTAAATTTGGTTGGCACAACGAATCCGTTTTCTGTGTGTAGGACTTGATTTTATTAAAAATAGACTTCCTGATTCCAAAACTGCAATGCAAATTTTTGTAGCCTGTTCCGTTTTCGAGATATTCCCTTTCGATATTTTCGCGTGGAAAAATTTTCAAACGCGAATATCTCGCAAGCAGAACATGCCAGAAAAATTTGGATTGCCAAAACATCCCAGTTATTCGATTTTTGCAATTTTCAAACATATGTCTAAAAAACTAAAAATGATAGACCATTTCCAAGCCAACATTTTTAGGCACATTTTCATAGTTTTTGGGAAAATTTCGAAATAAAAATTTGGGTCATTTTTAATTACGAAAAATTTAAAAAAAAAAATCGCGCAATTTTTTTTCAAAACAAATTTTAAAATTTTGTCAAAGTTGTTTTCCAAGCTGAATTCGAATCTGAACTTCAAAACTATACTTTTACATCAGTTTTTAAAAAGTTTCGATTTTATTTTTTGCGCGGGATATGCAGTGGGTACTGGAACGTTAGTCATGATCGAGAGAGCTAAAGTATTTTTATACCCTCCAACCACAGTATGGGGGTTTGTCATTCCGTGTGTAAAGCATCGAAATATCGGTCGAGGACCCCATTGAGTATATATATTATTGATCAGTGATCGAGTCTAAGAGATTCTGGCGATGTCTGTCTGTCCGTCCGTCCGTCAGCCTTTGGAAGACACGATAGAGCCCAAAGTAAACCAACCCCTGAAAAACGCCATTTTTATGGGGTTTTTCTACTTTTGCTTAGCAACAAAACATTTTTATATTTGAAGAAGTTCAAAGTCCTGCAGTTGGATCCAGGAAGGTTTTCTGAAAAAACACCCCCCCCCCCCCCCTACAAAAAAAACGACCCTGTTTTTTTAACGTGTTGGAGGGTATAAAATTTTCGGCACACACAGAAAACAAATTTGCTAATTTCCAACTGAAATTCAGTTGTTGCAACAAAAATTCGGTTGATGCATTTGTATTAAGATGGTAACAACTGAATGTCAGTAGTTTCAACTGAATTTTGTCTTTTAATTAAAACAACTACAAAATTAATTTGCCACAGCGAAATATAGTAGCATCAACTGAATTTTGAATTGATGCAACTGAATAATTCAGTTGGAAATTTATTTTTCTCTGTGCACAGCCGAATTTAACACTCTTACTTGTTTAGCTTAATTTTGGTAGTTGGAGCCCAACGGTAGCATGGAGAGAATGGTATCTCTTACATAACACTTTAAATCCGATTTTTAAGAAATTCATATGCGTTTAACCAAAAACGTATTTTTTTTTTGTAATTTTAGCTGAAGAATTTTGAATTGAAATCTAAAATCTGAAAGAATTATGAAGACATTTTTTTCTCTTTAAATTTATTTAAATTGGTCAGTTTTGCAAAACTGAATCGACAAGTATTTCAGAATTTATCAGATTCCTTTGGTGAATACCCCACATATGGTTTTACACTCGCAAATAGAAACATTTTCAACAACAATAAAGCAAATAGTATTACCAATGGTAACCATATGTTAGTATGTTCTTTATATTTGCTTGTTGGTTATTTGAGGATCGTAATCTTACAATTTTCGTCTACTAATTCCTAATAGGAGTAGAGTCGAATATGTATTAATATTTTAGTTTGATCATTAACAATTTGTCATTTAAAATCCCTTTGCTACTTGTTGCATTGGGTTTCTAATATATGCTAAATATTCTTGAAAATGAAATCTGTCATATTTCGAAACACGTGTCGATTAAGTGTTGCAAAAAATACCAACATAAATAAATTTAAAACAGAAAAATTTTTTTCTTGAAAATAATTCTATGAGCATATCATAGTTTTAATTAGTAAAGGAAATAATGTCCTCGAGCTTGAATAGGTTATTCAAACTATGAATTTTGATTTCTTAAATTTCTAAATGTCCATAGTTTGTAAAATGGCAAAATTTTTATTCCACCACCTTGCCGTGTAAAATTTATAATTAAAAACTTCAATATGCGCATTGGGTGGTATGAATAAAAACTAGCATTTACTAAATGCTTATACGGTTTGCTAAATTATTTTGATTTTAAGAAATTACTTGATTTAGTATTCCAAAAAAAATAAACAAAGCAAAGACTCAGCACGAAAAAGTAAATACTTGATTTGATATGAATAAAAGCAAAAAAGTTCAAGTATTTACTCCAAAAAATTTAGTCTGCTCTTGAGTAGACTAAGAATCTTAAATTTCGCGGAAAATAGCAATTTAGCGAAATTTTCTAAATTGTATAAATATAAAACAAAAAACATAAGCAAATAAATGAATATTTAAAATTTTTCCTATCATTAAATGCATTTAATTCACTTTAATTTTTTTCACCCTACACAAGCAATATAATTAAGTCCCATTGGTTGGACAAATATTTTAGGCCACACTAATAATAAGTTGTGGCGAGGATTATTCTTTTATTTAAGACTTTATGAATTTAAAATATTTAAGGACACATTTTAAACAGTTTACATATTTATTTTTCCTATGGTTATAAAATCTTTATTGAAAAATTCAAAATATAGAATAAAAATGCAATTTTTGACGTTTTCTCTTTATTTATGTGCAAATTTAACTCAATTTTTTACATTCAAAAGAAATAGGGCCTAAAATTGACAGTCTTCTATAGAAAGCATATGAGCAGGGATATACATTTTTTTTTTGGAAACTGACACTTTTTCTAAAAGAAAAATTTCACAGAGTCTGTGAGTCACAGACTGTAACATTTTCTATGAGAAACATATTTCAGAAACAGATTTTTGTCTCAGAATCTGAGAGCCTTTCTATGAGAAAAACATCTTAGAAACGATACATTTTTTCCGAAAAATGTTTGAGAATATCTGATTTCTTCTTTAAGAGAAATGTCTCAGAATCCAAGATTTTTTCAGCAAGAAAAATGTTTCAGAATAAGGAAAATGATTCAGAATAAGCGATTTTATATACATATAAAACGACTTAGAATCTGAAACTTCAGTAACTTCAACTTTTTCTAAAAAGAATTTTCCAGAATCTGCTACTTCTTTTACGACAAAAATGTCTCAAAATCTTCCACTTTTTAAACAAACAAAAAATGATTTAGAATCTTCAACTTTTTCTATAAGAAAAATGTCTTAGAATCTGTGACTTTTTCTATAAGAAAAATGTCTTAGAATCTACAACTTTTTTAATGAGAAAAATGTCTCAGAATCTGAGTTTGTTTTCTATAAGAATAATGTCTCAGATTCTGCAACTTTTCTATAAAAAAATGTCTTAGATTCTGTGACTTTTTCCACAAGAAAATATCCTAGAATCTGCGACTTTTTCTTGAAGAAAAATGTTTCAGAATCTGCGACTTTTTCTTTAAGAAAAATGTCTCAGAATCTGCGACATTTCTTAAAGAAAATTGTCTCAGAATCTGCAACTTCTTTTACAAGAAAAATATTTCAGAATTTTGAACTTCTTGTACATATAAGAAAAATGTCTCAAAACCTGCGACTTTTCTTAAAAAAAAAGTCTCAGAATCTGCGACTTTTTCGGCAAGAAAAATGTCTCAGAATCTGCTACTTTTTCTGTAACAAAAATGTAGTTTTTTTTTATTAAAAAAGGGTTTTATAGTCTGAGACTTTTTCCATAAAAAAGTCTTAGAATCTGCCACGTTTTCTATAAGAAAAATGTCTCAGAATCTAAAACTTTTTCTCCAAAAAAATGTCTTGGAAACTTACAATTTTTTGTAAGAAAATGTCTTAGAATCGAAGACAGTTTCTATAACAAAACTGTCTCCGAATCTAAAAAAAAAATGCCTCAAGCTTAGACTTTTTCTATAAGAAAAAGGTCCTAATTCTGAGACTTTTTGTAAGGAAAGTGTCTTAAAATCAAAGAAATTGCTGACTTTAAGATTTTTGAATTACAAGTGTCTCAGAATCACCCTTTTTATAGAAAACTGTCAATCAAGTTTAACCAAATTTATATTTTGACAATTTGGGAATTATATTCACTTCTGTATTTGGATGGATGCCGGTACACATCAAGAAAGTTTAGCAAGGATGAATGTTTGATAACTTCCACTCATTTAGTAATTGTCCTTGATGTTCCAAATAGTAGCTATATCGTCAATCTGCAGATTAAACAAAGAGTAATTTTCAGTTTTTGTGTTTTTGCAAATCTGAATTAAGCTTTTTGGACAAGAAGCACATTTGGTTTACAAATGTTTAGAAGGTTTTTGTCCAAAATCAATAAATCTTATAATCACACTTACCTGATTAATAAATTTTAATCACTTCAATAGGGTGCAAAATCATACAACTTATTTAAGGCACTTTAACTGTTACCAAGCTAAAAACAACAGTTTGGCTTAGCACATTTTTTATTTTATGGCCCAATTTAATTACATTACTTACACGAGAACAACACGATTTTAAAGTTTTAAAAATAAATAAAATTTTTTGGATTATTTATTTTTGTTTATTTTTTGTTATTGACATTTCTGATTGCTAGAAATTACTTAGCCGAATTTTCGGGTAAATTTTGTTAAGTTTTTTTATTCATATAAAATTAAGCAAATACTTTAAGAAATTACTTTGCTAAAAGTAAATAGTAAATAGTAAAAAGTAATGTCTTATTTTTATTCATACCACCCATTGTCTATAGTCCACTGTGCGTATGAGTGTTATTGCATTTTTTTGTCTCAGTTCAATATTTATCATACGCCTTTGATAAGTTTTTAAAAAAATATGGAAGTGAGATAGATTTTCAACATTTTGAAACTTTATAGAAATGAAAATCTTAAGTCCTGACCGTAAACCACTTTGGAGTCCCTGACCACAGACTAATACAGACTCGACATAAGTGACAGGCAAGGTTGCCATTTTAGCCATTTTCCGGCTAGATGTAGCGGTTTTATGTTCATCTAGCCATTAAAAAATGGCTAGATTATATCTAGCCGGAAGATCTAGCCATTTTTTTCCGCTCTAGCCATTTTTTTAATTGAACTTTTCTTGAAAATGTGACGCTAAATTCTTATAAATATTTATAAAAAAACAGCGCAATTAAAATGAGCCATGGCGGAGTTCACTCGTATATTAAGTTGTTTAAATTTATTTAACTGGTGAGAGAATTTTATGGATTGTTTCTCATACGTCCAGTCCGATCTGAAGATAGGCGTGGTTAATTAATACCGCTATACTAAAAACGAATTAAAAAAAAAAACATGAAAAATAATATTTAATAAAGCCAAGTAAATCCAAACAAAGAGAAAAAACAGGTTTTGAATATGATTGCAGCACACCAAATCACACATAATTGTTCAAATATATGATTGTGACAATCATACTGTGATAATCTACAATTATAAAATGAAAATTTTTGGTTATACTATGATTAGCGAAAATCATAATATGATCGCTACAATCATAAAAGTTATCAATAATATTATGTTCCCCTCCATTATGGTTGTCACAATCATGTTTCTTCTCTGCGTGCAATATTAATTTATTAAATCATAGGATTTGGTTAGATTTATGTATATCCTCTCACAATTTAAAATTTTGTTTCATTAGATTATATTTGTTTTAAGGATGTAGATTGTGGAAAAAATATTCATAATTTTTTTTTGCACCACTGTATATTTTTTTTAATAAAATAAATCAATTGATTCACACATTATACATCTCAAAAATTTTAATTTAATGATTAATTCACAGCCTGTATGCGCTAAAACCGGTATTAAAGTCTCTAAGTAATTTTTAATGAGATATTTTAGGTTTTTTAATGAATTTCAAAATCTAGCCATTTCTAGCCATTTTTGTTCTGAAATCTAGCCATTTTTTTCTCCTCTAGAGTTGGCAACCTTGGTGACAGGTGTCAAAAAAGTAGTCTCGAACCATTGTTAAATTTTTTCAAATTATTCTACGAATTAGGTTAGAAAGAGCAAACTAATATAACGCGCCATAATAAAATAGATGCCTGATCGGTTTTTATCGTTTCACTCACTCCTAAGTCGTAGAAAGTGTTGCCATGTTAGCTTAAAATTAGCTAAAAACCGCTCTGTTTTCTCCTAAAATCGCTTAGTTTTTCCGTATTTTTCTTATAAAACTCTACTGTCGATTCTGTATATAGTCTGTGCCCTGACCTTAAAATATCTACTTACTCTAATGAAAATTTTAAAAAGTCTACGAAACAGCATTTTTCCTTATCCAACATAGTAACCCATATAATACTTGTCTGTGCATGCATATGCATGAGCTCATAGACACTTTTTCTATGCAAAAAATCTTTCTTTATTATAGAATTTTTTTTTATTTTTACTATAAATTTCAATTCATTCAAAGTTTCCTCCCTTTAAAATGAAAAAAAAAAAAAAAACTGGGAATATAAAAATTTTTGAGGAGGATTTTTACAGAAATGAGGAGGATTTTTTATATGCATACTTTAATAGTATGGCATGTATCTATCCCGTTATAAATATTCAACATTTAACATAATCATTTGGTTTAGTTTTACTAGGATTTGGGTTAACTTCAAAGTGTTATAGATTATGAATAATTTAAAGGGGGTTAAAACAAATACAGAAAACGATTTTTCTACTTGTATTACAATACCAAAGAGGAAAAGGATATTATTTTTTCTTTTAACAAGAATTTATAGGATAGATTTTTTTTAAGCTTAAAATAAATATTAAAACAATATCATGTTTGAATTTATGCAAATTTGTTTGCAAACTTTAATCAAGATATTTTTAATCTACTCAAAAACAAAAATATCATATTCCAGCTTGGCCTTTTAGACGATTTTATTTATATATTTTTTTTTTTTAAATTTTATGATAAAAATGATAAAAAAAAAAGAAATTGCAATGAAAGTAAGGTCCACAAATATTTATGTTTGTATAGTTTTTATCATTTAGAAAATGATATTCATATTTTGAAAGGCATATTTTGTTTTGGAAAGTTTTAGTTTTTTTACCAACATGCATATTAATTATTAATAAATGTGTATTAGGCCGTATCGATTTTATGTACTTATAAGAGGGGTCTTTCCATCGATAGCCAGAGATTTTTATCGATCGATTTTAAGACAATCTGTAGATGCCCGTCCGTGTGTATTTTTTTTGCAAAAATGTCTCAGAAACTATGACTTTTTTACAGAGCAAATATTTTAGAATCTTCTGCGTTTCTTTATAAAATATTTCCCATTATCTGAGATTTTGGATAGAAAACAAAAATTAACAAAAATTCAGAATAGGGTACTTTTTCTATAAAAAGAATTCCCAGAATCTGATATAATTTCTATGGCAAAAATTTCTCAGCATCTGAAATCTTTTCTAATAAAAAATAGGAAAATTTGAGAAATTTTTTTTAAGAAAAATGCCTAAAAATTAAAAAAAAATTGTAATTTAAGACGTTTTTGAACGAGTTTTTCTGTAGCACATGTGATTTTTTTCCCCTAATAAAATTTATCAGAATTTGATTTTTTTTTTTTTTCAGTTTTATCTTTTATTCAGTCAGAAAGTGGGTATAAAAATAACATCCTTGTGTCTCTCAGGTTTTTATACCCTACACCACACTGTGGTACAAGGTATAATGAGTTTGTGCTGATGTTTGTAACTACCCGAAATATTGGTCCTAGACTAGGGATGCCAAACGGGATTAACATTTACAAATCCCGGGATTCGAGATTTCGAAATTGTAATCCCGGGATCCCGGGATTTTTCGGGATTTCGGGATTTTTCGGGATCCCGGGATATTTCGGGATTTCGGGATTTATTAAAATATCAAAAAATATATATAATTAAATGTTCAATAAATTCATAAACTTTGAATAATTATCGATTTAACATATTTATCACAGAAAACTCGAAAATTAAGGAACAACTTAACTGGCACTGCTTAAAGTGTTTTTATTTCCTACAACCAAATTATGGTTGTAGGATGACACGATGCAGTCCAAACCAAAAGAGCTAGACCCCTGCATTTGTAAATGAATATATCTTATGGTCATACGTTTATTAAATGCAATATCCGCCAATGGGAAAAATGTTTCCCTTTTGATTTAAATCAACCTCTGAAAACGTAAAAATGTTTTAAACATTTTTTTGATGGCAGACAAAGTTTTAAGTTAGAGGGTATTAGAAAATGATATTTTGAGGCGCGGATTTAAAATATTTATTTAAATAAAAATATAAAATTATATTTATAAACGTGTAAGCATTTCCTTCGCCGAAAATTTGGATCAGAGAAATATATTTCGCGAGATATTCGTATGATATATCGATTTTTGATGAGATCTTCGGTATTTGTTAGATTTATACAAAATTTGTATACATTGCCCCACTGGCGATTCGAATTTTAAAAGTTGCATCCCCTCTCCCGATAAATATTTAAAAATACATTTATTACGCTTAAGAAACTGAGTTTTATCATTATTTATATTATTTTTTATAACCACACCCACAAAAGGGGCGGGACGAGAAAATGCAATTTCATGATATCCCTATTGCCTAACAAAAATACAAACTGGTAAAAAAGTTGGGGTTTTCAGAGGTTGTTTTAGTTGCTCAAGAGAGAAAAAACTGTTCCGATTTTACAGTCCTTCGAGAAATCTTGCCCGGTAAGATATCGGAGTAAGAGAATACAACCACCTTGGTGGTCTAGAGAACTATCGCATGCAAGGAAAAAGGTTCAAGACCTCTTTAAAGAAGCAAGAAAGGCTAACACTGACGCAAATTGGTCCTTATATAGAGAGGAACTGAAAGTCTTTAAGAAATTAATTCGGAAATCGAAAAAGAGTAGCTGGGAGAAGCTCTGCAGTGACGTTGAACACACTGCCGAAGCCGCCAGACTCAGGAAAGTCTTATCTAAAAAGCCCATACCACCAATTTTACTGAAGGGAATTGATGACACATGGACCGAGAATGCAATGGAAACTTTGGATGTTCTTCTTAGAACACGTTTTCCAGGATGCAGGGAACAACCTTTATCGGAGATACAATTTCACGAGCAATTGATAATTCCACACAATCTGATATCTGATGAGTGGATTAGATGGGCAGTCGAATCGTTCGAGCCTTATAAATCGCCAGGTCCAGATGGCATTATTCCAGCAATGCTGCAACATACTGTTATCGAAATAATTCCATTTTTGAAGGAAGTGTTTGTAGCGTGTCTGCAGCAATGTTATATACCGCAATCTTGGAGGAAGTCTAAAGTAGTGTTCATACCGAAAAGCGGTAAAATTAATCACGCAACTGCAAAGGATTATCGGCCTATTAGTCTATCGTCCTTCCTTCTGAAAACCTTGGAGAGAATTCTGGACCTGTACATAAGAGAGAACCTGGGTGGAAACTTTTTGTCGGCAACGCAACATGCTTATCAGCAGGGCAAATCGATAGAAACGGCACTTCATTCACTCGTATATACAATAGAGAGATCTCTGGAATTCAAAGAATTTACTTTGGCCGCTTTTTTAGACATAGAAGGCTTTTTTAGACAATGTAAGTATGGATGCAATCATTAACGCTATGGACAAGGCTAGTATAAATCCAACCATCGGAAAATGGATTGGCTGCCTACTGTCTTGTAGGGAAATCACAGCCGAATGGGGACTTGAAAGAGTCACAAGATATACGTCGAGGGGAACGCCACAGGGTGGAGTTTTATCACCATTACTCTGGCTCTTGGTAGTGGATACTATTCTCAAAAAACTGGATACGCAAGGAGTATCAGTTGTTGCATATGCAGACGACGTGACAATTATGTCAACTGGTAAATTTTTGGCCACGTTATCAGAGCTGCTGGAGCGATCGCTGAAACAGTTATGGAGTGGGGCAAAAGAAAATGGTCTTAACGTTAATCCGCAGAAAACTGAAATGGTACTGTTTACACGAAAGTATAAGATCGAAAATTTTAGAAAAGTCAGGGTGTTGAATGGCGTTGAAATCCCACTTTCAAATCATGCGAAATTTTTAGGAATCATCCTGGACAATAAGTTATCATGGAACCAAAATACAGAGGAACGATTAAAGAAGGCAAATAATGCATACTATGCATGCAAGAAAATGTTGGGGACTTGAGCCAAGGATCACGTACTGGATATACACTTCTATAGTAAGACCTATCTTACTCTACGGGGTTATGGTCTGGCACAAAGCACTTGAAAGGGATGTGACTCTTAGGAAATTCCAAAAGGCCCAACGGCTTTTAGGCCTTAGTGTCACTGGAGCCCTAAGGACGACATCACCTGCATCCATCGACACATTACTGCATCTGCTGCCAATTGACATCTTTGCTAAAGGTGAGGCTTATAAGGCATGCCTCAGACTCAAGGAATCAAATTGGCTCAGACGCCGAAACTTTGGACACAGTAGCATGGACAATTTGGAAAATGTTGTCACTGACTACAAAGTGCCCAAATTACTTTTCGACCGGAAATTTAAAGTTGAATTTCCGACTCGAGAATTTTTGTCGGACTGGCGTTGCGCTCCAAATGACGCTAAAAATATTATCACAGACGGCTCCAAACAATCGACGGGAGTTGGAGCCGATTTTACTTCAGACGTTTGTGATATAGAGAAGTCTTTCAAATTACCTTTACACTGTAGTATTTTCCAGGCTGAAATAGTTGCTATAGATAAGGCAGCCTCACAGTTTCTTGGGGAAACGGGTAAAATGATAAACTTTTACGTCGATAGTCAAGCTGCACTAAAGGCTCTAATGAGCTTTTGTATTAAATCAAAAGTCGTTTTTAAATGTTACGAGAATCATCAAAAACTATCCGGAAATAATAATACCGTATCTCTTGTATGGGTACCTGGACATAGGGGAGTAGATGGGAACGAGAAAGCTGATGAGCTCGCTAAGCTTGGAGCAGATGGCGTAGGAACTTTTGTTCATATTGAGCCCCCGATTCAGTACTATAGGACGAGAAGTGACTGTCGTTGCATTTCTATTGCAAACAGGAAATGGAGAGAGCTAAGCACGAGCAGTATCAGTTTTAGTGCATTTTGAAAAAAAAAAAAAAAAGTTTGTTTTTTAAAAAATGTGTGCCAAAAGTTGCGCAATATAGAGTACATTCCTGGAAAAATATTAATAAAATTTCCATGGAGAAATTTTGGTGCAGCGTTGCATCTTAAAGATGAAAAGTGTGACTTAATTTTTTTTTATTTTTTCTTTTAAGCTGAATTGATTTCAAAACCTGCGAAAAAGAGCTCACATTCATTAAAACTGTGTCAAAGCAGATTTTGAGACTAATTAAGCTTAAAAGAAAGAAAAAGTATAAATTAAGTACACCTTTTGATCTTTGAGATGCAACGCTGCACCAAAATTACTCCATGGAAATTTTATTAATATTTTTCCTCAAATGTACTTTATATTGCGCAACTTTTGGCGTCAAATTTTTGGACAACAAAAAAAAAAAAGTTTTTTCAAAATGCACTAAGATTGCAATCTTTAGTTGCTGGTAGCCAACTGGTTTTTTGTCCAAAATTTTTTTTGTTATTTTTCCCGTAAAAGGGTCCTAAGTCCCCATCGTTTGATGGGGCAAGCAAAAATATTTGAATTCGGGACGCGCTATTGGTGAAAAAGTAGTTTTGGTAAAAAAAAATATTTTTTTTTCATTAAAAAAAATTAATGAACCAAAAATTTTTGGTGAAAAAAATTTTGATGAAAAAAAGTTTTCGAAAAAAAAAATTGATGAAAACAAAAAAAAAATTATGAAAAAAAAATATGAAAAAAAAAAATTGATGAAATGAACAAAAAATTGATGAAAAGGAAAAAAATTGATGAAAAAAATTAATAAAAAAAAATTTGATGAAAAAAAAATTAATGAAAAAAAATTTGATGAAAAAAAATTAATGAAAAAAAAAATTGATAAAAAAAAAAATGATGAAAAAAAAAAGTTTAATAAAAAAAAAAAATTTATAAAAAAAAAAAAAATATCATGAAAAAAAAGTTTGATGAAAAAAAAAAAATTGATGAAAAAAAAATTTTATGGAAAAAAAAAAATTTGACGGAAAAAAATTGATTAAAAAAAAAAACTGGTGAAAAACGGGTTTATACACCACGAGGTGAATTATTATTCAAGTTACAAACCCAAGTTATTAAAATTTTTGGTTTCAAGAAAATGAAAATAGTAATTCTTGTTTTGTTTTTCATTAATTGTTAGCTTATATAGTCTAACAGAGGTGGCGTCCTGCAACTTTTTTAAAATTAGACACCAACCTAAAAACATTATCATGTTAAAAACTATTCCACTATAATTTGATCTGTGTGTGTTTCTACACTAAATAAAAATCTAACAAAAGATCCAATCGGTCCATGTTTGGACTTGGGATCCATTTTCCGGAAAACACTGTTGAAGGGTATTATATGGTCGGTCTTGAACGACTATAACTTTCTTACGTGTTTTAAATTAATTCGCGTTTTTCGCGAAAAATGCAAACAAAATATAATGTGCTCGATTCTCGAATACGACTTCACCATTCACCCAATTTTTAAAAATTTGATATTCTTTCGAGTTTTAAGATTTTTAAATTTGTTTTTGTAATTATTAAATATATTAACCAGATCTTTTATTGTTACAAGAAAAAAAATTTAAAATCTTAAAATTCGAAAGAATATCAAATTTTTAAAAATTGGGTGAATGGTGAAGTCGTATTCGAGAATCGAGCACAATGTTAAATTGTGTTTCACAAAAGAAGTGTGAAGTAAGAAAAAAAAAATGTAGAAAATTTACTTCTGAGAAAAATAGTGGTAATAGATGTGTTCAGTAAAATTTAATGGCGGTTCTTTTCTTGGAATATATTAACCCTCTATCTGCAATTTCTATGTTTAATTTTTGTCCTTATTTCAAATACTCTCCTAGAATACATTAACTCGTGCGTTTAAAGTGTTATACTCAACAAAAATGTTTTGCATCAAATTCGCGAAAACGCGAATTGATCCAGGAAAACTGGGAGACACGTGATTTTTATTTTCGGCCCTACTTTCAGAATTTTTCAGTCTGGTCCATGTGTACAAAAGTGTTAGTGTTATAAATTTAATTTAATTTTCTCCTAAAAGAACTATTTAGAAGCATCTTAGCTAAAGAAATAAACAGAAATCGCTACGGCCTAATGAAGAACAAATAGTTTTTGTGAAAATAATTCAAATCTTATATCACAAATAATATCATATGTCAAGGAAATCCGAATTACTTTTATAACTCAATTTTAAGTCAACAGGTATGTATAAAGATTAAAAATTTTTATGGCAACAAAAAGCAGATCAAAAATTGAATATAACTTTTTTTAACAAAAGAAATTTAGTATAGAAATATCTTCTTTCAAATTTTAAAATGGTAGTTTTGGCGTTACACACTTCTTATTATACACTTTAACCTTATTAAGGAGTTAAAGTTACCTCGCCATTCTGTTTGTAACAATTATACTGTAAGAACGTAAAATTGACACACCAAAACGCGAAACACGTCAACCTAATTTTTCGTGATAGAACACAGTGTCATTCTCTGTTTTGACAGATAAGGTCAATATTAAGAAATACTACTTTTTAATTTTTATGTTTGTGATTTTCAAACGATTTTTTATTGTTTTCAAGAAAACTGAATAACTGAAGAAAAAAAAAATATTTTACTCGCCTATACTGATCGACCATCATTTTTAGCGAAAAGTTTCGACTTATAAATACTAAACAAAGTAATTTTTAACGAGTTCTTAAAGGATTTTCTAGGAAAAATAAAATAAAAACTCGTTTTGAAATCCCAAAACTTTGAAACTAATTATCTCTTGATTTTCACCTGACCTGGTAAAACAGAGAATACCACTGGATTCTACAACCAAAAATGTCTCGGCATTTTAGAATCTGCAAAATAATATTCTTCCAAAATAAAGCTTTTAGTCGATTTTTCATCTTACTTGAAATTTTATCAATATATTCGCTTAAATTTAGTCAAATTCAACCGCTTTAATCGAGAGTTATCTGTATATTTATATGCAAACATATGAAATGTAACAGGATTTCTTATGTTGGCAAATTTGCACATTGAAAACATGGTAAACTAAACTCTTTAAATCAGTAACAACAACCAAAAATTCTACAACAATATAACAAAACTCCGTACATACGTACAAAGCAACATGACATGAATTAAGGTTTAAAAAAAAAATCTTTCGTACATAAAGAATTTGTTTGTTTTCTTACACTAAAAAAAAATCTGGTTAAAAATCTGTGAAAATTGTATCAGGGCAAATTTTTATTCTGCTAGACCTAAAAATTATGTGGTGCATATTTGAGGCCAATCTGATTAAATTCACGATCAAAGTTTTGGATTATTGAAATTTGTTTAAAAGAAAATAAAAAAAATATTGCTCGCGCGACATCATATTTATTTTTTTATTTTTTTTGATGAGCGGAAGACGAATGTCAAAAAAAATGAAATCGGTCGAACGGTTTTCGAGATATCGCTATTTTAAATTTCCAAAAAAATGGTGACTACGGTCAAGAAATTTAAAAAGGAAATCTCAAAAATTGTTTTTCCTGACACTTTCATAGAGTTCAAGACAAACTTCCATTAAAAATTAATTTGAGCTAAATCCGATCATTTTAACGCGCGGTGCCTTTCGATCCAAGTTTAGATATTTTAGAAAATTTTGTTTAAAAGTTCAAATAAAACTTTGCCTAAAGCTCTATGAAATAGGCAATGGAAAAAAATTGAGATTATTTTTTTAAAAACAGCCGATTTTAGAAATTTGTTGACAATTTTATGTGGCGATATCTCGAAAACCGTTCGACCGGTTTCTGATATTTTTTGCAATTCGGATTCAGCATGCAAAAATTAATGAATATAATGTGTTCTAATAGAGAGTACTCTTTAACCATTCACTAAATTTAAAAAAAATTATATCCCTTCGAATTTTAAGATTTTTAAAATCTAGTAGAATTTTTTTTCATATTTTCATAGGCTGCTAAAGTTCTTAAATCGGTGAAATCAATATTGGGGGAAGAAGAAGCTTACATTTGAAGAACTAAACCAATCTCTAAAAAATGACAACCCAAAGAACTTAAAACTTTCACCCTTTTGTGTGGGATTTATTGTGTAACTTAAGTCCAAAAAAGTGCCGTTACGTTTTGCAGGGCATAGAAATTCGGCACAGACGACTTTAGTACTCTGACCTGTTTTTTGTACTTTTGTTAAAGAAATGGAACATTTTATGTGAAATTGAACTTCCTCATTGTAAAAAACTAGTTTTGGTGAAAAAATTTTATGTAAAAAATTCTTCATGAAAAAGATAATTGAAAACAAAGTATTTGATGAAAAAAAAAATTATGAAAAAAAAATATTGATGGAAAAAAATATTGATAAAAAAAATTATGACAAAAAAATATTGATGAAAATAAATTTACGACAAAGTTTTGTTGAAAAAATAATGTTGATGAAAAAAGTATTGATGAAAACCAAATATTGATAAAAAATACTGATGAAAAATAATATTGATGAAAAAAAAAATATTGATGAAAAAAAATATTGATGAAAAAATATATGATTAAAAACAAAAAAATTGATAAAAAATAAGGATGAAAAAAAAAATATTGATGAAAAAAAAAATATTGATAAAAAAAATATTGATGAAAAAAAAAATTATGAAAAAAATATTGATGTTTTTCATCATTATTGCTTGATGAAAAAAATATTGATGAAAATAAAATATCGATGAAAAAGAATGATGAAAAAGAAAATTTATAAAAAAAAAAAATATTGATAAAAAAAGTATTGATTAAAAAATATTGATGAAAAAAAAAATTGTTAAAAAAATATACTGATGAAAAAAATATTGATGAAAAAAAAATATCGATAAAAAATATATTGATGACAAAAATAATTGATGAAAAAAAATGTTGATAAAAAAATTTTGAAAAGAAAAAATATTGATAAAACAAATATATTGATGATAAAAAATTAATCAAAATAATATTGATGAAAAATATAACTGAAAAAAATATTGATGAAAAAAAAACATTATTTTATTCACCAGCTGGTGAATATTTTTTTTTACTCACCACGAGGTGAATTATTGTCCAAGTAATTAAAATTTTTGGTTTTAAGAAAGTGATACCTGAAATTCTTATTTTCTTTTTTGATAATTGTTGGCTTATATAGTCAAACTGAGGTGGCGTTCTGCAACTTTTTTATAATTAGACAGCCTAAAAACATGATCATATTAAAAAAAAAATGTCGTGTTTGTTGGAAATAACGATATATATTTTTTTATTTTCAAAAATACAAAACTTTTATCGCAGTGCGTCATGGGTTAATTTATTTCGATTGGCCTCAACGTTGCACCAAATAGTCTTAGGTTTAGGAAAATAAGAATTTGCCCAGACATTCAAAACCGCAGAAAAAACTTTTTTGCCATACAAAAAAATGCGTCAAACTCGTATTCCTTTTTAAAAATATTTTTTTGAGTGTACAATAATAAATTTTTTCGTATACTACATTTATGTCAGGTATATTAATGACAAATTTCTTAATGTCTTTACAGGATGTTAACAAGTATGTGGGTGTATAAACAATAGGGTGACAAAGTTCTTAAATCATAAAATTTAAAATATGTTTGTATCTCTCCCAAAAAGCAGTAATTGAAGTTGTAGGCGCTATTTTAATATGATTTGTAGAAAAATTTTGAAAATTTTCAAAATTTGTAACGAACACATTAAAAACGCCCTTTAATAGAAATAAAAGCACATTTCTAAACGTGAACTGGCTGTACGGAAAAGATGGAAATAAAAGAAGTTATTTGTTGGGGTACAAACAAGGACTGTGGGAGCCATTAAAATGCTAGCAAGCAGCCGGGTGGGGGGTTCGTGTCCCTTTTGTATCCGTAAAACATCAACAGCCAAACTACATAAAATATTGTAGACTCCCGATTTTTTAACTAAAATCCTAAATTACAAGGGCCAATTTCTAACCATTCACAAATCTGAATGCCCCAAAATGGTTAAAAGGAACTAATAAAAACACAAGGGGTATTAGCCATTATTGGTACGACTAGGAATTCCAGATGACAGCGGAATCCAATGCGTCTATACCCAACCCTTCCATGGTCTTAGTGGCGATTTTTATTTTTTTAAGACCCCAAATCTGACTTATCCTACCTTGCCCAACTCACCAAAAGAAAACTATAAAAAGATTAATATTCCATATTTAAGATTTAACTATTTATTCAACATATCTTAAACCTATACATTTTAAAGAAACCTTTAAAAAATTTTGAAAAATTCATTATTACTTAAAAAGAAAATCTAACATTTAATCTTTTTAAATTAATCTTATAATCTATAGAAAAATTCAGTTATCGATGAGCAAATAATTACGAATTTTACTAAAAAGGTTTATGATTTAAAAAAAAAAAATACCGGAAAAAACTGTTAAGCAGATCTCTCAAACAAAACCATTTGGGAAACTCTGACAAAAGAAGAACCACTAACAAACTTCAACAGATGTTAAAAAAAATGTTGCAAAATGTTGCGGACATTTCTTGTAAACATTGTTTACAATAAATACCTAAAAGGTTTCTTCATTTGTTGTCGCTATCATAGTCAGCAAAAAAAACTAATAACGAAAAAACAAAACAATATTGTTGTTTAAAAGCACTCACCACAATGTTGTTGTAGATGCGTTGATGATCATTAAGGCCTCGATGAACATGCTGCAATCTGTGCTAAAAAAATTATGAGTATAAATTTTGTTGTTGCCTATGAGAGCGTCGTAGAGTATAACAGTTTTTATGACAACGCGTTTTGAATACCGATTTACACCGAATTAAGAATGTACACTACAATTAAGATTATGATTATTAAGACTTACAATTATAAAAAAAAAATGTTTATATAGGAGCCTACGTATCTAAATTTCGTAAGAGACGGTTTTAAATAACGAGTCCATGTTTAAAAATATAAAGGATTTAATTGCGTAAAATACTATGGATTAACGATTAAATGACCAATTTACGATAATTTTACACGACGAAAGATATTTATGTCAAAATAAAATTTCCGATTAAAATATTGAATTATCCCTTAAATTTTACGAGAAGGTTTACGACTCCTTGTAAAAAAAAACGAATTAAATGATTAAAGCCCGATTTCCATTATTTTAATTTTACCAGATTTAACTACGACTTTGAAACGGAGTTAAACGACTGTTACGAGGTTAATAACTGTGGTTTAAACTGCAAAATACTTAATTATTGACGATGATTGTAACGTTTAGGTGATTGAGGTTAAGGAATCCATACAATTTTCCGGCGATGTTGCTTGATATGGCTTCTCGTGAAGTCGTCTCTTATGGGAACGCTTATGATTTGATGTTTAATAATTTAGCTTTGCTAACATCGATCATTTAGGTTGTTAATATTTATTTTAAAACTCTTACTATTGCGATTTTGCACTAACGTTGTCTCTTTGCAGATTCCTTCTTTTTTTAAGGCTTCAGGGATATGGAAAGCGATACGTTTAATGGGTTTTATGTTGTTGAGTAAACGTGTCGTCATCCCCTATGGCCCAGTACTGGCCATGGGAATGACTCGTTGGATAACCGGTTCTCGATTGATGTCTCTTGAAAATTTTTAAACCTATAAAGGTTAGAATTTAAAAGTTATCAAGACGGAATTTTTCACTGATATGTAAACGTATTACCTTTTACGAGTAATGGACAATTTGGGGTACCAAATCAAAAATTGTACAACCCGACAATAGGGCTTCTCTTTCCGTACGGACGGGAGTAAATTTACACTTGATTGCAGAACAATTCGATTGAGGTTATAAAATTTTAATTAATTTTTAGTGAGGTTAAGGTTTCTTTGCACAAAACTATATTTGACTGTACGAGTTTAATCACGAATTATTTTCTCTATATATGATGCAATCGATTAACTCACTTGAAAGCCAAAATTAAAAAGAATCAAAAAAAGCAGTATTTGTATCAAGAAACCTATGAAATTATAGTGGAAAATTACCAAAATAAAGCTTTTTTTATTTTTTTGCCACACACAAATTCTAAATCTCTGCAATAAAAAAAATGCATCAAACAAACGTAAATGCAGAAACGAGATGGGTGATTCTTGTCTGCCTCACGCAATCACTAGGAACCTCAGTGTGTGTAGATGAGTATTACCCCAGCTTAAACCTGATATCGTAAATGGTGATGGGTAATTAAAATTGCAGATACTTAAAATTTGTACGATAAACAACTTGGATCAGATGTCGCTTGTTTATTACAAAATTTAAAATTGCCTAAATTCAAAAATTGTACATTACAAATTGTGACAGAAGTGAACTTGCAAAAGATATATAATTACCTCCGTAATGTTGAAATATTTACGAAGTAAAAGAATTTATATGAAAAACATAAACACAAAAATGTTTAAATCATTTGCCATCATAGGTTTTAACTTTGACAACCATAAATCTTTGAGTTTCTTCTGTCTTATTTTTATTAGATTTTTTTTGAATGAGTTTAACCTTTTTTTGTCTTTTGTACCCTGCTCTCTGTCTCTCCTTCTTACTCTTTCTCATTTTAGACTTAAAAAAAAAAACAAAATTCTGAATGATTTTATTTGTCATTTCAATACATACTATATTTTTCATATAAATACTTTTGCTTAAACATTAAGATTTATATGTTTAACATCAATGAAATTAATTCAGGTAGCATCATTAGTCAAGATTACGGGTTACAATATCCAGGCATTACTTTTGGCATCAAAGGATTTCGGTTTTTATTATAAAATGTTAGTAGATTTACACACACATACACACACACACGCATCAAAACATTAAATGTTTTGTGTGACAAAGTGTATACATCTGTAAGTTAATGTTGGTAAATAAATTATATATAAAGATTTACAAAACAGATATAAAGTATTAGTAACCCAAGGAATACCCCCAGAGAGTATTGTTTTCCAAAAACAAATTTGTTTTAGTATGGGTCAGTATATTATATGAATTCCTTATAGGAAATTTGAAATTTACGCAATGAGGTAAATTTGATTTCAATTACGAAAAACGCATTTCGGTCAAAATTACGATACAAAACCACAAATCTGGACGAGGGTGTTCAGATATTTTTTTTATATTGTGAACACATATGCTTTATTGAGCCATTAAGATATCCCAATTTACATTTTAAATGAATTCCAAAAACTTGCGATTTTATTTGCGATTTTCATTGTTGAAAAATCACAAAAAATTTAAAAAGTGGTGAAGTTTAAAGAGCTATAACTTCTTAAGTAAATATCTGATTTTTATAATTACAGTCAAACTCGGTTATAACGAACTCGGTTATAACGAATTCTCGGTTATAACGAACTAATTCTAAAGTCCCGACGTTTTAGCATCAATTTACACACAAAATACTTCTTTTATAACGAACTCGGTTATAACGAATCCTCGGTTAAAACGAACTGCTTATTATGGTCCCACGAACACAATTTTATATATATTTACCTTTTTATAACGAACTCCCATAAATATTTTTTAATGTGTGGCAATCATGTTTATCAAACTAATAAAAGGTTGGAATTTTTTGGTTTATATTTTAATTTTGATAAAAATTTATTTATGTTTTTAATGATTTATAGGGGGCATCCCCTGAGTGTTGGTCAGGTACTGCGCAATAACTCCCAAATGAAATAACTCCCCAAAAAAAAATGACACAACTCCCAAAAATTTTACATACGATTTGGGACTTATTTCATAATGAAATTAGTGCCAGTGTAGTGGGACTTATTGCACAAATTTTGTTGGGATTTATTTCATTATGAAATAACTTCCAAATGAAAAAAACCCCAACAAAAAATAGATTGGGAGTTATTTCATTTCTTGTTAAGCATTGGGAGTTATTTCATCAATGGTGGGACTTATTTCATTTTAATTGAAAACAATATACACCTCTGTGCAACGGTTTTTTTTTTTTTTTTGCTTAAAATTTTCTCTGCGTAGCCGGCCTTCGGCCGGGCTTAGGGATTACAAACTCCATGCATTAAACCCACCCTCTCCGCAAAGTAAAGTTTTCTAGGGTAGCAGGCCTTTACGTTATCAAATTTGTTATGCCTCAAAAAGGCCTGATAACCAAAATAGCTTTGGTTTGCAGAGAGGGTGGGTTTAATGCATGGAGTATGTAATCCCTAAGCCCGGCCGAAGGCCGGCTACGCAGAAAACCTTTATTACATAAAAACAATGGGAACTTATTTCATTTTCTTTGGCACTTATTTCATTGGGAGTTCTTTCATTTTTTTTGGGAGTTATTATTTTGATTTTAAATAACTCCCAAATATTGGGACATATTTCATTTTTTCTTTGGGAGTTATTTCATTTTTTAAAGTGTGGAGTTAATTCATTTTTCTTGGAACTTATTTCATTGGGAATTATTTCATTGGGACTTATTTCATTTGGGAGTTATTGCGCAGTACCTGTTGGTCAAAAAAAAAAAAAAAAAAATTTACGAAAAAATATCAAATAAAACAAAAATGAATCTATTTTTTTGGAAATAAAACTAGATTAATAAAAAATATACCCCGCTTATAGCGAACTTCTCTTATAACGAACTATTTTTACTGGTCCCTTGGAGTTCGTTATAACCGGGTCCGACTGTATTTTTATTTATTTAGCGTAAAGATTTCAATACATTAGAAAGAACATATATATGTAGGTAAATACACATCATTTTAATAATTTAATTTAATATTATAGATTTAAACAATTTAACCAAGCAACTGCGTCTGGGGTCATTTTGATTATGTTGCACAATGGGCCTTTATATGATAATATACTGCATTCAGAAAGGATGTGGCTGACTGTTTGACGAGGAGCTCCACATGGGCATTTAGGATCATTGGCCAGCCCCCAATTGTAGAGTGTGTCTTGCGTTCTACCAGTACCGGTTCGTAATCTATTAAGATTGCACCATGCTTTTTATGGCAATTTAAGATCTGCGTCACTACTTCGTCCTTCAAAAAGTGGACTGTGTCTGCCGGAATTTACCCATTGAGATGACCAAGCTGCTTCAGCCTCAAAATGTTCATCACATAAGTTTTTAGCGAGGTCAAGGGGTGCATGTCGTGATTCAAGCCGTCGTCTTGGGGGGTTGCTTAGATCGGTTCTTAAAAGGAGGTTAACATTGTCCTTTTTTTTTATACTCTCGTAATAAAGCTTGTTTACTTCTTATTTGTGGAGGGGCAATATTGCAAAGTTTTGGCAACCATTCAGTTGGTGTTGGGCGTAGCGTACCGCAGATCATCCTCATCGTTGTGTTTAACTGAGTGTCGATTTTTTGTGTATGACAACTATTTAGCCAAACTGGGCAAGCATACTCTGCACCGGAGAACAAGTGACAAAGCGGATAATCCTAAGCAATTCGAGTTTGCTCCCCATGAAGTTCCTGTTAGTTTTTGAATTATGTTGTTTCTTGTCTTTAATTTTTGAGACGATTTTGTCAGATGTGCATTGAAAGACAAGCGTAATTTCAAGGTATTTTGGAGTAGGGTTGTGTGTGATTCTGGTGTTGTTTATAAATATATCAAGTTATCGGTCTGCTTCGTGGGTATTAAGATGAAAACAGCATGCTTCAGTTTTTACAGGGCTAGGAATTAGTCGCCTGTTTTTGCAGTAAATAGACAAACTGCTTAGATCTGCTGATAAAGTGTTTTCCAAGACATAAAAGTGTTTATGTTGATAAGCCTAAGCCATGTCATCGGTGTAAATAAATTTTTGGGATGCAGAAAGTGACAGGTCGTAGGTGTAAAGGTTGAATGACGTTGGAGCTAGCCCTGAGCCTTGGGGGAGTCCGTTATTTAATTTGCGAGTTTTACTAATTCCGTCGTTAAGATGTACATTAAAAAGGCGATCGCTGAGCATAGCATTGATAAGATTGCATGTATTTATACAAGGAACAACTTTTAATAGTTCATATAGCAGGCCCTTCTTCCACACTGTATCATACGCTGCTGGTAGATCAACAAACACAGTGGCAGTCTTAATCTGTTTTTGGAAGCCAGATTCAATAAAGTTTGTCAGAGACAGCACTTGATCTGTGCAACTTTGGTTTTTTCTAAAGCCTGCCTGTTCTTGGGGAATTATTTTATAAATTTCTGGACCAATGCGATTTAATGCAAAGCGTTCGAGCAGTTTTAAACTAACAGACAGCAGAAAAATAGGACGATAGCTTTGTGGCTGGTCTTCTGGTTTATGTGGCTTGAGCAAGGCAATAATCTTTGACTTTTTGAACAAGGTTGGTAGTTGAGATGTTGATAGGATGTTATTGAAAAATGTGGTTAACTCAGGATAAATTCCATCCTGGCCTGCCGCGGTTCCTACACTCTAATTAAAATGATTTCAGTTTCCTACTATAAATTGGGTAAATTTACACAAAATGTGTAGTTGTACCAAAAAATTATTGGAAATTTACACATTTATAGTAGTATATTATTTGAATTTGTTGAAATTTACCCAATTTATAGTAGGAAATTGTACTCATTTTTTGAGAGTGTACCTTCAAAACTCTTAGGGCATCATTAACTTCGGACACATTAAAAGGACAAGAGAACTGAGACTTCTGGACAGCATTTGCTCTATCACATTTATATTCATTTTTTATGGATCTTGTAAAGTCCTTATCTGGCTTTGCTTTCGATAAATTGACGATATGTGCAGCTTTACGATTGGGATCTAAACTAGGTTTGTTGAGAGGGGGAGGTTTAGCGCTACCAAGCTTTCTCAACAAGCTCCATGCTTTACGACTGAAATGTTTAAAATCCATGTTTGCAACAGACTTAGCCCACTCCTGCTTTCTTGCCTCATCTAGGCTCAATAGTAATTCGTCTGTTATTTCTTGACGTTCGTTCAGGCAAAATTCTTTGTACAGTCGGTCGCTATCTTCATTCCAGCACGGGATGTATTCCTTTCTAAAACTTCTTGGAAAGGTTTTCTTAGCAGTGGAAATAACAAACTCAACAAATCGGTCGTAATTTGATGAAGACGGTGGAATAAAGCGAACGGCATCATCTAATTGCTTTGAAAACTTTTTCCAGTCTGCCTTTCGGAAGTTCCATCTGGGTTTGGGAACACTATTTACAATTGGAATTTTGGTTCCAATGTCTATTATAACCGGACGATGCTGACTTTGGGGAAAGTTCTTTAAAACCACGCGTAAAGCGGGCAATGGATCAGAGTTTAGTGATGAGACAAAGCAAAGGTCCGGGTTATAATCTCTATCCCATCTTGCTGAGTGGAAAGTGCCTTTATCTTTGGCATCGGGACACTGTATAATCGGCCAAATGGCCGTTCGTATGGGAATTTCTGACAGGGACTTTTGCAGAAGTTGTGGAGAGGTGGAGGAGGAGGAGTCAGTGAGGCAGTGAGGCACTTGTTGTGTGAATGTCCGGGTCTGATGAAACGTCGTCTTAAGTATTTAGGGCAACGATTGTTTGATGACTTAGATTGCCTAAACAGTGTCCCATTGACGTCTCTAGCAGAATACCTTAGGGAATCGGGGTGGTTTGAGAGGTAGAATTTTGTACATCAGGGGAGTAGGGAGACAACTTTAGGGGAATCACAATGGGCATTATGGCCTCCGAGTGAATTCGCCAAATCGGCGGACGCCCATCCAACCTAACCTAACCTAACCCTGGCATCGTAAATCAGATGGAGGTTTAGTGTTTCAGCCCAGTCCACTAACCATAAACCATTATCATCGTCGGATTGGTACCGCCAGAGGCTATGATGACTATTAAAGTCACCTGCGTATACGGCGGGGTGGTCGTATTTGGGAATAGCATTTACTGGCCACTGAATCAAGGGGGGGTTATAAATATTTATTATATTGATATTATGTATCCTAGCAGCTATGATGAAAACGTCATTTTTAGAACTGGAATCTACGACAGGTGGCAGTGATGCTGTCTTTTACGTACGTTGCGATCACATATGAGCGGTGATTAATAGCAGCAAGAAGTCTATATACATGTATCGTGCCTCTATGTACTAATGAATCGTGCGTTGTTGTTCGGGTTTCCTGAATGAGGATTACATCAATATTTTCGACTGTCATTAAACGGGACAGGTAGTCTGACTTAGAGCTACTTATGCTTTCTATATTAAGTTGGCAGATTCTTACTGCAGGTCCGATATTCCTAACGGACTGATTTGTATGCATTTTTGATGTCTACGCAATATGCTATGCAGATATGTTCAGTTTTTGAGTGCATTTTCGTCAACTTTTACTCCTTTTGATTTTTTTTAGTTTACATATTATTAAAGTACTTCATTTTTATACACATCATCATTTTCATGGGACACAAAGGTCTTCTATTTTTAATATTTTTATACCCTACACCACACTGTGGTACAGGGTATAATGAGTTTGTGCTGATGTTTGTAACTACCCGAAATATTGGTCCTAGACCCACCTTTAAGTATACCGATCGACTCAGAATCACTTTTTGAGTCGATTTAGCGATGTCCGTCCGTCCGTCCGTCTGTCCGTCCGTCCGTCTGTCTGTCTGTCCATGTAAACGGTGTAAACACGATACAGGTCGCAATTTTTGATCAATTGACTTGAAATTTTAAACTTAAGTCTCTCTTGGCCCAAGGACGAAGCCTATTGAAATTGGAAAAAATCGGTCCATATTTAGACCTAGCCTCCATACAAAGGTCCTGTTTAGTTTTGGCTCAAATGACTCTAATAACCGTATTATAGAAGGTATCGTTTTGAAATTTGGAAGGTAAACATGTTTTGTCTTCACAAATCATCATTCCGAATTTCAAAGAAATCGGACCAGTTCTTCTTGTAGCCCCCATACAAACCACCTTCCCGATTTTCGCATAAATGTCTCAAAAGTCATGAAAACAGAAAATGTTTAATTAAAATTTTGTTTGTGTATGTTAAACGCGTACTTTAATAACCTTATCAAACCTGATAATCATCGGACCAGTTTTGGACTCAGGCCCCTTGTGAAAATTTCGCCCGATATTCAGTTAAAGCGGTTTATTGTCAACAAATAGAAGCCTATTTCACTCAAATTTGATTTGTGAGTGTTTTTTACACTTATTAAAGATTTTACAACATATAGATCTAATCGGTCCATGAGATCCATTTTCCGGGAAACTCTGGTGTAGGGTATTATATGGTCGGTCTTGACCGACTATAACTTTCTTACTTGTTTTTTTTTTTAATTTTACTCATTTTTTTCCATACAAAAATGAAAAAAAAATCAATTATTTTTTTTTTCTAAATTTTGTAAGTAAATGTTTTCTAAATTGTTTTGCAATGTATCTTTGAAATGCCATAACTCCTTAAGTAAATATAATTTACTAAATATCGGATTTCTATAATCAAAACTGCAATAGCTACTTTAAACGTTAAAATTCAGAATAAATGTCTCAATACAAAAATTTTAAACGCAAATGCAATTTTTTAGTGCATAAAAAACGCATTCTTTTTATGACACAATTTTTTTTAACTTTTTCGTTGAAAGTAGAAGATTCTAACTTTCCATTTCAAACAATTTAGAAAACATTTACTTTTAAAATTTTGAAAAAGCAAAAAAAAATTAATATTTTTTCATTTTTGTATATAAAAAAATTTGCATATTAAAAACAGAAGACCTTTGTGTCCCATGAAAGTGATGACTTATTTTTTTTTTTGTTAAAACTAAACACTTTAATAATTTTTTAAACCTTACGTTTAAAGTAGAGGACTTTAGCTTTTAACTTTAATTTTCATTATAAAAATCCGATAAGTAGTAATATCTTTTCAAACTTTACCACTTTTAAAATTTTTTGTGATTTGCGAGTTTTTGGAATTTAATTAAACTGTAAATGGGATTGTTTAAATGGCTCCATAGAGTATCTTGGAACGTAATATAAAAAATATCTAAGTACTGTGACGACAAAAGTCGCTGGACTCGTTTTTGTCCCCATATAATATTGTAATGTATCATACTGTGTATTATTATTATTTTATTTAGTATTTTTAATTTAAATTTAAGTAACGGATAACCTCCTCTAAAATACAACACTGTCTTTTATAAACATTCGTACTAAATTATACTACTGTTTGTTTTGTACAACTGTAGTCTACAGATGTTCGTTCAACGTTCAACGAACTTCGTTGTGTTGTTTATATATTTACTAGTATTAGTGTGTGTACATGTTGGTCGCGAAATGATATAAAAGGCAGTGTTGTTTGCAAAATCAGTTAGTTCGTCAGCAGACGGCATTGAGGTAAGACCTTATTTAGTTGGGTTAGACGTTTTACATCTGGCAACTAAATAAAGTTCACTGGCAGTGCTGGGAGATCGTCTAGTTGTACTAGCTTTCGAAGACGGGATTAGCGGTTGTACCAAATTTCTCGTCTACCCAGTATTGGCCATCACCACAGTGGACAAGATCGTCTAGTTGTACTAGCTTTCGGTGAGGATATGCGGTTGTACCAAATTTCCAAGCCAGTCCACTGGAGCTGTCAGTGATTCCCACCAACAACAATTATCTCTCATAAGGCTTACCTCGTGCTGCATTTTCGTCGTGCCGTAGTTTTATAAGTCGGACATATGTTTTACGTTTAATAAAGATTGTAATGTTTTATGAGAAAAATATGTTTGTGCCGTTTTATTGCCTCTCTCCTCTCTCGGTCTTCAAAAATAAATATTTTGTATCGAACCCTGGCCGCCGCGAGTTCTATCCCAGCAACAAGTGAAAACACGTCGTTACAGTACCCATGGTCAAAAAATACTTTTGGGGTTCTTGACCAATATTTCGAGGTGTTACAAACGTACTTAGACTTCTGTATATCTAGAGTGAAGGGTATAAAAAGAGTTGAAAGTCTACAAATCTGTTTTTGTTTTAAGTGAGAAATTTTATACATAATTATAATAATTAAAAATGGAATAATGCGGCTCAAGCGTTTAATTTTTTTATAAAACAAAAATGTTTCAGAATCTCTGAATTTCATTATAAGAGCCACACTCAATTTATTACTACACCTTTTATCCTATTGGGGTTTTTCACACATACATATTTATATATCATTATATATCTGGTTTAAAATATTCTATTAGTCAACATTTCTTATCACAATACATCTTAACTAAATATCAAAATGTAAACCTAAATTAAATTTACATGTTAAATTAAACATAATAAACTTTATAATAAGTCATTATTAAAGTATCTATCACTTAATGACTAATAATTTGAATTTGAACAGTGAAAGTGACAGCCTAACTAACTGCAAGTCGATGTAACATCTGATATGTAAAAATTATTTTTTAGAGAATAAACTGTTATCTGATAAAGTTCTTTAAAAAAAACTTAATCAACGTCTTAAATGTATTTCACTAGATAACTTAGCTCGTCGGAAGATCACTTCCATTTCCGGACGGAATTGAGTCTTTGACCTGCCATTACATAATACACGATGTTGGATCTGAGAGACTAAATGCTATTTCCCCAAATTGAATTAGGGCGCTGAATTTAAATATGTACTCCGTTTTTTAAGATTGTTTCTTTCCTGCAGAAAAATTGTGTCTCTCGATCCGAAATCACCTATCCCGTGACTTGTGAAAACGGGACACATCACTTAAATACCTATCACGTGACCAGATACAGTAGGACAAAACCAAATTTTCCCATTTTTACCAAACAAAATTTAAAACATTTTTAAGTCCCAAAATCATTTTTATGCGTTTTGTAGTAAAAAATTTCATCAAAAATGATTTTAGCAAAAAAAATGTTTATAAATTTTTAAAAATCCCGAAGTTTTTTGGAAATTGTTTAAAGTCCCGGGCAACAATTTGTTTTGTTAGTTTTTTTTGGCATTTTAATGTAACAAGCATTTTAAAGATGAAAAAATATTTTCCGAATTTTGAAAGTCCCGTTCACAAAAAAATTTGGTTTTTTTTTTGGAGTAAAAAAATTTTTAATTTTCGAAAAATGGTGGAAACAGCTGTAATGTATTCTGGGATGTGTTCCTAAGGGACATGTATAGTTAAATGTCACTATTATTATTTCCGGGGCTGTCACATTTCCTAAAAAAAGTGATAGCTATTTTTAAATGAAAGGTGTCGACTTTTTGATAGATGTTTTGGGTTCGGGTGATAGGTCACGTGATCTATCACGGATCTATCACTTTTCCTGTAGGTTTCCTGCAGGGTAGTTGTCAAGAAATTGAATAAAATTTTTTTTGACAATTAATGTCCATTTTATTTTATTCAATTAAAAGTGAACATATAAAAATTAAATTCTGGCTTACTGAATTCTTTGTATTCTTTGGTATCTGTTTCACGCACTGCAGTCCAACAGTAGTTGCACATCGTAAACACGTCAAAAAATCCTTGATATCGTCTTTTGATTTTCATAAAATTTTGGTGTAGTCGCTCTTATCAACTACAAGAAGAAATTCGAAATGGAAATATAGAAAATGTATTTTGAGAGATATTCGAGCTAAAAATCTTACTATAATTTTTCGATAAGCTGCGTATTATTTGCTTGAGGTTGTGAATAACATCTTAAAATGAACGGAACTTGTGTAATAAAAAGAAATCAGCCTGCTCTATTTTGTTTATATAGACATGAAACTTCAGAAAACCACTTGCCAGTTGTCACTATTATATTTAAGCCATTCATAACACAAAATTGCTTTCTAAATTACATTCTGGATTGAAATATCAAACTTATATGAAGCATTCTTGTGCAATGGTTCCGCTGTAAAAAAATGTTTCTCACAACAATTTAAAGTAGTAATGTTATTTAAAGATCTAGCAAAAAATAATTGGAAAATTGTGACAAAATTTCGTAAGACTTTTTCAAGTTAATTTTCAGGCTATACAAATTATTTTATATGTGCAAAAATTTGTCTCTGTCAATTATGGTGAATAGTGCACCATTATCCAGTTTTCGGTATTCCCGGTAATACGGGTTTGACAAAAATTTCCTGGTTTTTGATATAATCCCGGAAATCCCGGTTTTCCCGGTTGTGATACCTTTTTAAACAGTTCATGTAAAATGCCTTATATGCATGAAAACATAATTCAATAAATACCTACATATGTATACTCACACAAGTACAAGAACATGTTGCATAATTGCTATATAACAGCCTTTATGCAATGTGTAACGAAACAGTACTACATATTACTATTTACAGAGTTACATGCCCTCGATTTGCGCGAAAATTCCTTTTACACCGATTTTCCGTGATTTATTTTATTTTAAATGAAGTAAAAGTGATTTACATCCCAGCAAAAACATGGTAACGATTTGTGAAAACTAATCATTACCAAATACATTATTTATAATGAGTACCCATTACCATTAACATTATTTTAAGCCCAAAAGTAACTACTTTTCAGTAATATGTTATAAAAGCACTTCTAAGTAATAATATCTCCTTGAACTTGCAGTTTTTAACCTTTACAATTCAATTAACTTAAAAAGTACTTAAAAACTTAATAAAAATACCGCAATTTTTAAGTTTTAGTAAAAACAAATTAAATTTAAAATGTTTTAATTAACTAATTATTTTACTTCTTATTGGTAATGGGTTTTTACTCCTTATTAGTAATCCGAGTCGGTAACTACTTATTTATCTCCATACTCTTCACTAGTTATTTTTGTCTCGCGCCCTTGTTAAAATAACACTGTGCTACAAAAGACCAAAAATAATTTATGCAGGGGTTCTCATATGATAATTCGGGTTGGTTGGAGTCCATAGAGTACTGATATACTCATAGTTTTTCTGGATCACTTCGTTAAGTACGTTTTTTATTGGCAAATGTGTTGAAAAACGGAAATTCTTAAATTACAATTTTAAAAAATTATTACTTTGTTAGTTTGCAACTGATTTTCGATTTTATGGATTTGTTTTAAAGGTATAGGTCTTACCTTTCAAACAAAACAAAAATATTAAAAATCGATCAAGAATTGGCTGAGCTACGATCGCTTAAGTAAAAAAAAAACGTATTTTTTGAAAAATTTGTCATATTCTTTACACTATAAGTTGAAAGTGCATCATTAAACAATTTTTTTGAATTTTTTGCAAAAAAGTATAGTAAAGTAGCTTTCCAAAACACCAAAAAACATAACAATCGGTTTAAAAATGAATGAGTTATGCTAAGTTTTGTGATAGGGCATTTTTAAATTTTTTCAGAAACGCTTGTAATTCAAGCATTATTCATAAATCTTGTTACTAGTAGTAATTTTATGCGCATATGCATATAAACTAGAGATGGGAACGTAATTAGATTTGTGCGTGATTCACACATGATCAGAAGTGAGCGTGATTGAAAATTAATTTTACTCACGTGGTTGTTAGTGAGTGTCAGTGTGAGTGGAATAAAAAAATGGGCGTGTCAGTTACTTCCAAATCCTATTTATAATTTTTAGGGTTTGTTTAAAAAATATCAGTGTTACTTCTTAAACAAAAAAATATTGTGAATCGGTTGAAAACTGGCTAAGGTGCGCTTGTTTAAGTAAAAAACCTTTTTTGAAGAGTTATACCTGTAATATTTTTATGACAAAAAACATTTGACATTTTTGAAACGAAATTGGTAAAATTGTGGGATCATTTGATGGAAATTGTACCTATTTATAAATATACGTATGAGGCATTCCACACCAAATGTTCAGCGAAAAAAAAAAAACATGTGAACCGTAAATTTTTAAATGGGTTGTATGGATAGCCATGTGAGGCATTCCACACCAACTGTTCCACTACAGAAAAACCATAGTGGTTTCAATGGGATATCATTTGCAAAGTGTTCGCTCTTAGGGTACTAATAAATAACAAAAATAAAATTTAAGTTTGTTTCAAAAAGTGGGCCTTGTAGGCGTGGTCAAATATTAAAAATATCATTTTTTTTGCCTGAGTATTTATTCACGATCACGCACGCTAATGAAAGAAAAAAAATATTCAAGCACGATATTTTATTTTACTCACGCTCACGTGAACATCGTGACCGTAACTTATTTTTTTCTACTCACGTGTGCGTGAATGAGCGTGAGCAAAATAAAATATCGTGCGTGACTAAATTTTTTCTTTTATAAGCGTGCGTAATCGTTATTAAAAACTCACTCACGCTACCATCGCCTCTTAAAATATTTTTTAAGTATTGATATTACTCATATGCACACGTTTTAAATACCATTATTGAATAAAATAAGCGTGTTGCAATTTTTGAATTTTGATTTTTCGAAGACAAGGCAAAACACATCTCTAAAAATTTCAGATCAGATAGAAAATTCCTTTAACTTTTTTTAAAAAAATAAAAAACAAATAAAATTGCGGCATGTTTTTTGATAAATAAAGTTTAAGTTTAAATTTAAAAAATTCAGAACTTCTTCTGAAAATGTTCCAATTTTCATTTTCTTAGCTTTTATTGATAGCCCATTCAAAAATCTATAAACAGCTTTTGTCTTTAAGACTTTACTGTGTTTCATTTAATTTGCATAAATATTGAAGTAAAGATGCTCAGGCAAAAAAAGTTAGATATTTTCAATTTTTGACCACGCCTACAAGGCCCACTTTTTGAAAAAACTTAAATTTTATTTTTGTTATTTAATAGTACCCTAAGAGCGAATACTTTGAAAATGATTTCATATTGACACGACACAACTTTTTTTTTGCTGAACATTTGGTGTGGAATGCCTCATATATGGAGCTAAGAAAATTACGTTTTTGGTTGTTCAATTTTTCAAAAACTGGGCTTAGGAGGCGTGGTCAAATATTGGAAAAATGTTCAAATATTTGTGTCAAGTTGCCTTGTTTAAATATATATCAAATAAAAACGAAATGCACCAAAATCTCAAAAATTTACATTCTTGTATAGTTTTGTATCGGCTATCGATTAAAATTTTTTGGAAAATTTTCAAAACCCGTTCTGAAATTTTCCATTTTTTAAAAAAGTCAATTTATAAAAAATCCGGCCCCTTTTGTTTTTTTTTTGTATTTTTTTTTTTAAAGATTAGATGTTTGTCTAGCAAGATTTTTTTAAAAATTAAGAAAATCTATAAAAAAAATTAAGAAGAAAAAAAAGTAATTTTTCTGATTTTCAAAATGAATTTTAAAAATTTAAAATAGTTTTTGAAAAAAATTAATTTCAATTTGTGTTTTTGCTAATTTATGCCAAAATATGCAATAATATGCACTTAAAAGTTCGAAATATGCACAATATATGCATTTAAAATCAAAATATGCAAAAATATGTATTTTCACAAAAATATGCAAAATATGCGAAAACAAATTGGTCGATATCGTTTTTAGGCTTTCGACAAAAAACATGCATTTGCATGGAAATCTCACCCTAGTTATATAAAAAACTTTTTTACCCGGGACCTATTGAAAAATTTTGGTACACAATTTTTTTCTCGCTGAACATTTGGTGTGGAATGCCTCACATGTATATTTATAAACAGGTAAAATTTCCATCAAATGATCCCACAATTTTAGCAATTTCGTTTTAAAAAAACATGTTTGCAAGCGCACAGCTTTTTCTGTCATAAAAATGTTGCAGGTATAACTCCTCAAAAAAGGTTATTTACCTAAACAAGCGCACCTTAGCCTGCTTTTAACCTATTCTCAATATTTTTTTGTTTAAGAAGTAACACTGATATTTTTTAAACAAACCCAAAAAATTATAAATAGGATTTGGAAGTAACTGACACGCCCATTTTTTTATTCCACTCACACTGACACTCACTAACAACCACGTGAGTAAAATTAATTTTCAATCACGCTCACTTCTGATCATTTGTGAATCACGCACAAATCTAATTACGTTTCCATCTCTAGTTTATATGCATATGCGCATAAAATTACTACTAGTAACTAGATTTATGAATAATGCTTGAATTACAAGCGTTTCTGAAAAAAATTAAAAATTTCCTATCACAAAACTTAGCATAACTCATTCATTTTCAAACCGATTGTTATGTGTTTTGGTGTTTTGGAAAGCTACCTGCCGAACGATGGCCACGGAGTAGCTAATTGTGGGAAAATTTATGAAAAATTTTTGCAAGGTCATCTTTAGTTTAGTCGGCAACCAGCTGTCAAAGTTAAAAAAATTACGTTTTTGGACCAAAATGCGTATCCGAATTATTAAACCAAATCTGGCTCAAAAATAAGGAAGTTTTGGGTACTTTATTAGAAAAATATTAAAAAAATTCCAAAATAGCGATTTTGGTCCACAGATGCTGATTTTCAAACATAAAAAATATTTTTTAACAAAATTTGTCTTAAAAGTCGAAAAATGTTGAGAAGTTTATGTGGAATATATATAAAATATAAAAACACGATTTTGGTCCAAAAACGGTGATTAGCATCTGTGGACCAAAATCTTTGATCAGCATTTTTGAACTAAAATCGTGTTTTTTATATTTCTTTAATGTATAAAATGCTTTACATTTTCAAAGTTTTGAGACCAATTTGGATAAAAAAAAATAATATATATGTTCAAAAATCAGCATCTGTGGACCAACATTTTTTTTTGTATTTTTTTTTTATATTTTTCCTATAAAGTACGCAACAGTTCCTAATTTTTGAGACGGATTTGGTGAAAAAATTTGGACATGAATTTTGGTCGAAAAACGCAACTTTTTTCAAATTTTGACCGCTGGTTACCGACCTAAGATGTTCTTGCTAAATTTTATTACTATTAATACACGAACTTCTAGGACTTCAACCACTTATTGTTAGTCTACGTAAAAAATTAAATTTTAATAATTGCTTGGAGCACAAGGGGTTTAAGTGCTCATATACCCCTTGTGATCCAAGCAAAACAGGTATTTTAGTAACAAGAGCTAAAAATTGTCGCCATATCTCGCTAACGAATAAGAATTTTACACTGAGCTCTTGTGCTCTAAACTTCTGTGAACTTCACCTACTAATTCCATATGTTAACTCAATTTTTTTAAAAAAGTCACTTGAATCCCTTGTGCTTTGAGCCCCTCATATGGAATTAGTAGGTGAAGTTCAGAGAAGTTTAGAGCACAAGAGATGAATGTGGAATTCTTATCCGATAGCGAGATATGGCGACCATTTCTAGTTTTTGTTACTAAAATAGCTGTTTTGCTTGGAGCACAAGGGGTATATGAGCACTTAAACCCCTTGTGATCCAAGCAATTATTAAAATTAAATTTTTCACATGGAAAAAGTGGTTGAATCCGAGAAGTTCGTGTAGTAATAATATTAAAAGTTTTCAAGGTCATCTTCAGTCGGTAATCAGCGGTCAAAGTGTGAAAAATGGCGTTTTTCGACAGAAATTCATGTCCGATTTTTAAACATAAAAATTATTTTTTTATCCAAATTGGTCCCAAAAGTGAGAAAATGTAAAGCATGTTATCGAAAAAATATTAAAAAAAAAATATAAAATCACGATTTTAGTCAAAAGATCAGAGATTTTGGTCCACAGATGCTAATCAGCATTTTCGGGCAAAACTCGTGTTTTTATTTTTTTTAATATTTTTCACATAAAATACTCAACATTTTCCGACTTTTAAGTTCGATTTGGTTAAAAAATATTTTTTATATTTGAAAATCAGCATCTGTGGACCAAAATGGCTATTTTGGAATTTTTTAAATATTTTTTCCATAAAGTAAGAAAAAATTCATATTTTTTAGCCAGATTTGCTTAAATAATTCGAACATGAATTTTGTTCAAAAACGTCATTTTTGCAAACTTTTACCGCTGGTTGATGACTGAAGATAACTTTGCAAAAATTTTTTATAAATTTTCCCACATTTAGCTACTCCGTGGCAATCGTTCGGCAGGTATTACGACACGAAATTCGAAAATTTAAATTTGACGGGACGCCCAAATGAAGATAAAGATGAGCCCGACGATATCATGGAATCTGATTATGACAACGTAAAAATGTTACAAAGAACCATAAAAGATTTTCTTAATAAAATGTTGGGTTCCTTTTACGTATATTTAACATTATTTTGAGGTATAAGTTCATATATTTAGAAATTTATAAAAAAAAAGTTAGAGCACAAGGGGTATAAGTGCGACTTACTAACTTCAAAGCCCATTTTTGGGTACTTGTATGTGTAAAATATGGTATTTTTTTAGCTTGTTGGATTAAAATATATCTCAGGATCTCTATTAAATAAAAAATAATATTCTGGATAGAATCTAACATTTTATATTGCAATTTAACTTTAACCTCTTTTTTCTCATTATTAAATATAAGGCACTTGAACCCAACGGCGTATGCAGGACTGTTTTTTCAGGGCCCAACAACAACAACAAAAAAAATTTTGTTGTTTTTTTCGTGAGATTCGCGTTTTCCAATACATATAAAAAAAATATTTTTTTGTTGTTGTTGTTGGCCCCCCCCCCCTGTATACGCCAATGCTTGAACCCCTTGTGCTCTAACCCCCTCATATGGTATTTTGGCTATAACTCGTCGACTAATTGATATTTTTTCAATATGTAAGAGCCAAATTATTTCTAGAGACCTGTTCAACAATTAATTTTCTATTTTAAAAATTGATTTAGAAAATTGTTGTGGTGCTTATGAAGCAAAATTGATTTAGAAAAGCAAAACAAAAATTTTCTAAATCAATTTTTTAAAATTTCACTTGTTGGACAGGTCTCTAGCAATAATTTGGCTTTTACAGATTGAAAAATATCAATTAGTCGAAGAGATATATATGGGGCATTCCATGTGAAATCGGACACTTTGAAAAACTTTTTTTTTAGATTTTCCCAATTTGTTTACAGTTTTCAGTACCCTTCGAAAAATCCTTCGTGGTAAATTTTCAGATTTTTTTGATGACCCGTTCAAAAGATATCGAATTTTGAAAAATTGGTAGTTTGTTCCTTTACTCAAACTTTTTTTAATAACAACTTCTTCAATAATGGTCCAAATTTAAAATTTTTTTTTTCAAAATTTTTGTTTCTTTACGTACTTTAAAAAAAAAAATCCCAAAAAATTCTTAAAAGCGCTCTAGTATGCGATTTATAAGTTTTAAAATTTAAATCTCATTTTTGAAAATGTTTGTACTCTTCGATTTTTTTGATATTTTTTTGTGTAAAACTTCTATCAATTCTACAAATTTTTTACCCAGGAGGATCGTGTTATAACGATTATTAGTATTTTTTAAAATTTTTTGAAAAAATTTTATTGTAATTTTCCAATCTTAAAATCATTTCTACTGCTCCAATGGTGCGTCATAGAGGGGTCCTTTATAAGACCGACCCCCATTCATTTTTACGTCTTAACATTTCTTTAGATTAAACTAATACCCTATCTTTAACTTCTAAGGGGGCTCCCACACAAAACGACATTTTTTAAAATTTGTTCCAACCGCTCTAACTGCCCTAATAGTGCCCTTACAGCAAAAAAATGTATGACCGACCCACAATATTTTTTTAGTCCAAAGATTTTCTCTGAACACACCTACCCTCTATCTTTAACTGTAAAGGCGGTCCACATACAATTATTTTTATTTTTTGTAAATTTGTTTTATTTAAACAGCTTCTACCGGTCCAATGGTGCGTCCGAGAGTGGTCATTAGCGAGACCGACCCCCATTTATTTTTACCCAACAACATTTTTTCAAAACATACCTACGCCCTATCTCCACTCCCTAAGTAGGCTCCCATACAAATAACAGTTGGATCAAATTTTATAAAAATGTAATTTTGTATGGGAGCCTACTTAGGGAGTTGAGATAGGGCGTAGGTATGTTTTAAAAAAATGTCGTAGGGTAAAAATAAATAGAAGTCGGTCTCACTAATGGCCCCTCTCGGACGCACCATTGGACCGGTAGAAGCTGATTAAATAAAACAAATTTACAAAAAATAAAAAAAATTGTATGGGGACCGCCTTAACAATTAGAGATAGAGGGTAGGTGTGTTCAGAAGAAATGTTTGGACTAAAAACACATTGTGGGTCGGTCATATATTTTGTTGCTCTAACGGCACTATTAGGACAGTTAGAGCGGTTGGAGCAAATTTTAAAAAATGTCGTTTTGTGTGGAAGCCCCCTTAGAAATTGGTGATAGGGTATTAGTTTGTTCCAAAGAAATGTTAGGACGTAAGAATTAATGGGGGTCGGTCTTATAAATGACCCCTCTATGACGCACCATTGGAGCAGTAGAAATGATTTTAAGATTGGAAAATTACAATAAATTTTTTTCAAAAAATTTAAAAAAATAGTAATAATCGTTATCCCACGATCCTCCTGGGCAAAAAATTTGTAAAATCGATAGAAGTTTTACACAAAAAAAATTTCAAAAAAATCGAAGAGTACAAACATTTTTAAAAATGAGATTTAAATTTTAAAACTTAAAAATCGCATACTAGAGTGCTTTAAAGAACTTTTTGGGATTTTTTTTTAAAGTACGTAAATAAACCAAAATTTTGAAAAAAAATTGAAATTTGGAACATTATTGAAGAAGTTATAAGTAAAAGCAGTTTGAGTAAAGGAACAAACTACCAATTTTTAAAAATTCGATATCTTTTGAACGGGTCATCAAAAAAGGGTACTAAAAACTGTAAACAAATTGGGAAAATCTAAAAAAAAATTTTCAGAGTGTCCGATTTGACATGGAATGCCCCATATATATATATTATAGGCAATAGAGCTAAATCATTATAATTTTTTATTGGATTTAGTTAATTTCCCCATTTTTTAGTTAGTTTTTTTTTTTCTGATTGTGAGTATAGGATTATAAATTAACAACTTTTTGACGCGGTAAAACTTATAAGGAATTCCCGGGACTTGACTAGATTTTTTGCTATCTCAAAAATAGTAAATTTACAACTTTTACGAGATTTATCTTTAGACAATTTGGTATTTAAAAAAAAGCAAGATGGTGCTGGGAAATAAAATCAGTTTTGCATGAAACATTATGTATGAAACATTTTCGTACAACACAATTTTTTTCATTCTCTGAACGTTTTCATTAATAATTTGAAACTTTTCATAACATTTAACTTTAATGATATATATTTCATTGATTCAATGAAACCCGACATATGTAACACTTTAATTAAATTTTTCATAACACTAATGTAGAATTTTATTCTTGTCATGCTCAAGTTTTTATCAGTATAAACCATGCGCGGGTACAAGGGGGGGGAAAAAGGGGAAATTTCCCCCCCCAAACCGAATTTCAGAAAGAAAAAAAAAGAGGAAAAAAAGAGAAAAAAAGAAAAAAAGAAAGAAAAAGGAAGAAAAAGGAGAAAAAAAGAAAGAAGGAAATTTAAAAAAAAAATTCCGAATGAAAATTATCTCGAAATCCGAAAATTTTTCATATAAAAAATTCTGAAAATTTTTATAGGGAAAATTTTTAAATTTTTAAAGGAAAAAATGTGACTCAATCTGAAAATTTTCTGTGAAAAAATATATGTCAATCTTATTATGAATTTGGGTATCTTTTAATAGTACTTATATTTTGAGAATTTTTCTACTAAAATCCCTAAAAGAAAATATTTGAGGATTGAAAATTTTTTCTTTGTAAAAAATCTGAGACTTTTCTATAGAAAAAATGTGTCGGAATTCGAGACTTATTCTATAAGAAAAAAGGTCTTAGAATCTGAGACATATTAAAAAGTTTCCAGATTCTGAGACTTTTTTTTATAGAAAAGGTGCAGAGAAACTCTAAAATTTATCACATTCTAAAAAATTTTCTTTTTCGGATTTTTGAAGAAGAATTCACAAATTCTAAAAGTCTCAGAATCTGAGTATTTCTCTATGGGTCTTAAAATTTGAGACTTATTTATAGGAAAACGGTCGCAGAATCTGATACTTTTTTGAAAAGAAAAAGGTATAAGAATCTGAGACTTTTTCGAAATGAAAAAGGCATAACAATCTGAGACTTTTTCTATGGGAAAAAGGTATCAGAATCTCTTAATTTCAGACTTATTCTAAGGAAAAAGGTCTCAGAATCTTAGTCTTTTTAAAAAAAAAAAATGTCTCAAAGTCAGAGACTTTTTTTTGTTGAAAAAAAGTCTCAGAAGTTTAAACTTTCTCAATTGAATGAAGGTCACAGAATCTGAGACTTTTTCTTCTGGAAAAAGGTTTTATTGTTAGAATCTAAGACTTTTTTATAGGAATAAGGTCTCAGAATCCCAGAATTAAAGACTTTTTCTATAGGGAAAATGTCTCAGAATCTGAGACTTTTTCTATAGGAAACAGGTCTCAAAATCTAGGACTTTTTCTATAGGAAAAAGGTCTCAAAATCTTAGAAAAAAAGTGACAGAATCTTATACTCATACTTAGACTATAGCTAAGAAAAGGTCTCATAATCTGGTACCTTTTCTTTTAGAAAGAGTTTCACAATCTCAGACTTTTTCTATAGGAATAGGGTCTTAGAATCTGAGACTTTTTCTTTAGGAAAATCTATAAGAAAAAGCTCTCAGAATCTAACACTTTTTCTATGAGAAAAAGGTCTGAGAATCTGAGACTTTTTTAGGAATAAGGTCTCAGAATCTGGGACTTTTTCTAAAAAGATCAAGGTCTAAGAATCTGAAACTTTTTCTATAGGAAAAAGGTCTCAGAATCAGAGACTTTTTTCACAAAAAAAGGTCTAAGAATCTGAGACTTTTTCTATAGGAAAAAGGTCTGAGAATTTGAAACTCTTTCTTTAGGAAAAAAGTCTCAGAATCTGAAACTTTTTCTATAGAAAAAAGGTCTCAGAATATACATTTTTTCAGTACGAAACAAATATACTAACTTGAGACCTTTTCTATAAGAAAAATATATTAAAAATGCTTTAAAATATAAGATACTTTCTATAAAAGGTTTCAGAATCTTAGATTTTTTTGTGGAAAAAAGTTAGAATCTGAAAATTTTTTATACAAAAAAAGTCTCAGATTTTGAGACATTTTTTGTAAAGAAGAAGTCTTAGATTTTGACTTTTTATGCGTCAAATTTGTTAGAATCTGAGAGCATTTCTATGTATACGAAAATGTACAATTTTCTTTTTAGACAAATTAAAACAAAATGATCTAAACGAAATACTTATGATCATGAAAAAACAAACCTCCTACAGCAAAAACTTTTGAATTTGATGATTTTATCAAAAAAAGAATCCCTGTTTTTGCCCGTCCAACATAGGTAAATTTATAATTTTTTTTTTCGAAGTAAAAAAAAAAATTCCCCCCCCAAACCCGAAAGCTGTACCCGCCACTGGTATAAACAAGAGATGGAATAAAACAAGAATTGAAATGAAGGGAATTTATATTTTCTCCAAAGTTTTTTTTTTTTTGCAACGCAGTTTCACTTAAGTTTATGTATTTAAATTTAACTTAATCACGCGTGAATTACGAAAATTATATGTCACGCGCGCTCCTCCATTTTAACACACTTTTTTTAAAGCAAAATAATTTAAACATCTCTTAAAAGTTAAAAAAAGCTTCAAAATAAAATACAAACTTTTATGCAAATTTAAACGCGTTGAAAATAACAAGGTTAAATGTCATTAGAAAAACTCAACCACAAAAAAAAATGTTTAATGTTTTGCTACAACAATCATACAGTATGCCCTTCAACAAAAAGGGAAAAGAATAAAGATGCCTTTTTAATAAATAATAATACCACCACGTGACTGAGGTACATATTTGTAAAAAATTATTTCCAGCACTTTTTTATTAACAGACTCAACATAATTGTGATTTATTTACTACTTACTACCTTTTTTAATTTTTAACCCTTGATTGCTTGGTCTGAAAAAAACAGTTTAAAATACTTAACAAATATGAAGTTATGCACAGAGAAGTTAAGTACGCAGGCAGAAAAATACATGCGGGCCAATACTGGCCCAGTAACAAAAACAGCGGTGCAAGTATTGTCAAACTGAGGTGTCGTGGCACCATCCTAAAAAAATGATCATTTAAATTTAAAAAGTTTAGAAAAATGCAGGCAATAAATAAAAAAAAAATATTCAGAAAAAATAAGAAAAATCTCCTAAAAATCTTGAATGATCTGAAGAATTGTGCAGGATATTTTGAAAAGCCTTCTGTTTAATTTTTTATTTTTTTTTTTATTAGAATTTCATACATTTAAGGGTTAATTTTAATTCCAATTCAACCTCAGTTAAAAAAGGGGTAGTTTTAAGTAGCAACTTTTTTTTTCTTATTTTAACCAACAACAGAAGCGAGTCGTAATTATATTTAGGAAAAAAGGGTTACATTTGAAAAATGTTTATTTCATTTCATTTGGTTTTGTTTAGTTTCTTTTTGTGTGATTTGGTTTTTTTGCTGATGCTAGAGTCCTTAAATGGAGAAACATTCTCGTTTTTATAGATCTTATATGAGGTTTCATAATAATAGCTAATTATCAACTAATTGTAAAGGCAATAAATTTTTTAAAGCCACTTATGTTTACGGTACGCATTTTTATTAGAAATTTTACAAAAAAAAGGTATGTTTGTTGAAAAAAATGTATGGGATTAAATTTAAAATGTTATTGTGTAGAATATTAAAACTTTTATATAAAATGGTAAATGGAAATGAATTCACATATGAGGCATTCCACACCAAATGTCCCGCTACAGAAAAACATGTGTCCCGTAAATTTCTGAATAGGTTGTTTGAATAGCCCTATATGTAACTAAGAAAATTGCGTTTTTGGTTTTTCAAATTTTCGAAAACTGGGCTTAGGAGGCGTGGTCAAATATTGGAAAAATGGTAAAATTTGTAGCGAGTTGCCTTGATTAAATATTTATAACATTAATACGGAATGCACCACAATGTCAAAAATTTACGTTCTTATATAGTTTTGTATGGGCTATCGATTAAAATTTTTTGTTTTGGAAAATTTTCAGAACCCGTTCTGAAATTTTCCATTTTTTAAAAAAGTAAATTTATCAAAAATCCGGCCACTTTTTTTTTCTTTTTTATTTATTTTTTTAAAAGTTTAGATGTTTGTCCATCCACACAAAAAAAATCAGAAACACGTTCATCTTTTTTTTCGAGAAAATCGCATTTGAACTTTAAATTTCATAACAATTTTGTTATTTGCTTGTATTTCTTTGTTTTTAAGTTGCGAATGAGTAATATTAATTACATAAATATTCGTCATACGCTCTGTTGACACAAGAAAATACAAGCAAATTACAAAATTGTTATGAAATTTAAAATTCAAATGCGATTTTCTCGAAAAAAACGAAAAATACATTTCTGATTTTTTTTGTGTGGATGGACAAACATCTAAACTTAAAAAAAAAAAAATTAAAAAAAAGAAAAAAAAAAGTGGCCGGATTTTTGATAAATTGACTTTTATAAAAAATGGAAAATTTCAGAACGGGTTCTGAAAATTTTTCTTGGAAAAAAATTTTATTCGAAAACCCATACGAAACTATATAAGAATGTAAATTTTTAAGATGGTGGTACATTTCGTTTTAATGTGATAAATATTTAATCAAGGCAACTCGCCACAAATTTGACCATTTTTCCAATATTTGACCACGCCTCCTAGGCCCAGTTTTTGAAAAATTTAAAAACCGAAAACGCAATTTTCTAAGTTCCATATAGGGCTATCCATACAAGCTATTCAGAAGTTTATGGTACACGTGTTTTTTTTCGCTGGACATTTGGTGTGGAATGCCTCATATTCATGTGTATACTAAATTGTGTTTTGGAAAATAGTTAAAAGAAACGTAAACAAAAATGTTTAAATAACATTTTTAATTTATTTTTTTTTCAAAAAAATGTGGAAATGTGATTTGTTAAAATGTTTTGTTTAAAATGTTCATTCAAATAATTCTACAGTAAAAATATTAGTAAGTGCTTAAGTTACAGGTAAAAACACGGTTTTTCGAACTTTTTAGACTTACACTGAAAAAAATAACTATACTGAAATTAAATAAACACTGTTATTAATTTAAGTAAACAATTTTTTTTGAATTTACTTCAACTTATCTTAATATAAGGTGGTTTTACTTAAAACAAAGAAAATGAACTTGAAGATAGTACATGCAAATACTTAAAAAGCACAAGAGTTTTCCTTAATTTGTTTTTTTTAAATTAAGTTAAATATTCTTTACATTTATGGCGAATTGATTGCATTTACGAAAAAAAGGGTTTACTAAAAAATGTTGTTATACTTAAAAGAAAAAAAATTAAATTGTGTGCAAAAAAAATAAATAAGTACGTAGCTTACTTAAAAATAGTATAGACATTTTCAAGACCTTGTATCAAATAAGTACAAATCTTTAATTGCAAATCGCATTTTCTTTAACTTAATCAATTTTTGTTTTAATTTAAGAAAAAAAGTAATCTTTATTTTATTGATTTCATTGACTTTATTAAAATCCATATCTACATCAGTTTAAGAAAGAATTTACTTAACTTAAGGAAAAAATACTTTAGGTATTTTGGGGACCCCATATGGCGGTCCCATGTGGAGACCCCATGAGACCCTAACTTTATATCCAAATTTCGATTTCCGCGGAATTTTCAAATGCCTATATCTCTGCAAATATTGCAGATACGAAAAAAGGGCAATTTTGTAGTCATTAACTTGTAGAATATGACCGCCGAAGACCCGAAAGCCCTCGGAGTCATAGTTTTCGAGTTATTTCATGATCAAATTTCTCAAGACCTCTTTCCCATATCTCGAAAACTATGCAAGATAGAGCGATTCTGACCAAAATTTTGGATCAAAATCAATAGTGACGTTAAAATAGTGTACGCATATACTCATGGACGGACCCCCATATATTGGGGGCCCGTAGGGTCCTCACATTGGGACTCCATAGGGTCCACAGAATCCGTAAGTTTAAGGAAATTTTTACTTATTTTGAAAAAATATTTTTCCTCTTGATAACAACAATTAAACTTATATTAAGTACAATTTTCCTTACTTTTAAGATATATTTAAGTAAATGCATTACTATGTTTCAGGAAAAAATATACTTGGAAGAAGAATTAATATCTTTGGAGCCCTCGCATACCCTCCTTTTTTTAAATTAAGTGCAACATGCTTTAAAAATGGTAAAAAATTTTTTCAGTGTACAAGCAGTGCTGCTTTTTTTGTGAAAAATCGTCAAAATTTGGAAAAAAAGTCGTCAAAATCGTCAAAAGTTTTAAAAAAAAGACGTCAAAAAATCGTCACTTTAAAAAATGTAAAAAAACACATTTTTTTAAATTTACATAAACAAAATATTTTTTAGCTAAATAAAAAGGAATTTTCTTTAAAACAAGTGACAAAATAGTTGAAAGTCATTCGATTTTTCATTTGTTTCAACAGACATCAACATTCAATTTTAACTGCTGATAAAATAAATATCATTAAGGGCGGATACTCAATGAAAAGTTAGCTGCTAACTGCCAATTTAACGGAGCCTTATGTCAAAATTAGTATGAAAAAGTTAAATTTAACGGCGAGTTATTTTATAATGGAGCATTGAGTAATCCATCCCAAATCTTAAACAAATAAAATGTCTAACATTTATTTTTACTATGGAAAACAAACTACAAGTGTTATTTGTTTTAGAACTTTAGAACGCTTTAAAATAAGACACCGTTAAGACTTATGGAGCTAAAATTGAGCCTTCGAAAACACCTCAAAAAACTGAATCAAAAGAGCTTAAAATGAAATCAATTATTTTGTTTGAAAATTTATCGATAAAGACTCCAATTATTTTCTGAGTTTTAGTTTTTGAGTCAAAAAAGAGGCTTCTTGTGGATGAATCGTTTTCATACAAAAATTTTAAATATTTTCTCCATTTTTGGAGTCACTAGAGCAATGGTTCCCAACCTTTTTTGGACCATGCCCCATTTTTAAGTTAAAAAAAACTAAAATGTCCCCCCTACACTCAAGAAAAATGTTTAAATTTTTCAAATTTGAATTAATAATTCAAAATTTACTTGTAGTTAAGCAAACTTTTTGTTAAAATCATATTTTAAACAAAGTTTTTAGCAAATGTTTTCAACAACCAACTAAATAATTTTTTTTTAGTTTTTTGACAAAAAAAAAATTAAAAGTTTGCTCGTTGCCCCCATGAAGCATTCAAATTGCCACCCAGTGGAACCATTGCACTAGAGAGTATGTTTGTTCACTGGGAATTCAAATATTAAAAAAAAAAGATTTCTCATGTAAAAATAGCATTAATTAAAACTAAATTAAAAGAGCAATCATTTTTTTTTCATACAGAGCAAAAATGATTGACTATAAAACGACATAATTTTTTAAGTGAAGTTACATATATTTCCAAAAGAGAATGAAATATTGTAAATTTGTGTCTTTCTTCTTCTGCCCAGCAAAACTTTGGTAATGGGTAGTGATTATATAACTCATTACCAGGTAATGTATATAACTTATTTGTAGCATTATTTTATGATGTCTTACCAAACATTTGTTCCACAACGTATTATTTTCAAGTGGAAAATAATGCATTACTAATAATTTGCTACGTAATGCATGATTATTGGAAAAAATGTATTTCATATTTCTAAACATTAAATCATGGATGACTTATTACATTATGTATTATTTGAAAGTTTGAAATAATGCATTATTTATAATTGGATGCATAATGCATTACAATAACATAAAAAATAATTATTTTATAAAAAAAATGCATAAGTTTAAACTAGAGATGGGCTCACGACAGGAAATTTTTAACGACACGAGCATATTTTATCTACTTACACTCACTTACAATCACGTGGGTAAATTTAATACAAAATTACTTTTTCACTACTCGTAACACCTTATATATTATCTTCTGGTATGCTATATTATTTCATTTCTCGTAAATATCATATATTTTACACCTTACTCGTATTCTTCGTTATAAATTTATGACTTATTTTATACCTTACTGGTATTCTTTGTGATAATGTGGATGCATTTCTTTGAGTCTCATCGCCTGTTAAAATCATCAATGCTGCAATGTATAAAATAAGAGATCCTATACCTTATTTTATACCTAGTTTTGCTGGGTGTCTTTTATTTTAATTGAATTTCATTTAATTTTTGTTTACAAACCATTGTAAAATTAAAAAAGTTGCAAATTTAAATTTTTGTGAATAAAAGTGTAGTTACAAAAAATCGTCAAAATGTATGGAAATCAAATCAGAAAATCTTCAGTCGTCATTTTGCAAAATTTCATGAAAAAATCTTCAAAATGACGAAAAATCGTCCCTTCTGGCAGCACTGCGTATAAGCCAGTAACTTTGCTGAATCTTAACCGATTTTTAATTTCTCGAAACTGAGACCTTCCGAAGATGCGAACATAATTTTCAAGTAATATTGAGACAACTGTGCGTATTCTTTCACCAAACTTAATTTTTAAAATCAAATTCTCTATTTATTAACTTTGGAGATGTTTTTACACATTTTTTAATAAGGAACCGTATCATTAATGAATTTATAAAAAAAGTATATTTATTTATGATGAAAACTCAACTTTAGTTTTTAAAATCGGTAAAAAATTTACCGAGTTATTAAACTTTTAATAAAAACAAAATTTTGAAATAAATGCAAGCACAATTTTTTTATACACTCTAACCATAGTATGGGGTATTAGACTGGCATTTTTTCTTCAACTTTCGATTTTCTCAACTTTCCGGGCAAATTCTTATGTCAAAATTAGTTTTTTTCGATTTTCAAAGTCCGGGCAATTTTTATCATTCTAGGTCTGAAACTTATAGGGTACAAATTTCGGTCCAATCGGATTAAATTAACCCGTGGCGGTCAAAGTTTTGAATTTTTGACAAATTAAAAAAAAAAATATATATATATTTCTTTCGATACATCATATTTGTTAATTTTCAAACGGTTTTCGAGATATCGCCATTTGAAATTTGTAAAAAATGGCGGTTTTTTCCTACGTTCAAGAAATTTTTTAAAAAAGTCTCAAAATTCCTTTTCCTTGACCCCTTCATAGAGCTTGAGACATTCTTTCATTTAAACTCAATTTGAGACAAATCCGATACATTTAACCCGTGGCACCCATCGATCAAACTTTTTGCTTTATTAAAAACATTTCACCAAAAACTATAAACTTTGTTCGAGGGCATCACGGGCTTAAATTATCGGATTTAGCTCAAATTAGACTTAAATAAAAGATTGTTCTAAGCTCTATGAATGGGTCAAGGGAAGGACTTTTTGAGATTTTTTTTAAACAAAATTTTGAGCTTAGGAAAAAACCGCCATTTTTGCAATTTTTTGACAAATTTTAAATGGGGGATATCTCGAAAACCGTTTGACCGATTTAAGAAGTTTTTTGATATTCGCATTCAGCAAGCCAAAATTATTAAAAATAATGTATCGGAAGATATTTTTTATTTTTATTTTTTCATTTTCAAAATTCCTTAAATTTGGTGGAAATTTTCCAAAAGTCCAAAACTTTGATTCAAATTATCGGATTTGGCTAAAATTTGTTTTAGATGAAAGATTGTCTCAAGCGGTCAACGGTATGAAATTTTGAGATTTATTTTACAAAATTTCTTGAACGTAGGAAAAAACCGCAATTTTTTGAAAATTTTAAATAGCGTTATCTCGAAAACCTTTCGACCGATTTTAAAACTTTTTTGATATACGTGCTCAGCGTATCAAAATTAACAAACAGTTATTTTTTAATTTATTTTTTTTTTGTTTTTCAAAATTCCATAATTTTGATCGCTGGGCGCCACGGGTTAATTTAATCCGATTGGCCTCAAATTGGTCCATATAAGTTTTAGGCCTAGAAGGATACAAAATGCCCGGACTTTGAAAACCGGAAAAAACTAATTTTCACGTACAGAAAAATCCCAGTCTAATGAGGTATACTCACTTTGTTATTCCGTGTGAAACACATCGAAATATCGATCAAGAGTCCCACAGCGAATATATTTTTTTTTTATCAGTGATCGATTCTAAGATATTGTAGAGATGTCCGTCAGTCTATCCGTTTTGTTTTGCAAAATTTCCAAATAAAGTAGGTATTTTGCAATAATCTTTACTTGTCTTTATTTATTTAAGATATTTTAATTAATTGCTAATATCATATTAAGAGCATATTAGCAATTAATTCGTATAGATAAAACATGATAACAATGTGATGATAAATGTTAATTTTTTTTAATTTTAAGCAATTAAAATGGTATAAAAGGAAATATTTTATGAATTAAGTAAAGAAAAGTAATCATTATATGAATATTTCTTATATTTATGTTTATTATGTCTAATAACTTTCTAAATAAATCATTAAAGCAAATAAAAAACACTTTAATTAAAGTTAAATTATTTTATTTTTATCTTTACAGAAACACAAGCAACCAACACATATGAAAATGGAAAAAAGAAATGTCCTTTTTTCGAAAGGATGATTAAAACACATTGTATGAATGCTATTATTTTGGCAGTAAATAAATCAAAAACAGTTGCAAGAAGGATAACGATAACAGCAACAACTTTGTACAAACACAAGCAAAAAAATATTAAATTGTCTAGCCAAAGGATACCCACCTATATAACTGATCACCATCAACTGCTCCACTACCTACATACACCATATTATTTTTTGTACATAAAACATAACCACATACATAATATATTCAACTGGAGTTGAACGGAATCAGAGTGTAACTGAGCAGAAACATTGACTACTGCCATCATATCTTTCAAAAATAGATGGCCTAAAGCAGCAGCACGCCTTCTACAAACAAACAACGACCAACAGCAGCAACAACAATAGCTGTAGTCATAATATAGAAAACGGCGACGACGACATTATAAAATAACAAAAAATATTCTCATATCATAATGTCCAGCCATTCGGGGACAATTGGCCGCAAACGTGGTGGCAGTGGTAGTGGCGGAAGTGAATATTATTTTAGTGGTGGCGAACATGCCATACGAAGACAACGTTCAGCTGAATGGCACAGTCGACATGCATACAATAGCAGCAGTGAGGATGAATATCAGAATACGGGTCAAGCATCAGCATTCGATACGCAATTGTTGGCACAGCTGTTATTGCAAAGTCAGCAATTGGCAAGTAAGTCGTTTAGTCGTTAGTTATTTAGTCGTCCATTTAAGTAGTTTTATCCACCCATTTCATAAACTATATGACTGTATCCGGTATCATTGTATCACTGAAAACAAAACGAGAGAATATCACTGTATGTATTTTATTTTAAAGGCTAAAGCTGGAACAGAAACAAAAAAAAAAATAAAAAAACAGGATATCAGCTCACAATCAGTTAAATCGTTTTTTTTTTGTTAGTTGGTTACACTCATAAAAAAAGTGTTACAAATATCTAAAAGGGGTACTTAGAAATAAATTTACAAGTTCTTGAGCATGCACTGTGAGGCTGAAGGATTAAAATGACCCCTAAAAATAGAATATACAGGCTTAGTATGTTCTACACTCAAAAATAAACCTTGTTAAATTACTAGAAAAAGTCCTGTAATCAAATTTTACCAATATATAACAGTTTCCCTAGTTTTTAAACAAAATTCGACCGAAATTTTTTTTGTAGTTTTAACATTTTTTCGTAAATGTCGAAAAAGTTACAAATTTACAATTATTGGTAAAAAGCTTGTTAAATTATTACTAGAAATTCTAGTAAAATAGGAGGTACCTAGCAAAACTTTTATTACAAAATAATGTATAAAATAAGGCATATTAGACCTTATTTGGTAACATGCAGCATTGATAATTTTATGGGATGAGACTCAAAGTAATGCATCCAAATCATAACATAATAGTAAGTTATAAAGAAATGCTTACCGGTAGGTATAAAAATATATATTTTTTTATTAATTGTTGTTGTTTTATTTAATTCACATTTTTTTATTAGTTACATTTAATTGTTTATATTTTTTTTTCATTTATTCATTATTTTTTATTAATTTTAAGAACTTGCACATGAGTCTGCGTGGAGATTCGAACCAAGAACCTCTGGTTTCTGCAGCACAACCTCTAGACACTCACCTAAAGCATAATAATAAACAGGAAAACCAAAAATATGCAATTTCATGGTTTTTTTCTATGCATTGTATTGATATTAGAGTTTTTCTTTTTCCGGACTTTTTCATTTCCCGGGAAAGCGAATTAATTTTAAAATTTCCCGGGATCCCGGGAATTCCTGCAAAAACTAAAAACCCAATTTTTTTGTCAAAAAAATATCACAAAATCCACCAGAAAACACATAAAAAATGCTATTTTCTGACCTTAGGTCTTTCGATTTTCTTTATATTAACGGTATGCATTCTCCATAAAGCTAATAAAACATATCCATTTTCAGTTTTTTTAATTTTAAAAAAATCGCGATTTTTTCGCGAATTTAATTTTCTTCAAAAATTTAAAAAATCAAAAAAGTATGTTAATTTGAAGAGCCATATCTGCTAAAGTATCTATCGGATTTCTACGATTCAAAAAGCATTTGATTCAAACGGTTATCCTTTTTTATACCAATGCAATAAAAAAAAGTTTTTCCAAAAAAAGTGCATTTTTGATGCAAATGCAATTTTTTGATGCATTTTTCAAAACTTTCTCCCCCTTCAATTTTTTTGAAACCAGCATAATTCGAAAATATGGCATTTTTTACACAAAATTGAGTACCGTTTTTTTTGTGACGGCGTTTCAAAAAATTTTCGTGATTTTTTTAAAACTACTTATTTGATTTTTTCCATACAAAAAATCAATTTAATATTTATTTTGCAATTTTATCAAAAAAAGTATGTAACTTTAAAAAGCCATTTCTCCGAAAGTATCTATCGGATTTCTACGCCTCAAAAAGCATTCGATTCAACTGATTATCCGTTTTTATAACAATGCACTAACAAAAAATATTTTTTTAAAAAAATGCATTTTTGATGCAAATGTAATTTTTGGATGCATTTTTTAAAACTTTCTCCCCCTTCAATTTGTCTGAAACCTGCATAAATCGAAAATATAGAATTTTTTACATAAAATTGGGTACATTTTTTTTGTGACGGCGTTTCACAAAATATTACTGAATTTTTTAAAAAATGCTTACGTAGTTTTTCCTTAGACTAAAATTTTTTTTTGTTATTTCATGAATTTTATGAAAAAATTGTATGGAAAAACCAATAAGGTATTTTTAAAAAAATTACAAAATTTTTACGAAACTCCGTCACAAAAAAAGCTGTACGCGATTTTGTGTAAAAAATGCTATATTTTCGATTTATGTAGGTTTAAAAAAAATTGAAGGGGGAGAAAGTTTTAAAAAATGCATCCAAAAAATGCATTTGCATCAAAAATGCACTTTTTTTTTTTAATATTTTTTTTTATTACATTAATATAAAGTAAGACTATCGTCTGAATCGAATGCTTTTTGAATTGAAGAAATTCGATAGATACTTCCGAAGATATGGCTATTCAAAGTAGCATACTTTTTTGATTTTTTCAATTTTTGAAGAAAATTAAATTCGCGAAAAAATCGCGATTTTTTTTAAATATAAAAAACTGAAAATGGATATGTTTAATTGGCTCTATAGAGCACATGTGTACAAAAAATTAGATAAATTTGAAGACCCTCGGTCAGATTTTATAAAATCTTTGCTGGATTTCATGATATATAAAAACCTTATGAATGCGATTACACTATTTATAATGTTTATTAATACCATACAAATCTTATTTAGTACCTTTAAAATAAAAAAAAATAAGTTTCGAGAAAAAAATAATATTTTTTGTTACCCAGTTTTTACTAAAAAAAAGGCCCAAATATATCGAAGTCTTTTAAAAGTACCTATTTTTGAGGGAATATGTTTTTTCACATCGCTTTATTTTATTATATGTTGAAATAATAAAAGTTAATCATTTATTCTAATTCATCTCAGTTCATTTTTACAATTGGTTCTCAACGCTTTGCCTCTAAAATTGAATGTAACTGTTTCGCAAAAATTAAATTATAAGAAAATTTACACCAAAAAATTATTTAAAAAATTGATAAAAAATTAAAAATTCTGGTTTCTAAAAGAAAAACCCATTAATCTTAGAGTCATTCCTTACACCTCAGGTTCTGATAATTATATTCTATGGGAGATTTACATATTGAGAGACTTTTTTCATTTCGTAAGTCTCAAATTTTATGACATTTTTTAGTTACAAGGTCTCTCTTGGAATACTATTTGGGCTCTTCTGGTCCCTGCGTACGTTTTTGCGATCGATTATAAAAAATTTTAATAAAATCTCTAAAAAATCACATACAAAATAATCAATAGAAGTCGAAAAATCAACAATTTCAAAGAAACAAAAACTCCCGGGAATTTCAGCTCTTTTTCCCGGGATTCGGGATCGAAAATTTACGGGAATTCCCGTGAAATCACGTCCCGGGAATTAAAGATGACCAAACCTCAAAAAATTTGGTTATCTTTAAAAATTCAAATTCTTCTAAAATTTGACCTTTAACTGGGTCAATATTTCATATCTAAATTTTGACCTAATTAAAGGGATTGAAGAAATATCATATGCTGTAATAATTTGGTAGAAAGCAGATGAAGTTTGTTAAAAAAAATAACTAAAAGCGAAAAATGTTACCAAAATCATTATTATCTCGAAATCCGCCGAAATAAAATCGCTAGACTAACGTAATGAAAAAGGAATGTATACACTTTTTGTAGTTTTATTTCCTTATATGTACATAACAAAACCTTTAAGTCCAATAACACTGTGTCACAAATTTTCAACAAAGTCGTGACCAAATGAATCTGACACCTAATCTTTATGTAAATCCGAACGCTGAATCCGAATATGAAGTCAGAATGGTCAAAAGTAGAACAGTTTTCGAGATATTTACGAGAAAATCGAGAAAATTACCGTTATTTGCTCTTTTCAACTTATTTTTTTAAAACCAAACAATAATTTTTTTTTTAAATTTTATCACTTAAAACGTTAGTTTATTTCAATACGAACATTTTGTGCCCAATAGGATCCAGATCGGAGCAAAATTGACTAAGTTACAGTAGATTAATTGAATTATCCCACTTTTCGATTTTTTTTTTTAAAAACACAAGTAAATATACAAAGCTAAATGTTAGTAATGAAAGGTGGATTAATTCACTAAATCTTCTGTAGCTTTGTCATTTTTGCACCAATCTGGGTCTTGTTGGTCGCAAAATGTTCGTATTGAAATAAAATAATGTCCTATGTAATAAAACATTATAATTTTTAATTGTTTGGTTTAAAAACAATAACTTGAAAAAAGCAAAATTGCAAAAAATCATCAAATTTTTCATGAAGTTTGAACTTTTGTCCACTGTAACTCTGTCATTTCTTAACTAATCTTCACAAGCGACCCATGGTTATTTTAGTAATTTTATTATCTTTCATTAAAAAAAAAGAAATACATAAATCGACGAATAGCTTTGAAGATATTTGCATTTAAGTGACATCATCTTTTTAAAAACACAAAAAACGCTTATTTTCGAATATCTCGAAAACTGTTCTACTTTTGACCATTCTGACTTCATATTCGGATTCAGCGGACAATTGTACATAAAGATTAGGTGTCAGATACATTTGGTCAAAAAACTGTCACGTAGTGTAATCGATTTTTTTAAATTTTTTTACCAAAAAAAAAAAAATAAAAATTTTAAATTGGAGATTTGAAAACTGGGTTGAAAAATTAATATTTTTTTACAATTAATTTAAACCAAGTGATCATAACACAATATGAAAAATACCTATCATAAAAAATTTTGTTTATTTCAATCAAATTCAAAAATTAGACTCGAATTTTTTTATCAAGTCGTCTGGCACACTCTAGTTGCCTGGAGAAGCTGATATAACTTGGATGATTTTTAACCGATTTTAGTTTTTATAACCTTATTACAAAGGTAATGTACTCCACATCATAATTCTGTAAACATTTGAATTCAAACTTAACTTAATATATCAAAAAAATTGAGAAATGAGTGAAAAGTAATTTTCCCCCTTGTTTTTAAAACTTCAGGTCGTTTCCGCGTCCACTTAAAGTTATCGGATTAACTCCAAATTGTTTTTTTTAGTTTTTATTAAAAAGAAACAATAATTTACCCAGTGCTAGGCAATTAAAACACTTTAAATTTTTCTCTTACCAATCAGAACACCCTTAATGTATAATACAATTTTTGAGTCTCACATATAGATATTGTCAAACATTATGAAGTTAAGTATTAGTGGTCGAAATTTGCGTAGATTGGTGGCTGAGGTGGCTAACAGATAACGTTGGCGACAAGAGGCTTATTTATATTATTTTTATTTAATGTTGTTAACTCCATTAATGTTAGCTATTTAAATATAATTTTGTCATTAATGTTAATAAAATTTTTTGTAATTATAATGCATTATACATCGTAAGTAAATTACTATTATTCATTTTTAAATAATATATTATCAAACCAATGTTTGGTAAGACATCCCAAAATAATGTAATAAAGAATGGATATACATTATCTGGTAATGTGTTATATAACACCTTCTGACAGATAATATTAAACACGAACCGTTTGATATACGTCTTAAAGTAGAGATCAAATGGAGTAAATCTGCATTTACAGTTTTTTATTTCGTGATCCTGTTTACTTTTAAAAGGAATTTAAAGTTTTAAAGAATACATTTTGTAACATATTTTTGAAATATTTGTACTTGTTCTAGGATGACACTTGTTCTAGAAGGATCTCCCCTAATTTTTTTCATTTTTTTATTTTGCCATGACTGTGATCATTTGAAAACTTTTTTTAAATATTTTGTTGAAAATTTTGAATGATATTGAAGGATAAATTTTTAAAAGGACGTAACTTGCCACCTTTTTTCTGATATGCAAAAATAATAAAATAGGAAAATTAGGGAAGATCGTCCTCTTTCATTTGCTGTCACTATTGACGACAAGTTCAAATATTAGAAAAATATTTTATAAAATTTAATACTCTTAAACTTTGAATTCCTTTTAAATAGAAACAGGATCACGAAAGAAAAACTGTAAATGCAGATTTAATACATTTAGTCTTTAGTTTCAAACGTTTGTTATTCAGTCCGTGTTTAACGACTACTTTTCATTTTTGTGGAATGGTGTAATCACCACCCATTACCAAAGTTTTGCTGGGTAGCACATAATCTAGTAAAGTCACAAGAAGTCCTTGTAATTTTTATCGCGTCAAAAAAGTTGTAAATTTAGAATTTTATTGTTAAAAAGCTTATAAATATCTTGTAATTTTACAAGCTTTTTACCAATAAAATTGTAATTTTTACTAGGAAAAAATTATTTGAGATTTTTTTTGTAATTTAAAAAGATTTTTATTTTTGAGCGTAAAAAAACCGGAATCAAATTTAACCGAAAACTTTTATTAATATTATTTAGTTTAGGAGAAGCTTTAATAAGATTTAAACACCTTTAAAAATAATTAAAAACTTCAGTGGGTCATAATAAAAAAACTTGAGTTATGTTTTAAAACCTATCGCCGGTTTTAGTCTACTTATGGTAAACTTTCATTTTTATTTATCCCATTCAAGATACATTCGGTGACCGCAAATTAACTGCACAGTGTAAAATATGAGGCATTCCATTCCAAACCGGGCATTTTAAAACACTTTTCTTAGATTTTCCCAATTTTTACAGATTTTAGTAACACTAAAAATCTAATTTGTGATAAATTTTTCGATTTTTTTGGAGACCCTTTTAAAAGATATCGAATATTTAAAAATTCGAAGCCGGTTCCTTTACTCATATTTCTTTTACTCATAACTTCATCAAAAATGGTTTAAATTCCATTTGTTTTATTTTATGTGCTTTTAAATTAAAAAAAAATGTCATGTTAATAGATAAGCTCGAGGCCACTCGAGCTTGTCTTTTAACAAATTATTTAAAAACTTCATTTTGTATGGGAGCTCCCTTAGGAATTGGAGATATACTTTTAGTTTGTTTGGAAAAAATGTTTACAGGTAAAACATAATTGGGGTCGGTCTTGTTATAGATCCCTCTAGGCGCACCATTAAAGCAGTAGACCTGATTTAAAGATTGGAAAACTCAATACAAATTTTTCAAAAAATCACTTATCAATTATTCGTTACATTGCTTTCAGTGTAGAAAAAATAGTATTGTACAATTTGTTTTTATATGCATGTGCTAGTGAATGTAAAAATTGGATTTATTTTATATTTATTTCTATATTTTGCATAGAGAAGGACAATTTCTTCTCGTTTTTATTTTTTTCAATTAGCGATACTCTGATAAGAGGATTTTAGCCAAAGAGATTATGGAAGTGATGAAAATAATTTAATTCTTTTTTATTTTATTACAACCGTTTTTTTGTTTCTCTCTTTGTGTGTGTGTATTTTTTTATAGTTGGTTCAGCAGCAGTTAGTTCAGAGATTTTAAGGTTGAGTTCATTTACAGTGTTATAGTTAAAGGCTTAAAACAATTAGATTTTCTTTATTACCAAAATGAAATTAAAATTGAAATGAAAATTAAACGATGTGTTTTTTTAATTTTATTTTGAACTAGGAGGTTTATGATTTTAATTGTCTTACCACATTTGTTGGCATTTTTATTATTGGGCAACAGAATGTTGTTTTGAATTCAAATTATGAATTTATGCTGATGTTTTTTAATAAAGAAAGTCAAATGAATACATTGGGTTTTCGCATTTTTATGTTATATCCCTGAAACTATGCGTAACAAAAAAAAATGAAACTTGTCAATTTTGCTATAATTTTGCAATAATCCTATTTACCAATATTTAACAGTTGGGTGAAGCGAATTTTCCAGGATTAGAGCCACAATCTACATTAAACTAGATTAGAGGACCACTGTAAACGCACTATTACAATAAAATTTACAAACAGCGGTAACGTTCTTTCGAATGTACTGAAAAAATACTGCCTGAAAAAATAAACCAGTATGCTACAGAACATTTACAGAACAGTACGCTGAGAATTGTCCAGCTCTTAAGTTCCGATTTTTTTTTTTTAATTATTTAGGTCCTGGGCAAAAAAAAATTGAAAATTTTTTTTAAACATTTCTAAGTGGATTTTTTTTAATTAAAATTGCATTGTTACCAATGATCTTAAAGTTCGTATTCAGTAATCAATATTGCCCTAAAAAAAAAATTTTTTTAGGTCCTACCCCCTAATTTTGTTCCTTTAAATGAAAAATTTAATTTTTTTGTTGAGATTTTTGAATAAAATCATAAGGTCGAGCACGCGGATTTTTCACGAAAATCTACAAATATAGGTTCTTTAAATAATTTTTTTTTTATTTTTCTAAAAATTACTATATATGAGGCATTCCACACCAAATGTCCAGCAAAAAAAACACGTGTACCGTAAACTTCTGAATAGCTTGTATGTATAGCCCTATATGGAACTTAGAAAATTGCTTTTTTGGTTTTTCAATTTTTCAAAAACTGGGCTTAGGAGGCGTGGTCAAATATTGGAAAAATGGTCAAATTTGTGGCGAGTTGCCTTAATTAAATATTTATCACAGTAAAACGGAATGCACCACAATCTTAAAAATTTACATTCTTATAAAGTTTTGTATGGGCTATCGATTAAAATTTTTTTTTTTTTTGGAAAATTATCAGAACCCGTTCTGAAATTTTCCATTTTTTAAAAAAGTCAATTTATCAAAAATCCGGCCACTTTTTTTCTTTTTTTTAATTTTTTTTTTTTAAGTTTAGATGTTTGTCCATCCACACAAAAAAAAATCAGAAAAACATTTTTCGTTTTTTTCGAGAAAATCGCATTTGAATTTTAAATTTCATAACAATTTTGTAATTTGCTTGTATTTTCTCGTATTAACGTTGCGAATGAGTAATATTTATGCAATTAATATTACTCATTCGCAACGTTAAAACAAGAAAATACAAGCAAATTACAAAATTGTTATGAAATTTAAAATTCAAATGCGATTTTCTCGAAAAAAACGAAAAATGTTTTCTGAATTTTTTTTGTGGATGGACAAACATCTGAACTTTAAAAAAAAACTTTAAAAAAAAGAAAAAAAAGTGGCCGGATTTTAAATAAATTGACTTTTTTAAAAAATGGAAAATTTCAGAACGGGTTCTGAAAATTTTCCAAAGACAAAAATTTTAGTGGATAGCCCATAAAAAACTATATAAGAATGTTAATTTTTGAGATTGTGGTGCATTCCGTTTTAATGTGATAAATATTTAATCAAGGCAACTCGCCACAAATTTGACCATTTTTCCAATATTTGACCACGCCTTCTAAGCCCAGTTTTTTAAAATTAGAAAAACCAAAAACGCAATTTTCTTAGTTCCATATAGGGCTATCCAAATAAGCTATTCAAATTATTTAAATTTTTTAAATGCTTTAAATTGGTGAGATAAAAAAATTTCATCAAAGAGGAGACTTACTCTAAAAATATGTATCGTTCAATCCATAAGATATTGCCCATTTCATGTTGTTGGTATGTTTAGAAAAAATTTTGGGGGACATAAGTTAAGAGGCTGTAGGCAAAATCGCCCAAAGAAAAATCGCCAAAAAAATTTGAAAAATGATCCAAAAAGAAAAATACGAAACTTCGCCCAAAATTAACGAAAAAAAGCCCAAAAAAGAAATGAAAAATGGCCCAAAATAAAAAAAGATTTTTTCTAACACATTTTTTTCAAAAAAAGGTTACGTGGTTATTATTTATTTTTATAGATCGTTGTTTTGAGAATACAGCCCGTAAAATGCATATGTAATTGATGTAAAAGTTTTAAGTGTGAAACTTAAATTTTAACGAAATAAAAAAAAATTGGAATTAGGTCCGATGAAAGCGCCGCAGGCGAAAAATTTTAACAACAAATTTTAACAAAAAAATCGCGCGATTTTTGTTAAAATTTGTTGGTCAAATTTTTCGCCTGCGGCGCTTCCATTGGAGTTGCATACTGTTTTTAAATTCATTACTTTTGATTTTCTACTGCGCTGCGATAGATTAATATATAGCGTGGTAATCTGCATGTAAGAGCAGGGGTTTTGGGTTCGATATGCGTTTACTATTTCTAAAACTACATATTTCAGTTTTGACATTTTAAGATTTTGACAAAAAATTAAACCAAAATAAAATTGGGCAATTTTTCATACATAATTTTTGGGTAATTTTTCGTAATGAAAAATCACCCAATTTTTAATTTAGAAATTTGGCCCAAAACTATGAAAATTTACCCAAAATTGTTGGGTAACTTTTCATATGAAATATGACCCAGATTTGTATGAAAAATTTTTGGGTGAATTTTCGTTTTCTTTTTTGGGCGATTTTGCCTACAGCCAAGTTAAGAGGGTTCGTGGTAAATTTTCAGATTTTTTTGATGACCCGTTCAAAAGATATCGAATTTTTAAAAACTGGTCTTCAATAATGGTCGAAATTGCAATTTTTTTTCAAAATTTTTGTTTTTCTACGTACTTTTTAAAAAAAAAGTCAAAAAAAATCTTAAAAGTGCTCTAGTATGCGATTTTCAAGTTTGAAAATTTAAATCTCATTTTTGAAAATGTATGTACTCTTTGATTTTTTTTTTTTAATTTTTTGGTATAAAACTTCTATCAATTCTACAAATTTTTTGCCCAGTAGGGTCGTGGGATAACTATTATTATATTTTTTAAAATTTTTCGAAAAAATTTTATTGTAATTTTCCAATCTTAAAATCATTTCTACTGCTCCAATGGTGCGTCATAGAGGGGTCCTTTATAAGACCGACTCACATTAATTTTTATGCCTTAACATTTCTTTGGAACAAACTAATACCCTATCTTCAATTTCGAAGGGGGCTCCCACACACAATGACGTTTTTTAAAATTTGATCCAACCGCTCTAACTGCCCTAAGAGTGCCCTTAGAGCAATCAAATGTATAACCGACAAACAATATTTTTTTAGTCCAAACATTTTCTGTGAACACACCTACCCTCTATCTCTAATTGTTAAGGCGGTCCCCATACAATTTTTTTTATTTTTGGTAAATTTGTTTTATTTAATCATGTAATGGTGCGTCCGAGATGGGTCATTAGTGAAATCGACCCCCATTTATTTTTACCCTACAACATTTTTTTAATGCTACGCCCTATCTCCACACCCTAAGTTGGCTCCCATACAAATAACCAATTAAAATTTAATTGTATATTGTGCATTTTTTAAAAATAAATAATTAAAAAAAAAAAAATTTTAAATAAAATAATATAAAAAAAATATTTCTTCAAACTTTACCAAATATATTTATGCCCTAAGGACATAGTCAGTGGGACAACCTTTTTTATACATATGTATAAAACTATAAACAAAATGAGAACTCAAAAAACTATATGAGAACTTTCAACAAACTATTAATAGTTTGTTGAAAGTTAAAAATTTAATTAAACAATTAATTATATTAATTATAAATTTATTTAATATTAAAATTAAAAACAATTAAAACTTTAATTGAAATATAGTTAAAAATTTAATCAAACAATTAATTATATTAATTTAAAATTTAATTGATATTAAATTAAAAATCAATTACAATTTTAATTAAAAACAAGTGAGAGTGTTAAATTCGGCTGTGCCGAATCTTTTATACCCACCAAAATGTTAAAAAAAAAAAATTGACAGGGGCGTTTCTTTTTTTGGGCGGGGGGGCGAAGTTAATAGGGTCAGTGGGGCACGTTGATAGCACCTTCCCATCGCGATAAATATACCAAATGTTTCATTTATTTAACAAAAATACAAAAAAAAAAATGTAAAAACGTGTATTTTTTTAGAGGTTGGTTTAGTTCTTCAAGGGGGAACTTTTTTCCCCCTGGTCCGATTTGGCCAAATTCCGAACTTAACCTGCCTAGGAACATAAGACATGTTTGTGCCCAACTTGAGGTTCCTAGCTCTTTTATTTTGGACTGCATCGTGTTAAGTACAGACGGACGGACAGACGGATGGACGGACGGAAGGACGGACATCGCTAAATGTCTTAGAATCGATCACTGATCAATAATATATATACTTTATGGGGTCCCCGACCGATATTTCGATGCGTTACACACGGAATGACAAAGTGAGTATACCCCATACTGTAGTTGGAGGGTATAAAAATATACGATATTATTTTCTGTGTAACTACACTCAAATCTTCAGCAGAACATTATCATGATTTAATGTTTTGGGCTAGAGTAAAAAATTCGCAGGCATTTTTCGAGTGATATTCTTTTCGTTTAAGTGCACCAATACTTTAACTAAAATACATTTTTTTTAATAAAAGTAAATAAATGTCCTCTTTATCTTTAAACTAATACTCATTTTTATTTTTTGCCAGATTTGGATCGTTATAATTCTGATTTTGAAAATGAAGAACATTTATCTTCGCGACTGAATGAATATCCCTCCTCGTCAAATCGTGATACATTTCTTAATGCCAATACCAGCCAATCATATTTACAACATCTGCATCAACAACAACAAAAACTACAACTTGAAAGTACTGAATTATGTTCACCACTAAAACAACAAACACAGACTGCCAATTTGCATACGCCCACAACAATTGGAACAACAACAAATTCAACTGCCAATAATAAATTTCTTAACAATGCCAATTTGGGGTTTTTACCCACAACACGAAGTACAAATCCATTTCTTAATTCCAAATATGATTCACAATCAAATTCAGATTCATTAAGTGATCGCATATCGTTTTCGGGTAGTTCGGCCATACTAGATCGTTTACAAAACACTAATGACTTTTTAGCTACGGCGGCTAACGGTACAACGTCGATGTTGAGTAACGCTTTTTTATTGCCTGCTCCTAGTGCGACGTCTAACGGTTTAACACCGAATGTCCGCGAAACGAATTCAACGCGTTCGCATCGTTCGAAAAGTGGTCGTACTATAAATCGTACAAGTGGTATGACATCGTCTAGTAGTGCTACGTCTTCCAATAGTAATGCAACTTTGAATAACGGTAATAATCGCAGTGAACGTGATAAATTAAAATTACAACAACTACAAATGGAATTACGTGAATATGCTGAGTCGAATGGTGAAAGTTCAAATGTTTCCGTTTTTAACGGCATTGACATTAGTGATAGTATTGGTGTGATTGTAGATGGAAGTGTTGGCGATGGCTGTGGTGAAAATAATGAAATTCTTATTTCCGGTGGAGAAGATACCGAACCACCACCAGAACCAGCACCGCCAGAAATACCACCACGCACACAATCACTTTTAATGTCATTGCGAAAGCATTCGGAGTATAAGCTTAAATATGAAGAAAAAGGGGACCAAAAACATGAGGAATTTATACCAACCAGTCAATTACTACAAACTACTCCACAACAGCCGCAAGTTCATCAACAGCAAAAGGGTAAGTTTTTACAAAAGCTTTTTTTAGTACAAATTTAAAAAATAAAGGGAAATAAAGCTTTAAGTTATTAACAGTAAAGAAAAAACATTTAACCAGAAATGTAATGATGCTTAAACTTCTTACAAGGATATGTAAAAAAGTTTAAAAAAGCTTTGAGTTATTAACAGCAAACAAAAAACAGTTAACCAGAAATGTTATGATGCTAAAAGTTTTTAGAAGGATATGTGAAAGGGTTTAAAAAAGTTTTACCTGCACTGTTTACAAAAACTCTTAGGGCAACTCAGCAAAAACGTAAAAAAAATGTGTTGTTCTTTAAAGATGTGTAAATTTCTACATTCAAATCGAAAAATTAATAGTTTGTGTAGCTTTTCTTTAGCAAAGCTTTAATAATACCATTTTCATATCAATTTTCGTAACAGCCATGAAGCTTTTCTTTAGTATAGTTATGTTGTCATATAGCATTTAAACAGCTTTTTATAAGTGCTTCGAAACTGTTATTAATATTTTTCAATGACTTTCAAACTTCAGCAAAAAGTACTGTAATAATGAAAAGCTTTAAAAGAACATTAAATTATAGACAATTTAGCTTTAGCTTTTTTCAGCATAGTTATGTTGCTTTAGAATCAAATAATTTCCACCAAGCTTTTTAGCAGCATTTCTTTAATGCTACGAAAATGTTACAAAATATTTTTCAATGACTCAGAAACTTTACTAATAAAAGTACTGTATTAATAAATGTCGTTAAAAGTACTGTAAAAAAAACAAATTTTTTTTTGTGATGAACATTTTTATACCCTCCAACCATAGTATGGTGGTATACTCACTTTGTCATTCCGTTTTTAACGCATAAAAATATCGGTCGGGGACCCCATAAAGTATATAATGGGCATTCCATGTCAAATCGGACACTTTGAATATTTTTTTTTTTAGATTTTCCAAATTTGTTTACAGTTTTAAGTACCCTTCAAAAAGTCCTTCGTGGAAAATTTTCAGATTTTTTTGATGAACCGTTCAAAAGATATCGAATTTTTAAAAATTGGTAGTTTGTTCATTTATTCAAATTTCTTTTACTTATAACTTCTTCAATAATAGTCCAAATAGCACATTTTATTTTTTTTCAAAATTTTTGTTTTTTTTACGTACTTAAAAAAAAAAAAATCCAAAAAAAACTTAAAGCGCTCTAGTATGCGATTTTTAAGTTTTAAAATTTAAAGTTCATTTTTGAAGATGTTTGTACTCGTTGATTTTTTTTTTTTTAATTTTTTTGTGTAAAACTTCGCTCGATTCTACAAATTTTTTGCCCATTAGGATTGTGGGATAGTGATTATTACTATTGTTTGAAATTTTTTGAAAAAATTTTATTGTAATTTTACAACCCCCATTAATTGTTACGTCTAAACATTTCTTCGGAACAAACTAATACCCTATCTCTAATTTCTAAGGGGGATCCCACACAAAACGAAATTTTTTAAAATTTGCTCAAACCGCTCTAACTGCCCTAAGAGAGCCTTTAGAGCAATAAAATGTATGACCGAACCCCAATATTTTTTTAGTCCAAACATTTTCTCCAAACACACCTACCCTCTATCTTTAACTCTTAAGGCGGTCCCCACACAATTTTTTTTATTTTTTGTAAATTTGTTTTATTTAATCAGCTTCTACTGGTCCAATGGCGCGTTCGAGAGGGGTTATTAGTGAGACCGACCCCCATTTATTTTTACCCTTCAACCTTTTTTTAAACATACCTACGCCCTATCTCCACTCTCTAAATGGGCTTCCATTCAAAATTACATTTTTATAAAATTTTCTCCAACTGTAATTTGTATGTGAGTCCAGTTAGGGAGGGGAGATAGGGCGTAGGTAGGAGTTTCGGTTTTCAAAGCTGACTAAATAAAACAAATTTACAAAAAATAAAAAAAAATGTGGGCCGCCTTAAGAGTTAAAGATGGAGTGTAAGTTCAGAGAAAATTTTTAGACTAAAAAAAAATTGTGGGTCGGATATACGTCTAAATACTCTAGGGGCACTCTTACGGCAGTTAGAGCGGTTGGTGTACATTTTAACAAATTTTATTTTGTATGGGAGCCGCCTTAGAAATTGGAGATAGAGTATTAATTTGTTCCGACAAAATGTTTAGGCGTAAAAATTATTGGGATCGGTCTTGCAATTGACTCCTCTACGACGCACCATTGGAGCAGTAGAAATAATTTTAAGATTGGAATATTACAATAAATTTTTTTTTGAAAAATTTAAAAAAATTGTAATAATCGTTATCGCACGATCATACTAGGCAAAAAATTTGAAGAAACGATAAAAATTGTCAAAAAAAAAAAATCAAAAAACCAAAGAGCACACAGATTTTCAAAAATGAGATTTAAACTTTAAACCCTAAAAATCTCATATTAGATCACCTTTAAAAAAAATTTTGGACTTTTTTTTAAAAAATATGCGCAAAAAAACAAAAATTAAAAATAACAAAGAATTGGAATTTAGAACATGTTTGAAAATGTTATGGGTTAAAGAAGTTTGAGTATAGGAACAAGTTTTAAAAATTCGATTTCTTTTGAACGGGTGATCAAAAAAACCTGAAAATTTACCACGAAGGTGCTATCGAAGGGTGCTTAAAAGTGTAAACAAATTGGGAAAATCTTAAAAAAAAAAAAAAGCGAGAGTGTTAAACTCGGCTGTGCCTAATCTTTTATACCCTCCAAAATGAAAAATTAAAAAAATAAAGTTGTCACGGGCGTTTGGGGGGGGGGGCCGAAAGGGGTCAGTGGGGGACTTTGAGGGCACCTTCCCTTCGCGATAAATATACCAAATGTTTCATTTATATAACAAAAATACAAAAAAAAAACATATAAAAAAAGCAATGTTGGCAATCGATACCTTTTCAATACCGTTATCCGTTTCAAAACCCTTTAAATTGAATACCGGTACCAATACCAATACCGAAACTCAGTTTTGGTATCGGATACCGGTATCCAAAAACCTTTTCCTTCGGTATCGGTACGTACCGGTATTGAAACGGTTTTTCTTAAAAACCAAAATTAATTGAAAGTTTGTAAATTTTTTGGTTTTTGTAAATAAAAAATCGTACTCCAAATGCCTCCATGCCTCTTACTTTAACCGCGATGCGGGAGGGAAATATATTTTATGGAAACATTTTGACACCCAATTGAATCTAATTGGACCCTTTTCAGCTCAAACAAAAAAAAGGTAAAATCTATACGGCCTTATATTTATGTACTAAAGACATAGGAAAATGTCCAGCAAAAGCGGTCCAGTGCTTCAAAAATTATGAGAAAAAGACTGAATTTCGGTAACGGTTTTTAGTGAATTTTCGAGATAAAAAACACGCTTACTTTCGAAAGGCATTCCTGAGGATGCTGAAGCTTGGCATATATATTTTCCGTTCCCCTGGCCTGGTTCGTATTGAATTTCAGCCAAATCGCTACAGTGGTTCAAAAGTTATTAAGAAAGCCGTGATTTCAGATTGGTTTCACTCTAAATTCACTTGTTGAAAAACCGTTAAACCAGCTTTAAAAAAATTGATGAGTCAGGAAAATATTTTACAAAGTATTCTTGTCACTAACAAAAAATTTTTGTACTAAAACAAAAAAAAACTTACACTCGAAAAAAAATTTACACTCAAAAAAAAAAAAAATGTTGCCAATTTTTATTTCAAAAATGACTAAAAAAATTTTTTTACTCAAAATAAAATATTTCCATTGTGGAGGGTGTTGATGGAATCGTCCAAGTCTAATTTAACGTTACTACTTGTTTTTACAAATTTTTTTTGAAGTTTTTATACGTTTTTTTTATTTTTTTAGCATTTTTTCGATAATACCGGTACATACCGGTATTGACGTTTCGGTATCGGTAATACCGTAACCGATTCAACTGAAATACCGTAACCGATACCAATACCGAAATAAATAAAAAAACGATACCAATACCGATATCGATACCGTTATTCGTTTCGATTGCCAACCTTGAAAAAAAGTGTATTTTTTCAGAGGTTGGTTCAGTTCTTCAAGGGGGAACTTTTTTTCCCCTGGCCCAATTTTGCCCATGAACCTGCCCATGAACATGAGACATATTTGTGCCAAACTTCAGGAGTTAAGCTGTTTTATTTTGGACTGCATTGTGTTATCTACAGACAGACGGACGGACGGACAGACGGACATTCACAGAATGATTTAAAATTCGATCATAGATCAATAATATATATACTTTATGGGGTCCCCGACCGATATTTTGATGCGTTACAAACGGAATGACAAAATGAGTATACCCCCATACTGTGGTTGGAGGGTGTAAAAATTTTAAGTATTCGATTTGACATGGAATGGCAAATATGTTATTGATCAGTAATCGATTTTAAGACATTATTCCAATGCCCGTCCGTCTGTGCAACCGTCTGTCCGTCTGTGGTTGACACCATACAGTCCAAAATAAAAGACATGGAATCCTGAGGTTGTGTACGATTATGTCATATGGTCGTAAGTTGGTTAGCTTCGGAGATGGGCAAAACCAGACTATGGGGAAAAATTTCCTCTTTAAAGACCTAAAACAACACCAGAAATACACAATTTGCTTTACATGTTTCGCAAAAAAAAATTTTTTTTTTACCATTTATGACGAGGGGGAAAAGTGTATCCAACGTAGCCCAAGGACCCCTTCCCCAAAAAAATACCTATAAATACATTTTTTTTACATTTTTGAGGGTATAATAGATTCGGCACACTCGAATTTAACAGACTCACTTGTTTTTATACCCTCCAACTACAGTATGGGTGTATACTCACTTTGTCATTCCGTGTGTAACGCATCGAAATATCGGTCTAGGACCCCATAAAGTATATATATTATTGATCAGTGATCGATTCGTCCGTCCGTCCGTCCTTCCGTCTGTCCGTCCGTCCGTCTGTGGAAGACACGATACAGTCCAAAATAAAAGTGATAGACTCCTGAAATTTGGCACATATATGTCTTATGTTCATAGGCTGGTTAAGTTCGGAAATGGGCAAAATCGGATAAGGGGGGAAAAAATTCCCCCTTGAAGAACTAAACCAACCTCTGAAAAATATCATATTTTTACATGATTTTTTGTGTTTTTGTTTAACAAATCCAACATTTTTATGCTACAAGAAGTTCAAGGTCCTGCATTTGGACCCACAGAATAAGAAAATATCGTTTTACGGTCCGCCCCACCCCCTTTTATGGGCGTGGAATATTTTTTTTTTATATATATTGATAAATTTGTATTTCTTTAGTGCAAAAAGCATAAGAATTATTTTTTTAACACTTATTCGTGAGGAGTTGTGCCGCCCAATTAACACTACCGACCCCGCCCCCAAAAAAAAAAAGAAAATGCCCCTGCATTTTTTTTTTATTTTTTATTTATTTGCATGTTGGAGGGTATAAAAGATTCGGCACACTCGAATTTAACACACTCACTTGTTATCTTCGCATATTTTGTCTTGCAATATACTATTTCTTGTTGCATAGTGTAATCGCCAAAGCTATTCGACTTCATTGTGGTTAACCTTTAATTTTTCTTAAATAAGTTAATATATTTTTATTGAATAAGTGTTACATTATAATTATGTAACAGCTTCAAACGTTACGTAGAAGGCGCTTAATAATTAAACAGTTATTAATTAAAAGAAATTCTTAAAACACATTCTAAAAAAATTCATTATATTCTCATGTTTTATTGCAGATTATTTAATTGCTGACACAGTACGGTGCAGTGAAAGTCAATCTAAATCAATTGCATCAATGAGTGATACACAAAGTCAGCAGGGGTAAGTTTAAGTTAATTAAACAATTAAAGAAAACTATTAAGAAATAAAGTGATAATAGAATAATTTTAATTAAAAGATATTTCTAAGGAATTCTCTCTCTGTACGTATTTGGAAGATATTTGTATTTTTAATTACAAACTAATATATTTTAAACATAAATCCATTTTTTAAATTCATTTCAGCAAATTGTTTTTTGTGTTAATTCAATTGGAAAAAAGTTAGGAAAAAAAATTATTTGCTATTTTACAAATAGCAATCAAATAATATTTATAACAAAATAAAGAAGAAGATAGTTATGATTGTTGATGATAACATTATGACCCTTATACAATATTAAGTCTATTATTATCATGGATTTTTCTATAGATTAGTGGATGGAAAGCAGTAATGCGGATACGGAAATAGTTTTTCGCAATCATACAACAGTTTGTTTGAAAGTGTGCGTGAGAAGAAGGAAATTAATATTAAAGCTTAAAGTTTCAGTTCATTTTATAAGTAAAAAATATTGCATCTCTACAAAATAGCATTTCTATTTTTGTGAACTCTTATTTTTGTATACCCCACATTTATTGGTAGAAGACTTAAGTAAATACACGCAGAAAAAAAACATGGTTGCGGTGATCATGATTTAAGAGCGTCATATTATGATTGGGAATATGATTGTAACAATAATGTTAATATGATTGACGGCAACAAGGAATGTTAATCATTATATTATTGCGGCAATAATGGCCTAAATGTTATAAAATTGTTATAATATGATTCCAGTTTAATATATATGTTTTTTTTAATTGAGAAAATATATTATGCTTTAATACCACACATTTATAGAAATTCTTTATTAATTTTTTTTCATAAAGTTCACACCAATAATTTATTTTTTGTTTTTGAATGTTGTTTTTATAAATATGAAACCATTTTTATTAATTTTGGTTCAATTTAGTGGCAACCTGCGTTTTACATCAATGATGTGCAATAAACTTATGGCATTTTTCTAAAAAAAATCATCAACGATAACATTTTTGTCAGTTAACATTGGATCATTGAATAAACCATAAGTTATTGACAAATTCATAACATATTTGCTGCAATCATAACATATTTGTTACAAAATTAATATTATTGTCAGCAATTATAACACATTCAGTAAGAAAAAAAATGCACAAAAAACACTGTAATATTTTCGATATGAAGTTTTTATTTAAAATGGAAAGTTATTTTTGAAGCGCACAATAATTAAATTAATTTAAGTAGATTTTTGTATTTCATTTCCTTCTGCGTTGATCCAATTTTTTAAATAACTTATTGTAAGTGGCGTCTTTGCGACTAACTGCTTGCTGGCAAAACACTAAACTGATGAATTAACCTGACAATGTTTGCAAAAATCAATTTTCATTAAGTTGTGATTGTCTAATGATTGTTATAATCATATTATGTTCAAATTTTTGGTGTGTCGATAATATAATTAAATATAACATTGTTAGAACAACCATATTGTACTTTTGGATGTAACAATTATTTTATCATGATTGAAGCGACTATTTAATGTCTAAAACAACCATATAAATGTTTAAATACAATTTTAAAAACAATAACTTGATTGCTGCAATCATAACTGGGTTTTTTTTTTTTTTTTTTTTTTCATAATATCGACCCTGATCGATTTTAAGTCGATTTCGGTCTGTCTGTTGAAAATATTTTAACTTTCAAATTAGATATATAAAATATATTTGCAAAAAATCCAGTTCAGGTAATTTTCACAGATATTTTGCAAAATCAGTATTGCGGTTAAAAAATTTTGACTCAAACCAATTCAATCTTTCACATTTTTTTTTGTTATTTTTTTTTTTAAATCGTTATTCTTCCAATTGGCTTTTTGAAAGTAAGGGATTTTTTAAAGCAGACAGATGCACATCGCAAGTGCATTTGAAAATCGATCGGGGATCATGAAGTCATTTGCAGATTTTTTGAGAAGTTACAAACAAAATGACAAACTTATATATTATTCCATTAAGACAATAGCGGGTACAGCTTTTGAGTTTGGGGGGTGGGAATTTTTTAATTCGAAAAAAATCATCGATTCTCTTCGAAAAAAATTCACGAGCTAAAAAATACGTTAAACATGATTTAAAAACATTGGTAAGCCACAAAAACATTTAAAAAGTGTTTTTGTCACTTAAAAATATTTTAACACAAAAAAATGTACATTCGAAAAGAATTGTACACTCAAAAAAATTTAGTCAATTTTTTTTTTTTTTTTCAAAAATTAGTTGAATAAGTTGAATTTAACTGGGAATTTCCCTCCACCCCCCCCCCCCCCCCCTGTACCCCCGGATGACATAAGTGTATATTTTTCATATTTGTGTGCATAATCGGTTTTCTTTAAATTTTTGTTTGGATTTACGCATTTTGTTCCCGCAACCGTTCCACTGCGTTAGCCATGGGACATGTTCTGTTTGTTGTATTATATCAGTTACTACTACTTATACAACGTTATGTACTACATACATATACATTAGAGTGTCCCTTATTTTGGAAATGTTGAAAATGTTGAGACGGTACCCACTCATTTTTTTCATTTGACTTAAAAATAACTCAGGAAAAATTTTAAGCCCCTAGGACCACGCCTTCATTACTCGACGGGGCCTTAAAGAGCGGGGCCTTAAAAATCAGTTGTCCATACAAACCAAAAATTTTTTTTTTGGACTTAAAATTTTTTTGGTATTAATTATTATATTACTTGATTTGCTTATTCACGACAAAAAATTTGATTTTGGTGGCATATGGCTTTCAGCTCTAAAAAAGTTTTCGCAAAAAAAAATTTCGAGCCGTTGGGGTCCTACGGTAAAAAAATTTTAAAAAATCTTTTATTTTAGTTTTGACTAGCAACGGTTTTAGCTGTTATGTTGCTTTAAATGATATTAATTAAAAAAAAAAATATTATTCCTATCTGTGACATCTTTATCTTTTTCGAAAAAAAAATTTTGAGCCGCAGCGATCTTACGGTAAAAAATTAAAAAAAAAAATATTTTTTAGTTTTGAAAAGCAACGGCTTAAGTTGTCATGTTGTTTTTAATGATATATATTAAAAAAAAAATATTATTTATATCTGTGACATCTTTATCGTGTATCGAAAAAAAAATCAACAATGCATTTTTTACCCTTTTTTAGAACACGACAAAGATGTCACAGATACAAAAAATATTTTTTTATGAATATATATCATTTAAAGCAACATTGCAACTAAAACCGTTGCTTGTAAAAAATAAAAAAAAAATATTTTTTAAAAGTTTTTACAGTAGGACCCCTGCGGCTCAAAAATTTTTTTTTCGAAACTTTTTTTAGAGCTGAAAGCCTTATCCCACCAAAATCAAATTTTTTGTCGTGAATAAGCTAACCAAGTAATATGATAATTAATAACAAAAAAATTTAAAATCAAAAAAAATATTTTTCGGTTTGTATGGAAAAACGATTTTAAAGGCCCCGCTCTTTAAGGCCCCTTCGCGTAGGGAAGGCGTGGTCGTAGGGGCGTTAAATTTTTCCTGAGTTATTTTTAAGTCAAATGGAAAAAAATTAGCGGGTACCGTCTCAACATTTCAAACATTTCCAAAATAAGGGACACTCTAATATACATATATAAAAATCATCGTACTTATTTATCCTTGAAGTATGACTGTTGTATTTTATTACCTTTGTAGTTTTTCTCTATTTGTTGTTTTGTTAAATAACATAAAGAAAAACAACAAAACAAGAAATATATAAAAATTATAAAAAAAATCTCATATTTGAAAAAAGTGTACAATGAAAATCTAAAGAAAAAATGAAGCAAGATTATAAATGCAGCCAATTGTTGCATGGAAACTTTTTTTTTCAACAAACATTTAATATTTTTTATGTATTAAAGACTGGCCGAAGAAACCTACAATCATGATGGAAGTTTGACAAATTGAAAAATTAAAGAATTTTCTTTTTAGTAGCAGGACTAAATCGAAAATTTGCTCAAAAAATTTTCTAAAAAATGTTGGTCATATTGAATATGTAAAGTTTAAAAAAGATGTCTTAAAAAAGATATTTAGCATTGATTTGGTTAAAATACCATTTAAAACAAACAACACTCAGAGAAACACGATATCTATAAAATGGTTTCATCTTTTTCCGTCGTCAATTTTGATAACGAAATTCATCATATTGATAAAGCTTTTCTTTCATATGATGAAACATGTCATTAAAATTAAAACCAAATTATGGCACAATATGTCATTCATCAAATCTTGAAACAAATTTAAAAATAATATTTTATACCATTTTACCACCAACATTGATTGTTCTGAAAGACACATTCTGAATGTTCGTTGACCGAATCTGTTTATTTTCAATCGGTTTTATTTTAGTATCCTTACAATATGCAGGATATACAACAATAATAACACAATTGCATGTAATGCATTCTTATTGTATGATAACAACAAGAACAACAAAAATCGTCATCATACTCATCTTTTTCATTTACTTTATATTTATGCGTTGTGTCCTGTTTTCAACGAGCACGATAATACATATTTTTGTATGTATGAGAGTTTATTGTCTTCGTGTGTGTATGTGTGTATCTCTTCTCTTTTGTATGTGCTGACAAAATGAGAAAAATTCTAAACATTTATTTCTTAGTATTGTTATGATTTCCGTGCATTGAAAGGACAAGATTTTTTTTATTATTTTTTTCATTATATACAGTGGTTAAAATTTTAAGTCGCATACACGTCATAAGTGTACTAAACAAAATAAACAAGTTTAAAATTTGTTGCTTATCAGGTTGTTTTTGAGTTAAAGCAAAATCTGAAGTTATGAGAAAAGCTGTTAGTTTTTGATAAGTTTCATCCCAAGTTTAAGTGGTAAAAAAGGGAGAAGAAAAAAACATATTCTACGAAGGTCACTTTTTGTGAATTAAAAAAAATGCATTGAAATATATTACACTCAAAAAAATAAACACTCAAAAATATACACTCAAAAAAAATTGTGAATTTTTTACAAAAAAACTACAAATTTTTTAATCTAAAAAAAAAATTTAACCAAAATTTTTATACAATTTTTTTAACGTGAAAAAAGAAATTTTGTACATTAAAAATTCCAAAATCATTTGTATTAAACATGTTTTCGGCTTTGTGTTGGGTATTTAGGGATTCTATTGTGTCGACTTTTTTCTTGTTTTATCTTTGTTTCATCTTTGATTTGAATCAAAAGACAATAATACCTAAGAAATTCCCAAGACCATGTTTTTTAACCCTCTCAAAATAATTTGCTATTAAAATTGTATGGAGTACGAGTTTTGTTTTTACATACTGTAAAAAAATATTATTATATTTTTTATATGAGCTTAAACATATTTCATATTCTCCTTCCCCTTTTATGCTCATCACAGTCCTAGGAAAATCACATTTTCTGCATTTGTGCAACTTCCAACTATTCTTTAAACTACTGTTCAGTAGGGCGGAGCAAATATGTATGGACAATATTTCTTCTATTTCGATTAGGAGAAGGGTCCAAACATTTTTTTACAAGAATTTGATAATTTTTTACACCGTCCACTCTCGTATATTTAAGTTTTTAATTTCGTTTGTAACACCTCGAAATAGGACCCCATAAAGTATATATGAGGCATTCCATGTGAAATCGGACCCTTTAAAATTTTTTTTTTTTTAGATTTTCTTAATTTATTTACAGTTTTTAGTACCCTTCGAACAATTCTTCATGATAAATTTTCAGATTTTTTTGATGACCCATTCAAAAGATATCGAATTTTTAAAAATTGGTAGTTTGTTCCTTTACTAAAACTTCTTTTACTCATAACTTCTTAAATAATGGTCCAAATTTCAATTTTTTTTTTTCAAAAATTTAGTTTTTTTGCGTACTTTTAAAAAAAAAATCCCAAAAAATTCTTAAAAGCGCTCTAGTATGCGATTTTTAAGTTTTTAATTTAAATCTCATTTTTGAAAAAGTTTGTACTCTTCGATTTTTTTGAAATTTTTTTGTGTAAAACTTCTATCGATTCTACAATTTTTTTTGCCCAAGAGGATCGTGGGATAACGATTATTATGTGGGGACATCCCACTCAACTAAATTTCAATTTCAAAACAATCAAGTTTCATTTGATTTTAAAATTTTTTGAAAAAAATTTATTGTAATTTTCCAATCTTAAAATCATTTCTACTGCTCCAATGGTGCGTCATAGAGGGGTCATTTATTAGAACGACCCCCATTAATTTTTACGTCTTAACATTTCTTTGGAAAAATCTAATACCCTATCTCCAATTTCTAAGGGGGCTCCCACACAAAACGACATTTTTTAAAATTTGCTCCAACCGCTCTAACTGCCTAATAGTGCTCTTAGAGCAACAAAATGTATGACCGACCCACAATATTTTTTTAGTCCAAACATTTTCTATAAACAACCCTACCCTCTATCTCTAATTGTTAAGGCTGTCCCCATACAATTTTTTTATTTTTTATAAATTTGTTTTATTTAATCAGCTTCTACCGGTCCAATGGCGCGTCCGAGAGGGGTCGTTAGTGAGACTGACTCCCATTTATTTTAACCCTACAACATTTTTTAAAAATACTCCTACGCCCTATCTCCACTCCCTAAGTAGGCTCCTATACAAAATTACATTTTTATAAAATTTGCTCCAACTGTTATTTGTATGGGAGCCTACTTAGGGAGTGGAGATAGGGCGTAGGTATGTTTTACAAAAATGTTGGAGGGTAAACATAAATGGGGGTCGGTCTCAATAATGACCCCTCTCGGATGCACCATTGGACCAGTAGAAGCTGATTAAATAAAACAAATTTACAAAAAATAAAAAAAAATGTATGGGGACCGCCTTAACAACTAGAGATAGAGGGTAGGTGTGTTCAGAGAAAATGTTTGGACTAAAAAAATATTGTGGGTCGGTCATACATTTTGTTGCTCTAAGGGCACTATTAGAGCGGTTGGAGCAAATTTTAAAAAATTTCGTTTTGTGTGGGAGCCCCTTAGAAATTGGAGATAGGGTATTAGTTTGTTCCAAAGAAATGTTAAGACGTATAAATGATCCCTCTACAACGCACCATTGCACGGTGGTCAATTCCGGCCAAAAATCATTTTATTTTTTTATTAAATCTTAACGAAATTTTGATGCTATGTTATAGCTAATACTTCAAAACATACAACTTAAATCTTTTTTTGGGCCTTGTAACACTATATTATTGTCCATAGCGGTGCAAAGTGGAGTATTTTTTGCTTCTCACTTAACCTTTTTTTAAAATGTATATTTTAGTGTTCAATAAAAGTTGGCCATGCATTTTTCTTCACATTATTTTTGTAAGTTCGCTCATGGATTTTAAATTCCTATAGTAAATAATCATTCCATGTGGTTTTTGCAGAATTTGTGTGCGTTTTTATCTTAAAGTGATGTGTATGAAAATTAGATAAAAATTAAAAAAAATCTCTAAAAAAAATAAATTTTGAAAGACCATAAAAATCAATAAGAGGCTATTAGAGGTTAGCTATAAAAAGCAGCTTGTACTTTTAACTATTAAAAGTATGTATTTTAAATTTCAGCCCCCTACTTTTACCGATTCTTTAAACCAGAGTATTTTCAGTGGACTCATTTTTTACAAATGGTGGACTTTTTTAAACCTACAAACTCCACCAAAATAGGGAATGTGAAGAGATTCTAACTTAAAACCCATAGATTTGAGTTAAAAAAACTAAAAAAAAGACGAAATAAAAAAAATGTGGTTTAAGGGGGGTTGGAACTAAAAAACTGCCTTAATGTTAGCAATTTTTAAACAGCTAAAAAAATAAATACGTAATATTATTAAATTCTGTTTTTTCATTTGAAAGAAAGAACATTTTAGTATTTTTAAAAATTTCATAACACAAAATTTGGTCAACTAGAATTTTCAGGGTTGCCAGTTAATCGCGTGTTGTTTTTTTAAAGGGAAAAATTGGCTGCATTTTTACACCAAAAACTACTAAACCGATTTTGATGAATTTTTTTTGATTTGTAGATAATTAAATTTTCAAGAACGTGGCCATTTTTTGGAAAAAAATTGATTTTTGTTGAAGATATGCTAACATAAACTTAAAAAATAGAAAAATTTCAATTTCTTCTTTCATTCAAATATTAATTAGGTCAAATTTTAAAAAATTGTCACGATAAGTATTAGAAAATTAAATAACCTACAAATAAAATTTTGTTTTTTAAAAATCCCACAATCCACAATTACCTGGAAACCCTGGCAATTATTTGTCTTTTAAACTTTTAAAAATATTACGATTGTTAATAATATTATTTCAAATAAAAAAACAGAATTAAAAAGTATTGCGTATCTATTTTTTTTTTAATTGCTAACACTAAAGCTGTTTCTTTTAGTTCCAACCCAAACCTTAATTAGTTTGATATATTTGACACGTCCATGCTAAGTTGGCCAACCACTATATTTGTATGTCCAACGTTTTGAAAAGAGATCAGATATATTGTTCTTAATTCGGATATAAAATTTTTGCTGGATATAACTGTCTGCATATAGCAGATATGTTTGATACATTTGGGACGTCCATGGTTATTTGGCCAACCCCTGTATTTGTAGGTCCAAAATTTGGGCAAGGTATCAGATATGTTATTCTTAATTTGAATTTTAAATTTCAGCTATTTACATGCAGAAATAAGGAAGTTATTGATTTTTGGCCGGAATTGACCACCGTGCATTGGAGCAGTAGAAATGATTTTAAGATTGGAAAATTACAATAAAATTTTTTCAAAAAATTTCAAAAATAGTAATTATTGCTATCCCACGATCTTCCTGGGAAAAAATTTGTAGAATCGATAGAAGTTTTACAAAAAAATTTTAAAAAAATCGAAGAATACAAACATTTTCAAAAATGAGATTTAAATTTTAAAACTTAAAAATCGCATACTAAAGCGCTTTTAAAAATTTTTTTTTTGATTTATTTTTTTACAAAAGTACGTAAAAAACCAACATTTTGAAAAAAAAAATTAAATTTGGACCATTATTAAAGAAGTTATGAGTAAAAGAAATTTGAGTAAAGGAACACAAACTTTAAAAAAAACTGTTAGCAAAATGGGAAAATCTAAAAAATAAAATGTTCAAAGTATTCGATTTGACATGAAATGCCCCATATGTACATTGATGAAAAAAAAATATTGAACAAAAAAAATATGGATGAAAAAAAAATATTCCTGAGAAAAAAAATTTTGATAAAAAAAATATTGATCAAAAAAAAAAAGTATTAATGAAAAATAATTATTTTACGTTTTATTTACCAGCTAGTCAATATTTTTTTTTTATTCACCAAGAGGTGAATTATTATCCAGGTCACAAACCCAAGTTACTAAAATTTTTGGTTTTAAGAAAATGAGAACTGTTGTTCTTATTTTCTTTTTTGTTGATCGTTAGCATATATGGTCAAACTGAAGTGGCGTCCTGCAACTTTTTTAAAAATAGACACCAGCCTGAAAACATTATCATGTTAAAATGAAAATGGGAACGAAATCAAATAGCAATTGGCACGAAATAGAATGGAACAGGGAAAAAAATCTAAAATTTTTTTAATTTTAGTAATCTGAATTGTTTTTTCACTCAAATTTATATTCACTTAATATTTTTTTATACCCTCCAACTACAGTATGAGGGTATACTCACTTTGTCATTCCGTGTGTTACGCATCGAAATATCGGTCTAGGACCCCATAAAGTATATATATTATTGATCAGTGATCGATTCTAAGACATTCTAGCGATGTCCGTCTGTCCGTCCGTCCGTCCGTCTGTCCGTCTGTGGAAGACACGATACAGTCCAAAATAAAAGTGATAGACTCCTGAAATTTGGCACATATATGTCTTATGTTCATAGGCTGGTTAAGTTCGGAGATGGGCAAAACCGGACCAAGGGGGAAAAAGTTCCCCCTTGAAGAACTAAACAAACCTTTAAAAAATACCATATTTTTACATGATTTTTTGTGTTTTTGTTTAACAAATCCATAATTTTTATGCTACAAGAAGTTCAAGGTCCTGCATTTGGACCCACAGAATTAGAAAAAATCGTTTTACGGTCCGCCCCCCCCCCCCCCCCTTTTATGGGCGTGGAATAATTTTTTTTTTATATAATGATAAATTTGTATTTCTTTAGTGCAAAAGGCATAAGAATTATTTTTTTTTTAACACTTATTCGAGAGGAATTGTGCCCCGCAACTACCACTACCGATCCCCCCCACCCAAAAAAAAAAGAAGACGCCCCTGCAATTTTTTTTTATTTATTTGCATGTTGGAGGGTATAAAAGATTCGGCACAGCCGAATTTAACACTCTTACTTGTTTTTGCTCAAAATTTAATTTCACTAAATTTTTTTCATTAAATTTTTTTTTCGACTCATATTTTTAAAACCTTCCAATCACAGCATGGGCAGGACCATCTTAAGGTTGTGCGGAATTTGGGGCCCCTCTGGAATGTTAAAAATTCGCATGACATTTTTTTGGTCAAGATTTTAATGCTATTGGTTTTTGGTTAAATTTTTCTTTGGGGACAAAATGTTTTAGAATCTGAGACTTTTTCAATACGAAAAATGTTTCTGAATGTGATACTTTTTCTATACAAGGAATTTCTCAGATTCTGAAACTTTATACTCTATACAAAATATGTCTAGGAATCTAAGACTTTTCTATACAAAATATGTCTCAGAATTTGATACTTTTTCTATACGAAAAATGTCTCAGAATCTAAAACTTTTTCTATACGAAAAATGTCTCAGTATGTAAGAGTTTTTCTTTACGAAAAGTCTCTCAGAATCTGAGACTTTTGCTGTGTTTTTCAATAAGTGGATTTATTTTCTGGTTAATCTTATTTTGTTTAAAAAAAATTATAGTACAATTTCTTCGTCTTTCTAATTCACATTGTGGATAGAGTCGAATATGTATTAATGTTTTAGTTTGTGCAAAAACGATTTGTCATTAGACTCGTTTGCTACTTTGTAGTATATCGTTTCTATTTTTGCTAAATAATCTTGACAATGGAATCTTGACAAATTCCGAAACACGTGTCGATTAAGTCTTGCAAAAATGACCAACATAAATAAATTTAAAACAAAAAATAATTTTCTTGAAAATTATACTATGAGAATATCATGGTTTTAATTAGTAAAGAAAATAATGACCTCGAGCCAGAATAAACATCCTCACAAAATATAATATTTTAAAGGTCGAATAAAACAATTTTTATTTATTAATAAAAATTAATCAGAATTTGAACATAATGGTTGGCACGCCATAGTGATGAATAGCCCTAATAATGGTATAATTTCATTCACAGCAACAAAAAACATATTGTTGTAGTCCAATGGACTATCGTATGTAAAATGTTTTAAATATTTTTGTTGGTTATTGACAATTGTTACTTACTAGCATAGTACAATTTCTTCGTCTTTCTAATTCACATTGTGGATAGAGTCGAATATGTATTAATGTTTTAGTTTGTGCAAAAACGATTTGTCATTAGACTCGTTTGCTACTTTGTAGTATATCGTTTCTATTTTTGCTAAATAATCTTGACAATGGAATCTTGACAAATTCCGAAACACGTGTCGATTAAGTCTTGCAAAAATGACCAACATAAATAAATTTAAAACAAAAAATAATTTTCTTGAAAATTATACTATGAGAATATCATGGTTTTAATTAGTAAAGAAAATAATGACCTCGAGCCAGAATAAACATCCTCACAAAATATAATATTTTAAAGGTCGAATAAAACAATTTTTATTTATTAATAAAAATTAATCAGAATTTGAACATAATGGTTGGCACGCCATAGTGATGAATAGCCCTAATAATGGTATAATTTCATTCACAGCAACAAAAAACATATTGTTGTAGTCCAATGGACTATCGTATGTAAAATGTTTTAAATATTTTTGTTGGTTATTGACAATTGTTACTTACTAGCATAGTACAATTTCTTCGTCTTTCTAATTCACATTGTGGATAGAGTCGAATATGTATTAATGTTTTAGTTTGTGCAAAAACGATTTGTCATTAGACTCGTTTGCTACTTTGTAGTATATCGTTTCTATTTTTGCTAAATAATCTTGACAATGGAATCTTGACAAATTCCGAAACACGTGTCGATTAAGTCTTGCAAAAATGACCAACATAAATAAATTTAAAACAAAAAATAATTTTCTTGAAAATTATACTATGAGAATATCATGGTTTTAATTAGTAAAGAAAATAATGACCTCGAGCCAGAATAAACATCCTCACAAAATATAATATTTTAAAGGTCGAATAAAACAATTTTTATTTATTAATAAAAATTAATCAGAATTTGAACATAATGGTTGGCACGCCATAGTGATGAATAGCCCTAATAATGGTATAATTTCATTCACAGCAACAAAAAACATATTGTTGTAGTCCAATGGACTATCGTATGTAAAATGTTTTAAATATTTTTGTTGGTTATTGACAATTGTTACTTACTAGCATAGTACAATTTCTTCGTCTTTCTAATTCACATTGTGGATAGAGTCGAATATGTATTAATGTTTTAGTTTGTGCAAAAACGATTTGTCATTAGACTCGTTTGCTACTTTGTAGTATATCGTTTCTATTTTTGCTAAATAATCTTGACAATGGAATCTTGACAAATTCCGAAACACGTGTCGATTAAGTCTTGCAAAAATGACCAACATAAATAAATTTAAAACAAAAAATAATTTTCTTGAAAATTATACTATGAGAATATCATGGTTTTAATTAGTAAAGAAAATAATGACCTCGAGCCAGAATAAACATCCTCACAAAATATAATATTTTAAAGGTCGAATAAAACAATTTTTATTTATTAATAAAAATTAATCAGAATTTGAACATAATGGTTGGCACGCCATAGTGATGAATAGCCCTAATAATGGTATAATTTCATTCACAGCAACAAAAAACATATTGTTGTAGTCCAATGGACTATCGTATGTAAAATGTTTTAAATATTTTTGTTGGTTATTGACAATTGTTACTTACTAGCATAGTACAATTTCTTCGTCTTTCTAATTCACATTGTGGATAGAGTCGAATATGTATTAATGTTTTAGTTTGTGCAAAAACGATTTGTCATTAGACTCGTTTGCTACTTTGTAGTATATCGTTTCTATTTTTGCTAAATAATCTTGACAATGGAATCTTGACAAATTCCGAAACACGTGTCGATTAAGTCTTGCAAAAATGACCAACATAAATAAATTTAAAACAAAAAATAATTTTCTTGAAAATTATACTATGAGAATATCATGGTTTTAATTAGTAAAGAAAATAATGACCTCGAGCCAGAATAAACATCCTCACAAAATATAATATTTTAAAGGTCGAATAAAACAATTTTTATTTATTAATAAAAATTAATCAGAATTTGAACATAATGGTTGGCACGCCATAGTGATGAATAGCCCTAATAATGGTATAATTTCATTCACAGCAACAAAAAACATATTGTTGTAGTCCAATGGACTATCGTATGTAAAATGTTTTAAATATTTTTGTTGGTTATTGACAATTGTTACTTACTAGCATAGTACAATTTCTTCGTCTTTCTAATTCACATTGTGGATAGAGTCGAATATGTATTAATGTTTTAGTTTGTGCAAAAACGATTTGTCATTAGACTCGTTTGCTACTTTGTAGTATATCGTTTCTATTTTTGCTAAATAATCTTGACAATGGAATCTTGACAAATTCCGAAACACGTGTCGATTAAGTCTTGCAAAAATGACCAACATAAATAAATTTAAAACAAAAAATAATTTTCTTGAAAATTATACTATGAGAATATCATGGTTTTAATTAGTAAAGAAAATAATGACCTCGAGCCAGAATAAACATCCTCACATAAAAAAACAAATTTAAAATATTTTTTCCGTAATCTATGATAAATTTGCAATTATAATCCGAAAAAGTAGAAAACAAATTTGGAAAATGAAAAAAATAATAAATAAAACAAAATTAATCCAAAATGGACTTATTAAATCCTAAAATTTAGTTGGATTAATTTTGATTTATTTATAACTTTTTTAATTTTCCAGATTTTTTTATTATTTTTGCGGATTATAATTGTTTATTTATCGTAGATTACGGAAAAAAATATTCTAAATTTGTTTTGGCATGTTAAAATATCTATTTTAAACTAAATCAGATTAATCCGAAAATAAATCCACTTATTGAAAAACACAGCATTTATTATACGAATAATGTCTCAGCATTTGAGACTTTTTCTGTTCAAAAACTGTGTCAGAATATGAACCTAAAAAGATAACCCGACTCTAAACGTAAATCGGAAAAATTTAAGTTGCTCCTCCCTACTGTTCATATGGTTGATTGTTGCTTTCACTAAAGTTCTTTTGATCTCGACATGATAGTTATTTAAATGGTATTGTATTGTTGTTATAAATTCTATAATTTGTTAAACTTTTTCTTAATATTATTTATTCTTTTTGTTTGGGTCAATTTTTTCATTAGAAAATATGTGCAGAAACTATTGTCTGAGATGAATAATAGAATTTTATCTATTTAGTTTATTAAATTTATTTTTTTATCTGGTTATGATTTGTGGCAATGTATAGGTAACAAATGAAGTTTTTTTTTTTTTTTTAATATTCTGATAACTATTTACAATGAAAAAGTCATAAAATTGTTTCCTTTGAACTTTGAGGCTTTAGCTTACCTTAGATTTCTAAAATAATAAAACTAAATTTCTAAAGCATGAGATATTTTGCAATCTCGGAATTTATATGACACTATGATTTTATATGAAAAAAGATTTTTTTTAACAAAACTTTATCAATATGTTTAATTAAATATTACATGTTTTATCACGAAATCATTTTATACTCTTTGA